>CM033464.1:5509387-5515500 GCA_019425755.1 Amaranthus cruentus
GACAGAAACTGCTCCTAGACATCCCGCAACAGATGAAGATCAGCTAGAGGAAAGTGATGAGGGGTGGACCCCTGTTGCCCCAAATAAAACAGCTAGAAGAGGGCGCCAGCTCTCATCCACCACAAACAGAGACCAGGGCGAAGCAGCTGTATGGAGTGAACAGGTTCAAATGGCTGGGTTAGGAAACATATCGGAGGACAATGGGACTAAAAGGGACGGGAACCCTCAAATTCCCTCCCCAAAATGATCATAATCTCTTGGAATGTGAGGGGCATGAATAGCCCCATCAAAATCAAGGAAATTAAAAATTTCCTTGAAAATAAAAATGCGAGTGTGGTAGGTTTGTTGGAGACCAAAATCAAAGAGCCAAATGCAAGCAAAATCCAGAAGAAGTTCGGTAATAAGTGGAGCTGGTGCACGAATTACGCAACACATGAGAAGGGTCGTATTTGGGTTGGGTGGAGGCATGACAGATGTAAGGTGGAACAACTGGATACTCATCAACAATACATTGCTACAAAAATCACCCCTCTAAAGTCAAACACCCACTTCCACATTGTCTTTGTGTATGGGCTCCACAATGTTCGAGATCGAAGGGAGATGTGGAAGGAGATGGGGAACTTGAATTTTAATACAGCGTGCTTATATGTGGGAGACTTTAATGCGATTTACAAAGATGATCATAGGATGAATGGGACGCAGGTGTCTACCTATGAAACTTATGATATGCTTCAATGGCTAGAAACCATGGACCTTCACTCGATCGCCGAAAGAGGTCATCAATACTCGTGGTCAAATAAAGAGGAAGGGGAGAACCGCATCCTGACGAAGATAGATCATGCTATTGGGAATCTGCTATGGCTTCAAACCTATAATTACGCGAGCGTTCACTATGCTAACCAGCAATCTTCAGACCACACTCCTTTGATCTTGAATCTTGCTGAGTACGATCTGAAGTATAGTAAACCGTTCCGTTTTTTCAATTATCTGTGCGACCATCAGGATTTTCTCAAGAGGATCGATGAAGCATGGAAGATTCGGGTTAAGGGCACAGGTTTGCAGAAATTTTGGCACAAAATGAAAAATGTAAAAAGTTGTTTGAAACACTTGCACACTAGGGAATTTGAGGGGATTAAAGGCAGAATCACAAAATGGGAAGAGGCTATAGAGGACATCCAAACTAGTTTGCAAGCTAACCCCTTAAATGTAGATTTTCACAAGCAGGAAAAAGAGGCGGCTGACCAGGTGCGAAAATGGAGAAAAATTGAAGACAAAGCTCTCCACCAGAAATCTAGAGTCAACTGGTTGAGGCATGGGGATGACAATTCCGCGTACTTCCACGCTGCAATCAAAGAGAGGCAGACCTCAAACAGTATCCATGAGCTGCAAGATAAGGATGGAAAGTGGATAAATAACTCCCAAGAGATCCAGAATGAGATCACTCATTTCTTTCAAAGCCTTCAAGGCTCTTCCACCCCTAACCTAGAGGTGATAGACAGGAGGGTTATGAGAGAAGGGGCCCAGCTGGACAATAACAAGAGTCAGATGCTTATTCAGGAGGTGAGCGAGGAGGAAATAAAAGACGCGTTATTCGGAATGAACGACAAAAAAGCCCCGGGTATTGATGGGTTTAATGCGTGTTTTTTCAAAAGGGCTTGGGATATCATCAAAGTAGACCTGATCAGTGCCATCAAAGATTTCTTCACCAGCAGCTCTATTTTCCAACCCTACAACTGCACGTCGATCACTCTGATCCCTAAATCGAAAAATGCCAACAGAGTGGGGGACTTTAGACCTATTGCTGGCTGCACTGTTGTATACAAGATTATTTCTAGAATCCTAGCGGGCAGGCTCCAGAAGGTAATGGGGAGTGTGGTGGATCACGCCCAATCAGGGTTTATCCCAGGGAGGCAAATGGCTGATAACATACTTCTTGCAGCTGAGCTCATTAAAGGTTACTCTCGGAAAAACAACAGCCCGAGATGCATGATTAAGATGTATCTCCGGAAAGCGTATGACTCAATCAGTTGGGTGTTCTTGTTCTCGGTTATGGATGAAATGGGGTTCCCGCCTAGGTTCGTTGATTGGATCAGGGTGTGTGTCTCCACAGTCTCTTTCTCCATCCTTGTAAATGGCTTGCCACTGAAGTCGTTTGATGCAAAAAAAGGATTGCGCCAGGGAGACCCCATATCCCCGTATCTCTTCGCGATCGCAATGGAATACCTATCCAGGCTTATGCACAATCAGAGCGAGTCTAAGAGCTTCCACTTCTACCCCAGATGCAAGCTTGCTAGGGTTACTCACCTCCTTTTTGCAGATGACCTCCTCATTTTCTGCAGAGCAGATATAAACTCTATCCAAAGCATGATGCGCACTTTCCACAGGTTTTCCAAGGCTTCGGGCCTAGAGGAAAATGCAAACAAGAGCAATGTCTACCTCTCCGGGATCGACAATCGGAGTAAAGAGCAGATCGTTCACTTCCTTAATATGGAGGAAGGGGCATTCCCATTCAGATACTTGGGGGTTCCCCTTCACTCCAAGAAGCTTAATTCCAGAGACTGTAGGCTCCTGGGGGATAAAATTGTTGGTAGGATTTACTATCCTACGCAGGTAGGATCCAGCTAGTCCGTAGCGTTATTGGTGGTATGCTGAACTTTTGGGCCCAGATCTTTTGTCTTCCAAAGAAGCTGATAAAAATGGTTGAGAACATCTGTAGATCTTACATTTGGTCTGGGAAAGAGTATATTAAAAGGAAAGCAGCCGTCTCCTGGTCCCAAATGTGCCTTCCGCTCTCTAAGGGAGGCCTTAACTTGAGAGACATGTACACTTGGAATAGGGCCGCAATCCTCAAGCACCTGTGGAATCTTGCTCGTAATAAGGAGAACCTTTGGGTAAAGTGGGTTCACAGTTACTACTTGAAGACGCATGGCATTCATGAAGTTAGACCATCTATTCATGCCTCTTGGAGTTTCAAGAAGATCATCAAACAGAGAAGTTTAATCGAGCATCTGGGGGGATGGGAGAAAGTCACCAATGGGAACTCTTTCGAGATTGGTAAGACCTACGATTTGCTAATTGCGGATGTTCCCAAAGTTCACTGGGGGAACATAATGATTAGGAATGTGGCTAGTCCTAGTGCCCGCTTTATCACATGGCTCGCCATTCAGAATAGGTTGGCTACAAAGGACCGAATCGACAAATGGATGCACGTTACTGATGATATATGCGGAATCTGTAATGAAGCAAAGGAAACAACTCAACACTTGTTTACGGATTGCGCGAATGTAAAGGAAATCAGATCCCGCCTGTTCAACTTCCTGCCTCGAGGACTTGATGACTCTAACTTCCAGGATGAAATTCTCCAGATGAACAAGCTAAACAAAAAGAAGACTGATCGAGCAAAGCTGATGGTTGGCCTCTGGACGGAAATGATCTATTGCATCTGGATGCAGCGGAACAGGAAAATCTTTGAGAACCACACTTTCAATATGAAAAAGGTGGTAGATTGTATAGTTTTTAGGATAGCTGGGTGAGCAAACAGTAGAATGGTTGATATGCTTGTAACTAGGTAGCTAGTTTTGGGTTTTGGTAGCTCTTTTGTCGAGCCTGAAGGTTTTGGTGGCTTCGGTGGAGTTAATTTCCCAGTCGTTTGTTTGTTCTCCTTCCGTATATAATACAAATCATTTGTCAATATATATATATATATATATATATATATATATATATATATATATATATATATATATATATATATATATATATATATATATATATATATATATATATATATATATATATATATATATATATATATATATATATAACACACACACACATATATATATATATATATGGGTTTTTATGAAAATGACTCTAAAGTTTACCCTTTTATGAATTATCTCAATTTTTTTTTATGAATTCGTCTCAAACTTTTAAAGTGACCGATATGCTATGACCGTTGACACGCATTATACCGTTGACCTTCCCTTCTTCCCAGTCACCAACCAAGGTGGTTAACCTTCATCCCAATCATCTTTCTCTCTCCTTCTCCATCCTCCATTAATCTTAAAGTCACCATTAATCTTCAACCCAATTCTCTCCAATGTCCAAACCTAAATTTCTTTCCACCATTAATCTCTCTCATCACTTTCCATATTTTGTTATCCTCAAAGACCCAATCAAAGACCCAAATACTCAAAGACCCAATCGCTAAATTTCTCCAAATCAAATTGAACAAAATAACCGAGTGAAGAAACTGAAATAATCCTAAATTTAATATAAAGGTGGTATTTTTAAAGAGAAGGGTGAAGATTTGGAAAACTAAAACCCAATTACATTCTCTGCAAATCAAGTGAATTCCTTTGTGGGTTTTTGGGTTTGATGAATTAAAATGGGTCATGGAAAGATTGAGATTAAGAGATTGAAAATGCAAATAGGTAAGGTTCTGGACTATAGTGATTTGTTGTTAGTTTGTTTTAGCATTTTTATTGCTCTTTTCATGTCATTCACTTGCACACTAGTTCTAGTTTATTGATTGCATCAAACACCTCGTCCCTCAACTTTCCTAACCTGTATAACCCATTCCACTTGGTAGTATATCAATCGTTTCATTTTACAAAATCAATCCTTTGGATATTATCCGAAGGCAGAAAATGAGTCAAATCCTTAAAAATTACAGCATACAATTTAAACAAGTTCTAGATAGAGGCAATTGAAACAAATTTTTAGTGACCCATAATCGTGCATTCCATGATAGTACTGGGTTCTTTGGGGTGGCTTCTAAAAACTTGTCCAGATGGCTTAACTAAAATGGGTTGTGGAAAGATTGAGATTAAGAGAGATTAATGTGGGTTTTAATTTGATGAATTAACTAAAAACCTAGAAATTGAATTGTGGGTTTTAATTTGATGAATTAACTAAAACCCAGAAATTAAAATGGGTTGTGGAAAGATTGAGATTAAGAGAGATTAATGTGGGTTTTAATTTGATGAATTAACTAAAAACCTAGAAATTGAATTGTGGGTTTTAATTTGATGAATTAACTAAAACCCAGAAATATTAATGTGGGTTTTAATTTGATGAATTAACTAAAAACCCAGAAATTGAATTGTATGATGGAAATTGAATTGGATGAAAGTGATGAAGAGAGATTAATGGTGGAAAGAAATTTAGGGTTTGGACATTGGAGAGAAATTGGGTTGAAGATTAATGGTGACTTTGAAGATTAATGGAGGATGGAGAAGGAGGAAGGAGAGAGAAAGATGATTGGGGATGAAGGTTAACCATTGGTTAGTCTGGGAAGAAGGGAAGGTCAACGGTTATAATCGTGGTCAACGGTCACTTGGCCGTAATACTGGTCACTTTAAAAAGTTTGAGGCTGTAATTCATAAAAAAAAAACTTCGAGGCTGTAATTCATAAAAAGGGTAAACTTTGAGGCTGTTTTTCATAAAAAACCCTATATATATATATATATATATATATATATATATATATATATATATATATATATATATATATATATATATATATATATATATATATATATATATATATATATATATATATATCATTTATATTATATATATATATATATATATAATATATATATATATATATATATATATATATATATATATATATATATATATATATATATATATATATATATATATATATATATATATATATATATGTATATATATATCATCTCCGTCCAGAGGCCTACAATAAGTTTGGCTCGATCGGTCTTCTTTTTGTTCATTTTGCTGATCTGACTGATTTCATTCTGGAAGCTGGAGTCGTCTAGACCACGAGGAAGGAAGTTGAAAACGCGGTCCCTCACTTCCTTTACGTTCGTACACTCAAAGAACAAGTGGTGAGCTGTCTCTGTAGAGTGATTACACAATGTGCACAAGTCATCAGACAGGTTCATCCATTTACCAATGCGATCCTTTGTAGCCAGTCTATTTTGGATGGCTAGCCAAGCGATAAATCGAGCACCTGGGCTAGCAACATTTCTTATCATTATGTTCCCCCACTGGACCTTCGGCTCATCCTCAATAAGAAGCTCATAAGCCTTGCCTATCTCGAAAGTGCTACCCTTGGTGACTTT
>CM033464.1:5523500-5550238 GCA_019425755.1 Amaranthus cruentus
GAGAACCGCACTCTCACTAAGATCGATCATGCAATAGGGAATCTCCAGTGGTTAAACACTTATAATTATGCGAGCGTTCACTATGCTTACCAGCAATCCTCAGACCACACTCCTTTGATCCTAAACCTTGCAGAGTATGAACAGAAGCAAAGTAAACCGTTCCGTTTCTTCAATTATCTGTGTGAGCATCAGGAGTTTCTCAAGGGGGTCGATGAAGCTTGGAAGATTCGTGTTAAGGGCACAGGCTTGCAGCAATTTTGGCATAAGATGAATAATGTAAAAAGCAGCCTGAAACACTTGTACACTAGAGAATTCGTGGGGATTAGAGACAAAATCAAAAAATGGGAAGAGGCTCTAGACCTCATCGAAACTAGTTTACAATCCAACCCTTCTAATGTTGACTTTCACAAGCAAGAAAAAGAGGCTTCTGCCCAAGTGCGAAAATGGAGGAAAATTGAAGACAAGGCTCTCCACCAGAAATCTAGGGTTAACTGGATGCGGCATGGGGATGACAACTCCGCGTACTTCCACGCTACTATTAAAGAGAGGCAAGCTTCCAACAGTATTCATGAGCTTCAAGATAAGGAGGGCAAGTGGCTCAATAACTCCCAGGAGATCCAGAATGAGATTATTCAATTTTACCAAAGCCTCCAAGGTATTGTCACCCCGAACCTTGAGGTGATAAACATGAGGATTATGAGAGAAGGGGCCCAGCTTGATAATAACAGTAGCCATATGCTTATCCAGGATGTGAGTGAAGGGGAAATAAAAAATGCTCTATTTGGGATGAACGACAACAAAGCTCCGGGCATAGATGGGTTTAATGCTTGCTTCTTCAAGAGGACTTGGGATATCATCAGAGAGGACCTTATGAGTGCCATCAAAGACTTCTTCACCAGCAACTCCCTTTTCCAACCCTACAACTGCACATCGGTCACCCTGATCCCAAAATCGAAAAATGCCAACAGAGTGGGGGACTTTAGACCTATTGCCTGCTGCACTGTCATCTACAAGATCATTTCTAGAATACTAGCGGGCAGGCTTCAAAAGGTGATGGGAAATGTGATTGATCAAGCCCAATCAGGGTTTATTCCAGGGAGGCAAATGGAAGATAACATCTTACTAGCAGCAGAGCTCATCAAAGGGTACACTCGGAAAAACAACAGTCCGAGGTGCATGATTAAGATGGACCTCCGGAAAGCCTATGACTCTATCAGTTGGGCGTTCTTGTTCTCGGTTATGGTTGAAATGGGGTTCCCTCCTAGGTTTGTTCACTAGATCAGGGTGTGTGTCTCCACAGTTTCTTTCTCCATCCTTGTTAATGGCTTGCCCCTGAAGCCTTTCGATGCAAAGAAAGGATTGCGCCAGGGAGACCCTATCTCCCCGTACCTCTTTGCAATTGCTATGGAATATTTGTCCAGGCTTATGCACAAACAGAGCGAGACTAAGAGCTTCCACTTCCACCCCAGATGCAAGTTCGCTAATATTACGCACCTCCTTTTTGCGGATGACCTCCTCATATTCTGCAGAGCTGATATTGTCTCAGTCCAAAGCATGATGCGCACCTTCCACAGGTTTTCTAAGGCGTCGGATCTGGAGGCCAACACTGGTAAAAGCAATGCCTACCTCTCCAGGATCGACACACAGAGTAAAGAGCAGATCTTACACTTCCTTAGTATGGATGAAGGCTCCTTTCCATTCAGATACTTGGGGGTTCCCCTTCACTCCAAGAAGTTGAACTCCCGTGACTGTAGACCCCTGGATGATAAAATTGTTGGTAGGATTGGTTTCTGGTCTTCTCGATTACTCTCTTATGCAGGTAGGATCCAGCTTGTTCGTAGTGTTATTGGGGGTATGCTGAATTTTTGGGCTCAAATCTTTTGCCAACCTAAGAAGCTGCTCAAAACAGTGGAGAACATCTGTAGATACATTTGGTCTGGGAAAGAAGGAATATCAAGGAAAGCTGTTGTTTCCTGGAACCAAATGGGCCTTCCTTACTCTAAGGGAGGTCTTAACCTGAGAGATATGTATTCTTGGAACAAGGCCGCAATCCTCAAGCACCTGTGGAACCTTGCTAGTAATAAGGAGAATCTTTGGGTGAAATGGGTACACAGTTACTACTTGAAGACACATGATATTCATGAAGTAAGACCCTCCATTCATGCTTCTTGGAGCTTCAAAAAGATCATCAAGCAAAGGAGTTTACTTACAGGAGAGAATTACCAATGGGAGCTCCTTCGTGATTGGAAAGGCCTACGACCTATTAATTGCAGATGTGTTCAAGGTTCACTGCGAGAGCTTAATGATTAGGAATGTTGCTAGTCCTAGTACCCGATTTATCACTTGCCTCGCCATTCAAAATAGGTTGGCTACTAAGGACAGAATTGCCAAATGGATGCACCTTTCCGATGATATGTGCGGCATCTGTAATGGTGCTAGGGAAACAACTCAGCACCTATTTATGGATTGCGCGAATGTTAAGGAAATTAGATCCCGCCTGTTCAACTTCCTTCCTCGAGGGCTCGATGACACTAGTTTGCAACTTGAAATCCAACAGATGAGTAAACTAAACAAAAAGAAGACAGATCGGGCTAAGCTGATTATAGGCTTCTGGACGGAAATGATTTATTGCATCTGGATGCAGCGAACAGAAAAATCTTTGCTAACCACTCGTTCAATATGAAGGAGGTGGTTGATTGTATAGTTTTTAGGATAGCTGGGAGAGCAAACAGTAGAATGATTGATATGCCTGTAACTAGGTGGCTAGCTTTTGGGGTTTTTGGGCTGGCGCTCTTCTTTTTTTTCTGAGCGTTAGAGTTTTTGGTGGCTCGGGTATAGTTACTTTCCAGCCCGTGCGTCTGTTTGTTTCTCTTTCTTGTATATAATACAAATCATTTGTCAAATATATATATATACATATATATATATATATATATATATATATATATATATATATATATATATATATATATATATATATATATATATATATATATATATATATATATATATATATATATATATATTAAAATGAGAAGGATGAAGAGAATTTGTTTATTTTGTTTTGTTACTATATAAAAAAAGGATACTATGTTATAAATTAAGAAATTTAAAATTTATGTCATAGTTATTTTACAGTGTAACATGTTACTATTAAAATTATGTTTTGTTACTGTGACATAGATTTTTATTTTAGTGAATCAAGGGTGTAAATTGTTTTCTACCCTTTCATTTTTAACACTCTTTCTCATATATATATATTATATATATTATATATATATATATATATATATATATATATATATATATATATATATATATATATAATATAGGATCAAATGCGAAAAGGTGTGAAAATGAGAAGGGTTAAAAGGATTTTGAGCCGTCGATATTACATTTATTTTTCAATCCGGTTCAAGAAGTGAGAAGGTTTTTTGCTTGTGTAAGTAGAGTAACTCAATTTCTTCAGTATCTGTTCTAAGTTCCTCAAATTCTTCCGTTCCAGTCTACATTTGTTTTTTATTCGAAGATTTCGCGATCGTCCATCTTCTTCAAGTTCTTCAATTGCGTCTATGGCTTTTGGTATGTGTTTATTTTAGGTTTTATTATGCATTTTTTGGGTATTAACTTTTGATTTTTCATCTAGCATGTGTAAAAAATTCATTTGATTTTTCAGCTTTTCATTTTGTTCAGTTCAAGGCTACATTTAAGTTTAATCTGTTTTTTATCTTCGAAGCTTTTAGTTATTTTATTACTTCAAATTTTCGATTAATGTTGTTAATGGAGTTTATTTTTGTGGTTTTCTTTGCTTATTAATGTTTGTTCTTCAATTTATTTAGTATCTCAAGGCTAAATTCGTTCTTTTTTCAATTTTTTTTGAATCGTCCATTTTTGTTTCTGATTAGTGCTTGTTTGATTTTTGTTCAATTTATTCAATATCTTCTTCATTTTATGGAGTTCACATTTTATTGCTTCAAAATTTTCAATTATTCGATTAATGTTGTTTATAGAATTTACATTTTGTTTTTTTATCTTCTTCATTTTTGTTCAAGAGGTGGCTTAAGTTTGAGGTTAGGCCTTGAATCACGAGGTAGCAGAAATCCAGTTGATATTCCTTCCGCCTCTACTGCTGTCAACACAAGAAAGAGGAAAGGTGTAGAAAGTGGCAGGGTCCAACAAAGCCCTATGAGGTAAATTTATCCACTAGTATATGAATTTCCAACATTGTAATTTTAGATTTTTTTTTTGCTTATTTTAGATAATTGTTGTGATGTTGAGGCTGTTATTTAGTAACTCTATATGATTAACTTTATAGAGAAGACAATAACTATTTATAGTCATAGTAACCTTTAGTGATGACATAATATCATTTTCTAAGAACACAGTAGCATTGACTTTTACAACAAAGTTTTTTCAAATTACAAAAGATAAGACAATTACTATACATAGTCATAGTAACATTTAGTCGTAACATAGTATCTTGTTCTGAGAACATAGTAGCATTAACTTTTAAAACAAAGTTTTTTCAAATAACTGCACACAGTAATTTTTTAGTAACTTTATTTTTGAATATATTTTAATTTTTTAGCAAATAGTCATAAATTTATTTGTTTATATATGCAGTTATGAACATTGTATAATTTCTTGTTGTTGACATGTTGAAATCTACCTTTCAAACAAAAAGTAAACATTTTCAGTTGATCAAATCGATAAGGGGTTTCACTGAGAAGCAAAGAACTTCAGTTACAGAAATTGGTTTTTGGGGCCTTCTCAGTTTGGAGTTGTGTAGAAATCTAACTATCATGCTTGGTTGGCTTGTAGATAATTTTGATCCTGGTAGTTGTATGTTTTGTATAGACTCTTTGAAGTGCTTTTCGATTTCCGAACATGATGTACATGATGTGTTTTGCCTACCATTGAACCCAAACGATGAGTGATGGTGGGGATGAGTTCAAACAACTTTTTGTTTTGCATGTTATATCTTCTTTTTTAGCCCCTAACCATAACAAAACAATTGATCTTAAAATTGTAAAGTCTATAGTTAACCCGGATAAGATTAGTACAATCAATTGGTGTAAGTATATTTTTTGGATCATCGTTGGGATTCTGTAGTTCGATATCGAAAAGAAAAATTGCAATTCTTTTGTGGATGCATTGTTTTGCTAGAGATTATATATTTCCATCGTTTGAAGTTTAAGAATATCTCCCTACCATCCTCTTTACCACTTATCTCTCATTGGACCGACAATGATGCTACCAAAAGAATTATGGAGGAAGTATCCGCTCATCATTTTGGTAATAGTATAATCTTGACCACATATCCTATTAGTGAGTCAATGGTTTTTGGGAGTGGTCAAGGTGTGGAGGTAAAGGTGAACCACATCGATGTTGGACATCCAAGTTTAAGTGAAGAACCCATTAGAGATCAACCACCGCAAAACGATGAGAAAATTGAGTAACTTCCTTTTCAACATAGTCACCTTCTTTTTCAACATAGTTACATTCTTTTTCAACATAGTCACCTTCTTTTCAACATAGTTACTTTCTTTTTCAACATAGTTACTTTCTATGTCAACAGAGTTACTTTCTTTTTCAACATTGTTACTTTCTTTTAAACAACATAGTAACATGTAACAACCCGTCTTTCTCAACAACGAAAAGGTTTGCGGAAAATGCCTTTTAGACGGTTGTCACTTACTCTTAAATAAATAAGAACAATATAAAACTTATAAACCTAACAAGAAACCATGTGGCAGAGAAAGTCCTAGAGTCCACTCTCACACTTCCAGCCCATACAGTAGTGATCATGTAATCATCGACCATCTGTGTAAAATATAAAACCACAATCAGTGGGGAGTAACTAGTTGTCCTTTCTAATCATAAAACACATACAATATCATTTCCATTTACAAAGAAGTTTAAACAATTATCAATTAGTTATATAAATAAAGAAATCCAATTTAAAACCAGTTTTCGCGTGAAAAACAAATTTAAAATAATTATAGTTTTCAATCAAAATAAATTTCATAAATTAATTTAAATAACTCAATAAATCGAATAAATAATATGGTTTCACAAATTCCAAAACATAATTAACAAGTGAAGAAGGAACGAACACCGGTGTTAGATGCCCACAACATGGCCTTACACTAACACCTCCTAAGGTTTGCCGGGCGAACCCTAGTCTATAAAATAGACCTGTCTAAGATGTTCTCCCCTAGCAGTGGATGCCTCCTTTGCCTTACACCACTAGGTACCGGAACGACAGCAATTAACCCAAGTATATATATGTATTAGCATGTTCTAACCATTAACAGATGCCAAAACAGGCCTTACACTCTTAATATGGCTCCTTACTCTCACAAAATATATAAATCTTAAAACTTTAAATGTAAAATCACCATCGCAAACGTTCATGAGATGCCAAAATAGGCCTTACACTCAAATCCAACATCAAAAATACTTAACACAAATATACTTTATCAAATAAATTTTATTTTTAAAATATAAAACTTTCAACTAATAAATTCCACTATTTATATAAATACCAAAACTAATGTTATGAGTAATGTCTGAGTTTGGGAATAAAGTCAACAATAAATTTGACTTAGTCAACAAAAGTCAACCCTATTACTAACTCTTGGCAAAGAGGTACTAATGAAAGTGTCATTTTACTCAAAAGTACAACCGTGTCAACGGCACTCTTAACATCGTGAAAAGTAACAATATATGTGAAAATTTCCAATTCTCAAACTAAAAGTATAGTACACCATTTTGGTCTAAAATATTAATTTAATAAAATTCAATAATTAATGCAAATTATTTCCATTTTGAGTAAACTAATAAAATCTTGCATTAACGAATATATAGTTCAAAATCTAACAACACAAAATTTGACAAATACAACAATTAATAAAATAAAATAAAATGGAATATAATAAAGACTTAATCCATTCTTCCAAATTAATTTGATATACTACCTTTCGTACAAAAATAAAATAAGAAATTAAATAGATTAGATAAATAAATAATCTATAAATACTTAAAAGTACTACATTCATATACTAATTATTATAATGCAACAACCTAAAACCAATTGCTACTAGAAGATTCAATAAAATTTATATCTTAAACACACTTTTTCTTTTTTTTAACATAAAAAAAAAACCAACTCACTGCTCCTTTCGAACCTTATCTAAGTGAAGTCATGATTATTTAACAAATAAAGAAAACAAAATTAATTAAATAAAATTAGCTAACCAAACTTATTAAGACATAAAAACCATTAAATTTCTAATAAACCAGTAGAACGAAATTACACAACAAAACAAAATAATTTTTACGTTTTTTTTTTTAATTAAAATCCTCAATTAACAATAACATTAGATTAAATTAACATAGATTATCTTAGCCCCTAGAATTACTATAACTAGCATAATTATATAAATTTCTTTGCATGTCTAAATTTTTTTTATATAATTAAAAATAATATTACGAATATATAATGCAAATACAAATTACAAATGGAAATTTGTATTATTCCTTTGTTGATGACAAAACTAAATTAAATGCTAACATAAACTTGAAGATAAGTTTGTAACGACAACCGTTACCCGGAAGCTTGATACTTGTTGTAGGCGTGTGATCACTTTCTTTTTGTGATATTTCCCCCACAAAGGTACTTGGGCTGATCAATGGAAATTCACAACGAGATACAAACAACACAATATACTCTTAGTACTTAGAGTATACCACTTAATAACAACGTGTTTGAGAATTATAAGAAATGTAGCTTTAAACAAGAGTTAATTACTCTCTTGACAAAGCACAAGCAAATGAGAGAGGGAGTAGAAAAATTCAGAAAAAGGTGTGTTCAACTCATCACCAAAGGCCCCTATTTATACTACAAGAGTATAACCTAAGGGTCATGGCACAATAACCACCCTTAATGATCAAATTGATGATCATCCAATTCAATGTCATAAATCATGACATTCATGAACATTATTCACCATTATAATCCATAATAAACTCAAAATTATTGTGGAATTAGTATAGGAAACCAATGCCATTAACTCAAAGAACAAGAAATGACCCAACGGTCATAACAGAGCCAAAAGCCGAGTCGGCTGTATGACCCATATCAAGGAAAGCCGAGTCGGTTTTTCCTTCTGGACAAATTCTGTTTCCAAAACCTAAAGCCGAGTCGGCTTTAGGTCCATGCCAAGGAAAGCCGAGTCGGCTTTATGTGCTGATTTGGTTTTCCTTATTTTCGTTTTGTCCTATCCTTTGAACTTATTTTGGACCACGTAATTTAATACATATTGTCCCACTACTTTAGTAGTACTTAGTGATTATTAACTTAGTATTATTAGACACTAAATCTTCAACAAATAATGCTCTATATGAATTAAGAAATGAGAAGGTGAACTAGTTACCTTTGAATGGCTCCAATTAGAGAAAATATAAAGAATGATAGGATTATAGCCTCAAAATATAAATAGCCTCCAAAAGTCTTAAAAAATTATTCTTCAATTTAAGTATACAAACCCTAAAGATTTCTAAATCTTAATTTACACTTGCTTATTACAAGATTAATAGATAAAAAATATCTAAATTTGCATAGTATAACATTCTTATTAGCAAAAAGATTATTATCTTGGACTTGCCGTGGGTTTTTGTTTTTAGAAAACTAACTCAAACACTCTACCAATTTTCTTATAAAACCAGGAGACAAGTTCAAAGGACTTAAGCTACGTTTATTTTTTTTTTAATCAAACTTAATTTAGATCTTATTAAACTTAATTAGGAGGGGAGAATATGAAGTGAAAGGTTTCCCTATATAATTAAATTAAATTTTATTATTTTAGTTAATTTGTCTAATTAAATTATATAACCATTCAATTTTTGTACTAATTAATACTACAATTACCAATTTAATTAGTTAATATTATGTCTAATAATGATAAGTTTAGCTAGTCTCTAAACTAAAAGAAACTGGTACATACATTTTTTTTTTCTCACTTTGAAAATAATATTTATTGTTAAAAGAAACTAATGTTTATTAAGACATACCATTTTACCGTTAGCTAAATTATAAAGCTAACCCCAAAATTTTGGGGTGTTACAAACATATACTACTTATTTCTTTTTGAAGGAAATTTATGAGCTACTATTGCTGATGAGGAGGGACAGTCAAGTTGTGTCTAGTTTTTACATGGACAAAATTAAATTTATGTTAGAACAAAAACGTTCATTGTCTTCTTATGAGATTGTTGATGCAGTTAAATGGGTCACCTCTATTCCAGAAATGGTGAATGAGGGTATTGTTGCGGGTGAAGGCAATGCACAAGTGAATGAGGGTGTTGACTTTGTTGATGTATTGGGCGATGCTTTTTTTGACGAAGTTCATATATTTGAGTTGGAAAAATTTCTCGAGAAGGTTATTAATGATGTGTCAAACAATTCAGTTATTTTTGAAAGTCATGGGTTTCAGGATGTATTTTTACATGTTAGGGCAAAGTGTTCGATTCCTTCGATAGGTGTTGTTGATAAATTCACCTATGTTTCACATTTAATGGAATCGAACAAGAAATACATGAGTTACTTGGGTCGTTGCTTCAAGTAGCGGCCGATTATTGTTATGTTTATGATAAATGTTTTGACGGTAGGTGAGTTTTTTTGTTTTTCAAATTCATGCATTTTTTATTTATTTATTTTATTGTTTATTTTAACAGTGAATTGCTGGTGAATTTTGATGATTATTTGAGAATTCAACTGGAAGAGTTTTATACTTTGGGGATCCTTCAAAGTTAACTCATGTTAATGTGGTTGATTGTTGGTGGTTATTACGTAATGAAAATGAAAAAAAGCAAAAAATCTTTTAGGAGGTTCTTTTTTAGTACTAGTTCTAGGATAAGTTTCTTGACATTTTTATTATAAATTAATCTTTTATTGCTATTATTTATTGATTTTGAAGTATTTTTACTTATATCATTTTTTTATTTTTTACAGCTTGCTTTGCTAGATTTTGATATTAACGTTGGTTCTGAACGAATAGATGCATTTTATGAATCTTGGCTTGAATGGGTTAATTTTAATAAAATTGATTTGTTGATGTTTAATTTGGTAAGATATTTTTTCAAAGATCGAGCAGTTGAAGCTCCATCTGTAATTGAATAGATGCAGTTTTCAAAGATTTCAGGCAATGACATAGCAAGAGGTATACCTGATGTTGAAGCACCATCTGTTTTCAAAGATCCAACTGTAATTGAATCTACAATTAATGCTATGGTTTATGAGCCGATTGAATCAAATTCAATTCATGTTACTATGATTGCTACTGAATGTGCTTAAATAGCAAATAGTGTACCTGATGCTGAAGCTCCATCTATTATCGTACAACCTAAGGTTGCTAAACATGTATTTAAAAAACATGGAGAGTCAAGTATGAGATATAGTATAAGAAGTTCCGTTGCCAAAGGATGTTGAACACCTTTCAGCTTAAGAATCTTTTCTGAAGAAACTGATTCTCAGGAAAAGTCCCCTAGCATTGCATCTACTAATGAACCTGTAGTTGCTTCTGTCAGTGCACAAGTTGACGGTTGTAAATCAGTTGTTGCTGCTATTGCTGATGATGATGATGCTGTGAATGGCCAAGAAGATCCAGTTGCTCTCAAGAGAAAAGGAGATGCTGAAAATGAGAGTTGTATTCCAAAGAAGCGTAAAGTGCAACCATCGTTGCAAATAAGATCTCCTTTTAAGTCTTGGATTATCAACATATATACACCATTAACAACATTTCGGAAAGGCGTTATGGATTCATTTTTTCATGAGAAGAAAAATCGTTTATAAGTATTTATTCAATTTTTTTCAGTTCTAAAAATTTTGACAACGAACTTTATTTTTCTTTCTTATAACCAGACTAGCTCTATATTCTCACGTTACTTATCTACGATTGAAATTATTTTAACTTCCCTAAATCTTATATGAAGTGATGCAGGTATATGCGAGTGTGAGCCTAATACTGAAGTAAAGCTATTTCAAGTTGAAATGTTTAAAACTCAGAGCAAAATTCATGGTGATATCATTAATCCATGGTCTACAGTTCTGAATTTTAATGAGCAATATAGAGATATCAATTCTAGTGGACGTTTCTTTTTCGGTCTTAATGATTTTGTCCATGTTTACTTTGCTCATTTCATATAATTTTTCATATTTGAATGTAGATGTTGTTTGGTATTTGCAAAAACTATTATTAGTTCTTTGCTCATTTGTCAAATGAGCAAAAATTAAATACAAAACTAATTCAAGTCTCTTATTGAATACTAAATAACATAAAATCTTATGATAAAATATTGAAATACATAACTAATTTAAGAAATTTTCCTATTCCCTTTGTCAAATGAGCAAAACATTCACTTGCTCATTTGTAAAAAAAAATTCAATTTACTCCTTTATATGAGTATTTTGATTTCATATTCACTTTGCTCATTTGTTAATTACTCTTTTCATTTATATTCATCTTATTTATGTATTTTTCTATGTATTTTTTTAGGATTGCCTTTTTCAATACGAAAGTGATCATGCTCAAGAAAGGAATAAATTGTTTTGTGAGGTTGTGAAGTTGGAATTTAGAAAAATAATCATCCCAAAAAAAGATATTGAACTTTTCTTTTTCGCAGTATTTGAAAAGGATCATTATTATCTGATATATATTTTAACATCACCAAGTCCCTCCGCTAGGGTTAGGGTTTTGTCTAGTCATGTGCTAGTTCTTTTCTCCGTCGCTTTGGAGTTTCTTCCGGCGTTTCTCTACCGGCTCCTCTCTCATCTTTCTCTTCTTCCCCTCTCTTTTCTTTCTTTTCTAGTCTCTATACTGGTGTTTGATTGGGAATTAACCAATATGATTCCTGCTATACAAGAAACTAAAGATATGGGTTTTACTTTAAACCCTAATAATAACGTCTCAGAGAATGTTGTGGGGTTCCAAATGCTCATCCGATTGTGGGAGATGGGTCGACAGATAAGGCACATAAGGAAGATGATAATAGGGAGGAGACCGAAGATGTATGCAAGTGGACGGAGGAAGGCAACGATGAAAAAGATGATTTTATCTCCCTGGGCTTGATTGGAAAACTGTGGTCTGACAGAATCTTGAATGTCAACGCCTGCATGACTACCATTAAGAACGTGTGGGTGACCCAACATGGCATGAATATCAATATTATTGGTAAGAATTTATTTCAAATACAATTCTACCATTGGAGAGATAAGGAAAAAATTTTGAAGGGTCAGCCGTGGCACTTTGATAAAATCGCCCTTCTTTTGACTGATATGGTGGTAGCCCAAAAACCCTCTGATTTGCAGTTCCATGCCCTTCCTTTTTGGGTTCGAATATATAATGTTCCTTTCAGAGGGAGGTATAACTTGAACAATGCTCGTATCCTTGGAGAGAAACTTAGAGAGTATGTGGAAATGGATAAAACGGAGTGTCTTGGAATGGAGAAATCCCTGCGCATCATGGTTAGCATCGATGTCCGGAAGACTCTGAAAAAGCAAATCACTCTCAAGATGCATGGAGGGGAATTATGTATTTGTCCAGTAAAATATGAAAAGCTTCCTCTTATGCAAATAATAAGCCAAAAAGTAAAAAATTAGATTTGTAAATTGGGGGTAAAATTGTAATTACATTGGTTATTTTTTACTAAATAAGGAAAGAAAAAAATGAGTTGCACATAATTTTTAGCGGACAAAAATGGCAAAAGTTGCACATAAAAATAAACGGAGGTAGTAGTCTTTCACATTTAAAAAAAATAATGTAACTCCAACCAGACAATGTGTAATTGCAATTTTTATAGTTTGCTTCTCTTGGAATGAGAAATTTGCACTTTTTAAGTTAAACGTTGTGAGCAACTTGTTGATATACATTCATGAAGCCATTACTTACCCTATACTTACTTTGAATTATAACTTCATTTTTTCTCTTTGCAGGACATAATCATTGAAAAACTTCTTTGAAGTATACCCTCTCAATTATTTCAAGTGAAGTAAATATCGTTAAATCTGTTAAACAAGTTGTTCAAAAAAAAAACAGGGCTAAGGAAGTAAGGGATTCTGAATAAAGCTAGGGGTAGCAATCCAAGAGCAATGAACGGAGAATCGAAGACTGAAGTTGTTCAATCGTTGTTAGGATTTTTATAGTTTTTGTATAGAACAATATAAGTGTTAGTTTGATGATGTTTTTAATAGAACAAATGTGATAAATGTTCTTAGTTGATAAAATGTTTTTATCATGTTGTTAGGATTTTCTAAGTATAACTTTTGCTATGTTAAAGTAATGGATATCAATTTCTATCTTTGTTTTTTTGAGAGAATATCATTTTCTTTCTTATTAACTAAGTTGTTGGTCATTTGTTAATTGCTAATTAAGTATTTGTTCATTGGACAAATAAGCAACTAATTATTTGCTCAATTGACAAATGAACAACTAAGTATTTGCTCATTTTTTAAATGAGCATAAAAATTAATTGTTAATTTGCTAAAAAAGTATATAATTGTTCATTTGACAAAGGGTTGTTCTTTTAATGTATTATTAAAATGAATGTTTACTCATTTGACAAATGAGCTCATTTCAACAATATTAAAAACATAAAATGCTAAAACTTGTATTTATATAAAAATATTAAATTTTACATTTGTATAAAACTATCATTATACAAATATCAGCATATTTATAGTTAATTTAGCCTCTATGATTTTGAAGTATGTTGTGTTGTTCTCTTTATGGAACTCATTGTATAATATCTTGGATTGGACTATTTATGTTGCCAAGGACATTAGAATAGCTTTGGTATAATTCCATGTGTGTATAATAGACAACAAAGCTAACAAAATACTTCCCCCTTTCAACAAAATTAAAAACGTAAAATGCTAAATCTTATATTTATACAAAAATATTAAATTTTACATTTGTATAAAAGTATCATTATACAAATATTAGCATATATATAGTTAATTTAGCCTCTATGATTTTGAAGATTAGAGTATGTTGGGTTGTTCTCTTTACTGAACTTATTGCATAATATCTTGGATTGGACTATTTGTATTGCCAAGGACATTAGAAGAGCTTTGGTATACTTACATGTGTGTATCATAGATAGCAAAGATTGCAAAATATTTGCTCATTTTAACAAAATTAAAAACACAAGATGCTAAATCTTATATTTATATAAAAATATTAACTATTATACACTACTACATAATTGGTTTTAGGTAACACCCAAAAAGTGTAACCTAAAGTGCTTAAAGTGTTACTATAGACCTAATATAACACTTTTTTGGGTGCTACATCTGGCGGTGTTACCTATTTTCTTAGGTAACACTTTTACATGCGTATGGTAACACTTTTAAAAGTGTTATTTTAAATAACTTTAGGTAACACTTTTTTTGCATATGTATCATTTTCATAGTGTTATATATCATTTCTTATGTAACACTTTTTAGGTATCACTTTTTCACCTCATCAATTAAGCTATTGTAACACTTTTCGATAATGTATCACTTTGAATTACTTTATGTAACACTTTGTTAAGGATTAGGTAACATCATACATATACTAATTCACAAACATTTGTGCCAAGTGTCACATTTTAAAAGCACTTTTCCAAGTGTCACTCTAATAGTGTTGGATAATTGTTTTGGAATTCATCTTTTCATCTTCCCTAATGCAATCTAAATTGTCAATTAAGAGTTTTTTTTAAAGTGGTTTTAATTGTAATAAAATACTTGAAATTGACATAGACTCTACAAATTCATAGTCATACTAATATTAATAATATTGTTTTTAGCTTTATATGAGTATATAACTCATAAATTGATGTAAGACTAATCAATGTTAACAAAAAAAATTTAACCACTCACTTCAGATTCCCTATTGCAATATAATGTAATATAAATTGAAAGTTAAAGTAGTATAATGTAATATAAATTGAGAGTCATCATAAAAGGTATAATTGTAGATTCTTCAACTTCTACTACTTTTAATGGTCATTAAAGACATATCTTCAGTAATTTACGTATTCATTTCCAAGATATAATTCTAGCATCCAATTTAAGAGGTAATATTCAATCATACTACTATACAACTATATATCACTATGCATGATAACATCATTAGCACTTTAATTAAGTATTAAGTATTGCTTCTATTATGTATTATGATTACACTTAGTATAAATTTGCTAATGTTTGATTAATAATTATTATGGATTATCATGCATTATCATGCAATGGTGAAAGATTCTATACGAGGACTTTGTTGAATTTTGTAAAAGGTCCTACCTATTAGTAACCAAAACAATTTATAAAAAACAAAAGTAAATTTACATCGTGCATTGCACGGGTATAATCCTAGTGTTTTTCATATTAGGCAACACTTTTTCATTTAATCAATTAAGCTAATGTAACACTTTAAAAAAAAACTAAAATTTTGCAATTAACAGTTGCTCGAAGGAATCGAACACGCAATCTGTGAGCCCCAGCACCTCTAATATTAATTTGCACCCACTGTCAACTGAGATGTATGATATTAGTGATTTGTTTTTGAAATCAAATTTATATATTATTGTTTGCAAACAACTATAAATACATACCACACTATATAATCTTAATCTACATCATTCAAAGTTATATATCTTGGATAATTGATTAATAGTTGTAAATTTTAAAAAATTAATTAGCCCGAGCTTGGATAATATAAAATATTTAAAAATAGTTTGGGGCATATGTCAATATTGTAAAGGAAAAATTTCCTAGAATAATCCAAACTATTCACGATTTTTCTACAATAATCCCACCTATTGATGAACCATGAATAATCCCAACTTTGAAGGGCATTTTCCTAGACTAAACCTGGTAACCGACTGACTATTATAGCAAGTTTTATTTTTCTAAAAAAAGATAAATTAAAATAAAATGTCGAAAAAAAATGTTAAAAAAATGTTCATAAAAAATTTATGATTTTTTTTATTATTTAGAATTTTTATGTAAATTTTCAACAATATTAAATTAATATTTAATTTATTTTTTTAGTGAATTACCTACTATAGAAGGTTATCGGGTTACCCAAGTTTACTCTAGGAAAATACCCCTAAAAGTTGGGATTATTCATGGTTAATCAATAGGTGGGATTATTGTAAGAAAATTATGAATAGTTTAGATTATTCTAGGTAATTTTTCCTATTGTAAAAATATTAAATTATCTAAAATTAAAAATTTATTTTGTCAATTTTAATTTTAAAAATAAAACAATAAGAATAATAAATGAGTAAAATAGTGTTACAAATGGGATAGTAACGTAAAAAGTGTTACATATTAATTAATGTTACCAATTTTTAAAGTGTTACATATTAGTGTTACCAATTCTTAAAGTATAACATATCAGTATTACCAATTATTAAAGTGTTACATACAAGTGTTACCAATTTTAAAGCGTTACATATTAGTGCTACCACATTTGAAAGTGTTACATATTAGTGTTACCAATTATAAAAGTGTTACTTACAAGTGTTACCAATTTCAAAGTGTTACATGTTAGTGCGACCACATTTGAAAGTGTTACATATAGGTGTTACTAATTTTAAAAGTGTTAAATGATTGTGTTACTTAAAGATAAAGTGTTACAAAAGTGTTACCTAATATTTTTAAAAAGTTGGATATTAAAATGTGTTACCAATATGTGTTACCTAAAGCCATTTTTGTACTAGTGATATTTCTATAAATGTGTCATTATACTTTGTTTGGACAATTTCTAATATCATGATGACTCAATTCACCACAACCTATACATAATCTCTTCTTTTTCTGGTACTGTTCTTATTTGGCACATCAATCTCAACCCCTTTTTATTTTGAGGTCTCTACATCTGATACATGAACTCCAGTGCCTTTATTATTTAAAATTTTTAGAGGTTTGACAATTATTTCAGTCGACACACTAGGTCCAATCAATAGTTCAATGTCTTCTCTTTTGTTGTTTACACTTCTTGTTGTTTCATTATTCCTTGCAATCCTTCTAGCCTCCAAATCCTTTCTTATACGTTGAAGATTTATCACAAGATCTTGAATACCTTCATCACTGCTTTCTGCCAAACTTACACAAGTGTGTATCTCTGACCATAAATCATTTAACAATTTTTTCTTGTCAATTAAATTATAACATTGCTCTAACATGTTTCCACCCTTGTCAAAAATTTATTTTTTCAGTGCCATATTAGTCAAAAAGTGTGTATCCATATGGAATTCCTTGTCTATAAAATAGCTTGCAAGAACATGTGGTGTAAAAATTAGTTGGATTAAACACAACATTAAATGTTCTAATAAGATTTCCTTCACTTACTTTTGCGACTTCCAATCCATTTTCTATTTTCAATTCATCAACACCACAAGAAAAACAAGTAATTTCAAACTCATATTCAAATTCATATAAGACAAAGTTAGTATATAAAGGTAAGGTATGTTAGTCTATCCCTATTGATGTTTTGCACTTAGGATATTTATGCTTTGAATAATTATCATTCTAATCTTGAGTGTGTCTCTAGGCATTAATTGCAGCTTCATATAAGTAAAACTCAATGAGTGACACATTTAGGATTGATAAATAAGAGAAAAAAAGTTGTTTTCGCTTTCGGATTTTGATGTTGTACCCATTATTTCTCTAAGGAACACATCTCTGAAATACGCTGGAATCTACTTGTTCCTTATCTTGTACCTATAACCTAATCACTCAGGTTCTTGCAAGTGGTATTCAACCATCACCATATTCCACATTAATAGAGTTAGTGCACGTTGATGATCATTAATTTAGCATCTTGGTTTTTACATCCGACCGTCTGATAGTAACTAGGTGCGTGGCCATTATTCTTGATCTATTTTAAATTTCATGTGCGTGAATGCATTGAATAGCTTCTGAAATACACTTATGCAATAAGCTAGGGGCCCATCGTGCCTCCGGAATAAAACGTAAAAAATAAAAAAATAAAAAAATAAAAAAACAAAAAAATAATAATGTACAACATGGATTACAAATTTACAATCCTATATATATATATATATATATATATATATATATATATATATATATATATATATATATATATATATATATATATATATATATATATATATATAATACTTTAATATCAAAAAAATATACTTCCTTTGCGTTGGTCGAGTAGAAGTAATGAAAGGAAATAAAATGTGTGGATTAAATTTAAAGCATTTTATAATATTGATGATATTAAAAGGAAGTTGTGAGTGATCGTCTAAGAACATAAATACGGCAAAATTAATGCAACAGACCAAATTAACATATAACAGAATGAGTGAAACCATCAATAATTTAGATTGGCTTTTACACAGGGATGGATCGAGAAACTTGTAATCGGAAGTTTAGTAGTATCGATTGACAATCATAATTTCAGTCATGATAATAATGTTTCTCCAAAGGATAAAATACTATATATAGTGTATGATACTGTGATGGGTAAGTATAATATTAGTTTGTAAATATAAAACTGAGGAGAGTAAATAAATTTGTAAATATAAAACTAAGGAGAGTAAATAAATTTATAAATTGTAATTGGTTTTTTTTTCTTTAGATTAGTTTACTTAATTAGAAACTACCCCTTCGTCCACGAGAGTCTTTCGACATATTTCTACAGATATGCGATGGTCTTGAGCATATTAATCAAAAGTCAATAATCCACAGAGATTTATCAACTACAAATAAGATATTTTGGTTTAGGTAATAATTTAATTATTATTGTTTTTATAGCTTTTAAATAGAGATTATAATAATTATTATTTTAAAATTTGTAACCAAATATATCACCGAGGAAGGAACGGTCTTACTAACAAATAACTCTGGCGGGTTAATAAGCATTTAGGTTCGGAAACATACAAAAAAGTGATCCATATTATGCTGCAAAATGTAGTGATATTTTTATTTCGAAAATGTTACTCTTTGATCTACCATATTCTACGTCCCCTAAATCTAAACAAACTTTAATAATTAAAGATTTGAAAAACAAGAAATCTTTTCCAAAATATTGGAAATGGACACACTATAATGTTATAATACTGTAGATAATTCGAGATGATTTATTCTCTCGTCCATTGTTGAAGGAGGTTAAACATCATCACTTAAATTCTTTAACAATTTGAAGCTTGCTGAAGAGCCTAACATCCAGTATCTCATCAAGTTTGATATAGATTCTGCTAATCAAACTAAAAAAATAAAAAAATAAAAACATTTTAAAGCAATGAGGGAAATATAACTGGTTGATATTTTGTTTGAACAATTGTTTCATGTTATACAATGTCTTTTAAATTCGACAATTTGCGTTTAAGAAAAGTTATAAGCATATTAAGTAACGAAAAAAATAGTATAATTAAACAAAGTATGGAAGATTAGCTTTGTAAAATCTAACATTCAGCAAATCCCAACACCACAACTACCAAAACCATGTCAATATACCCTGGTATGTTGGCTAAGTTGGCTAAGGGGTCAACGATGTCAACTGACATCACTTAAACTTTGAAAAAAAGTAGTATTATAGGTTCTGTTGGCTAAGTTGGTGAAGGAATGAGCTTTTAACCATGAGATCACAAGTTAAAACCCCTCTAACATAATTTTTTTTGCTTTTTCAGATTTTCACAACAATATACCCTGGCCCACGTATTCCATGCTAACTGGCAGCATTAATTCCCTTTGAGAAAAAATATAAGTAAATATTTTTACCCATTTCCCTACCACTTTTTCAACTTCAAAATCAAAAGAACCAAAGTTAACTTCCCTCCCATTTAAACATTGAACCAGCAAGTAGCGAGATTGAAGAAGAAAGAACGCCCGTAGCCGAGTTGCACAGTAGGCCCGTAGCAGCGGCGAGCCTTATTCCATCTTCACTCAATCAGACAGCGGCGACAAGCCGTCACCGGCGGCAATCAGTGGACTGGTAAATAAATTAGGGCTTTCATGTTTATCCTTTTTAATTGTTAATTCTATTTGTATTTTTTTTATCTCTAATCAATTTGTTTATGAGTTTATGAATTTATCTATTTGTTTAGAAGTTAAGGCTTTTGTAATTTATATATTTATCTATTTAGATAAATTAGGGTTTTTAGCTTTATAATTATCTTAGTAATGATTAGGTAAAATTAGGGCTTTTTAAAAATTAGGTTTTGTTTTCTATAATTTTTTTTAGCAGTTACTTATTCAACAAATTGTAATTGATAATTTTCTTTAATTATTTAGATATTTGTTTTATGTTGATAAGATAGTTTAAACTTTAAAGGTTGTATAATTGTGATTAACTAGTTGTTTAGTATTTTAGTAATTTAGTTTAAAAGTTCCAGCGTGAATTTGTGATTGATCATGTTATTACGGTTCAAATGGATAGGTATTTTAAAACAATTATCTTTTGGATCGTCGATTGGCATACTAGTTCAAGATCTGAAATTTCACCAACTCAGCGTGGACAATTACCTTAATGAATTCTTGTTTAGTGTAATTTTAACGCAATTGATTTAATCCTTTTTTTTCAATTATCGACATCCCTCGTCTATTTTTATGGTTCCGCCCCTGCTAGAAAGTCTTCACTCGATTTAATCAACCTAGCAAGTAGCATACAATAGGCTATGCACTCAACGACTATAGTATGTAATAAATAATAGGCAATGATGAAATGTGCTACCCTTCTAAAAAAATCAGCTGCTCAATTATATAGTATTTTTTACCTAATGAAATAGTGTGATAAAGGGTATTTATGTCTCGTCGGCAACGTCTAGTGGCCAGGGTTGCCAGGAGTATTTTGTTGGGTTATTCCCTCCTACTTGGAGGAAGAGCCCAATTAGTTTAATTATGGGCTTTTAATATATTATGGGCTAATATAATAATTATATTAAGAAAGAAAGAAAGAAAAAAAAAAGAAAACTATAAAAGCCAAAAAAAAAATAATAAAAATTAGGGCAAAAGTTTTTCATATCATGAGATTACACGCACAAACCAGAAAATAAGAAATAGCACACGACAGAGAAGAAAAAAGGTGTGACGTGACATATTGCGTCGATCCGATCGAATGTCATTCGAACTCCGATTTTTGTCAAATTTTGACACAGTGTTCCTGCCTACCCAATCTACATATTCAACGGTTGGATTGTCATTTTGTGTACTGTAAGTGGGTAATTTGTATTTTACCCTATTTTACCACTTTTGAGTGATGTTTTAAGGTTGTTTGGTGTTTGTATTGCCTCTAGCATTATCAAGAGAAGATTTTGGTTTTACCCATTAATTTTATTGGTGATTAGTGGAAGAGTGTGGTACCACTTACAGTCCCGTGGTTTTTTCCCGCATTGGGTTTTCCACGTAAATGTCGTGTGTGCTTTACTTTCCGGATTTTCACTTTATTGTGCTTGATTGAGGGATTATGATTGTTTGTTTGATTGGACTGGTTATTTTTGCTCATCTAACAACACAAAGGGAGAAAGTGTGTATGCTATATCGCCACTTTTCTCAACATAGTGGTATCACAACTTGATTTATATTTTCTTGGGTGATATTCTTGTGTTGTTTTATGATGGATAATATATCTAGTATGCACGGTTTGATTTATTTGGACTCTACTAATTACACTGTGTGGAAAAGTAAGATGGAAGATATTCTTTATGTGAAAGATTTGTATGAACCAATCTTAAATGAGTCTATGCCCACTGGTCAAGATGAAAGTAAATGGAAAATTTTGAATCGGAAAGTGGTAGCAACCATTAGACAATTTGTTGATGTTAATGTGCTCCAACATATTTCCAATGACACGAATGCTTATGAATTGTGGATGAAACTTGAGGCTATGTATGGGAGGAAGAACCCCTTAAGTAAAGCGTCAATGATGGGGAAATTGGTAAAGTTAGAATTTCACGATGGGAATGGTATGGTAGTACATTTGAATGTTTTTCAAGGCTTGATTAATCAGTTGTCTGCAGTGAAAATGTCTTTAGATGATGAGTTGCGATCACTATTGCTACTTTCCTCATTGCCAGAGAGTTGGGACACATTATTTGTATCACTTAGCAATTCTGCTCCTAATGGTAAGTTGACAATGGAGAGTGTCAAAGCTAGTCTGCTGAATGAAGAGACTAAGAGAAAGGAGATGTGTTTCTCCAATCATTCTGAAGCTCATTATGTTGCACAAGATTCTAATAGGGGGAGAAGCAAAAATCAAGCTTCTAGAGGTAGAGAGAATCCCAGAGACAAGTCTCAATCCAAGAGTAGAATTATTTGTCATTACTGCGACAAGCCGGGTCATATTAAGAGGTTCAACAAAAAGATGAAAAATGACAAGTCAAAAGATAGAAAGGGTGATTCCTCTGAGTCGAAGTCTGAAGAGAAAAATACTACAGCTCTAGCAATCAGTGATGATGATTTGCTCTTCATTGGTGATAAAGTGTGTTTAAATGTGGTTGTTGATGACTACAATTGGGTGATTGATTCGGGTGCTTCGTATCATCTTACTCCGCATCAAGACTACTTATCGTCCTAAACAAGTGGTGATTTTGGTAGTGTTAGAATGGGGAATGATGGGTCATCCAGGGTTGTCGGCAAAGGCACTATTTACTTGGAGAGTTCCACCGGTTGGAAGCTGATTTTGAGAAATGTTAGACACGTTCCTGATATCAGATTGAATCTCTTTTCTATAGGTAGGCTTGATGAAGAGGGTTACTTCAGCCACTTCAATGATGGTAAGTGGAAGCTCTGCAAGGGGAATCTTATAGCGGCCCATTTGAAAGCTACTACAAGACTCAAGGCATCAAGCTTGACAAAACAGTTCCAAAGACACCTCAATTGAACGGAGTTGTAGAGAGAATGAACAGAACAATTGAAGAAAGAATCCGATGTATGCTCTCTCATGCAAAGTTTTCCAAGTCTTTCTGGGCTGAGGCACTGGTTACAGCTATGTACTTGATTAACCTTTCACCTTCAAATCCTCTTGATGATGATGTTCCTCAAAAAGTTTGGACCGGTAAAGATGTCTCCTACAAACACTTGAGGGTATTTGGATGTCGTGCTTTTGTTCACATTCTTAGAGATAAGAGATCCAAGTTAGATAAGAAGACCTGATTATGGGTGATTTCAATGTGGTTCGTTTTGCTTGTGAAAGAGTTGGTCCCTTTAGATGCGACCTTAGTAGTAGAGTTTTTGAAAATCAGATCCAAGATTTGGGCTTGATCGATCTACCTCTTCATGGCTTGAAATACACTTGGAGAAGAAATGAGTCTAAAAGCAAGTTAGATAGAGGCTTTTGTTACAATTCATGGCTGCGAAAATTCCCAAACTCGAAGCTTATTTGGCTTAAAAGGAGTATTTCGGATCATAACCCTCTGGTGTTATCTTGTGAAGATTTAAGAAATTGGGGCCCGAAACCATTCCGTTGCTTCGACGCATGGTTCTTAAACCCAGAATTCAAAAGATTTGTGTGTAGTGAATGGTATAATCTCCCTCATCTTCCTCTCCATAGTAAATTGAAGAGTCTAAAGGGCGCATTGAGAAGTTGGAGTAAAGAGATCTTTGGTGATATGGATTCAAAAATCCAAATCTTGAAACAGTAATCCATGAACTTGAACAATTAAGTGATGACTGAGAGCTGGATTGTATGGAATTTGCTAGATTCAAGGCTGCTCAAAATCTTCTCCAATCATGGTTGCTTAGAAGTGAACGAGTTTGGAGACAAAAGGCCAGAACCTATGGCATCCGTCTGAAAGACCACAACACTAAATTCTTCCATGCTGCTTCCGATTCAAGAGAAAAAAGAATGAAATAGTGAATCTTAAAATTAATGGTAGGATCATCCATGGTGTTTCTGAATTGAAAGTTGAAGTTAGAAACTACTTCGAAAAGAGATTCTCACAATCACCTGTCCCGGATTTTGAATTCGACTTGGGAAACCATGCAAAAATATCTGAAGAGCAATCGAGACTCCTAGAAGTGATCCCTTCAAGGGAAGAAATTAAAAATGCAGTTTGGGCTTGTGGTGTTGATAAGGCCCCTGGGTTCGATGGATACACTTTTAAATTCATCAGAGAGTTGTGGGATGTTATTGAAGAAGACATCTATGCTAGTGTGTTAGAGTTCTTTATTTCTGGGGATTCTCTGAGATCTGTGAACATTACTTTGGTATCCTTGATACCTAAAATTCCATCTCCCACTTCTATTGAGGATTATACACCTATCAGCATGGTTGGTGCAATCTACAAGATCATATCTAAAATTCTTTCCTTCAGGCTTAAAGAGGTTATTGCTCCGCTCATTGATAATTCGCAAAGTGCCTTTATTATGGATAGACAGATCCTTGATGGTGTTCTAGTGGCAAATGAATCGTTGCGTTGGTTGAAGAAAAAGAAAATTCCTGGAGCACTGGTAAAGCTTGATTTCCAAAAAGCTTATGATTCCGTCAACTGGTCGTTCCTCGAGCAGGTTATGATCAAGATGGGCTTTGGAAGATTGTGGATTCAGTGGATCATAAACTGTGTGAGTTCGTATTCTATGTCCATCCTCCTCAATGGCTCGCCTCTGAAACCTTTTTAAATGAAAAAGGGTCTTAGATAAGGTGACCCACTCTCTCCCTATCTCTTTATTTTAATAAGTGAAGCATTGGTGTGTTTTCTTAAAAAAGTGGAGGACCTTAATTTGATTAGCCCGGTTTTGATTGGATGCAATAAGTTACCGTTAAAACATCTCCAATTTGCTGATGATACCCTAATCTTTGTCCCCAACGACCCCCATTACATTACTAATTATTTTCGTATCCTGGATGTGTTTGCGGTAATGTCTGGTCTGTACTTGAATTATAGAAAATCTTGCTTCATCACATGGAATTCTAGGGATCATAGTTGGGTGGGGGTTTTAGCCAGGTCTCTTGGTTGTAGACATAAAAAATGTCCGTTTACTTACCTAAGTTTTCCTCTTGGAGATAATATGTCAAAAGTTTCTGCTTAGAAACCTGTACAGAATGTCCAAAACAAATTGGCCTCTTGGAAAGCGAAAACCCTTTCTAGGGCGGGGAGGCTTACGTTGATTAAAAGTGTGCTCAATAGCTTACCCGTTTATTTCATGAGTATGTTTAAGATGCCTAAATCTGTTGCTTGCATTATTCTAAAGCTTCAAAGAAGATTTTTCTAGGGTGAATCAAATGGGGAAAAAATGTCGTTACCTTTAGTTAGTTGCGAATCCCTTACACTGCCAAAATAATTGGGAGGCCTTGGTGTGGGAAATATCATGCATAAAAACCTGATTCTTTTATTTAAATGGTGGTGGCGTTACTCAAAATGTGATCACACACTGTGGAAGAATATCCTTATGTGAGTGCATAATATCAAAGGCTTAAAAGCCTCTTCTGAAACCTTCCAAAATGTTAGAGAGGGTATGTGGTCTCAATTAACAAGCAATGAGGAGGATACATCGAAAATCAGATCAATTGTTGAACAGGGAATGATATTAAAGGTTGGGCGTGGCAATTCTATTTTATTCTGGCGTGACAAATGGTGTGAAGATGGTCCTTTGAAGAGGAAATTCCCAAGGCTCTTTTCTATCTCTTCACAACAGAACTCTTTCATTAATCAGATGGGGGATTAACAAATAAATGGTTGGGTGTGGAACCTCTTCTAGCGTAGGAGACTTTATGAGTGGGTAGTTGCGGATCTTATAAGTCTAGAAGCTATTATTGAACTACATCCACCACAAAGAGAGGGCCCTGATAACATTAGCTGGCGAGGCTCGACGAATTCAGAGTTCCCTATTCAGTGCATTGTGGGGGAGATTTTTGCTTCGTCTGTTGCTGTCCTTCCTAAACATGTCATGAAATCCATATGGCATAAACATGTTCCTCCCAGAGCCCAATTAACTCTATGGTTTGCGATGTTGGGGAAGCTGAAAACAGGTGATTTCCTTGTTGAAAAAGGAACTATTTAGGCTCACGCCTTTCCCCTCTTTGGGTTGGAGAAAAACGCATTTTTTTTCCCATTATTCATGGTGTTTTTGGGGTCGATTCTGATTCCCATTTTGGGGTCCTACATTCACAATGTGGGTGCTTCCTTGAACATTGGAAAGGGCTCCTAGTTGGTGCGGGAAGAAAAAGTTAACTTTGTTGTGTGATCATCCTTGGGAAAGAAACAAACCAAACGAGGGGAAAACTCAAACTTTAAAGTTGTAAACCGAAGATTAAATTGGGTGCTTTAAAAAAAGGGTTTTTTGGGATTTCTTTTCCCCCTCCCTTGGGGGAATTTTAGTAGTTTTTTGCGGTTTATTTGTATTTGCTGGTGTATAAGGTGTAGTTTTATTTTCGGGGTGCCTCTTGGTGTATAAGGTGTTTTTGTGCCCCCATTTATCTTTGGAGTTTTTTACACCCCTTCTTTTTAGGGCTTTTGCCCCTTTTTCCCCCGGGTTTTTCCCGGGGTTTTATCCGATCCGGGTCCCAAGTTTAATGTTTTCCCGTCGAAAATTTCCAATACCCAAAAAAACTTGGACCCCAAAAACCGAAAAAAAACCCCAAGGGAAAATTAAAAAGGGACAAAGTCGAACCCCAAAAAGGGAAGAATGGAACCCAAAAAAAAGAAATATTTTTTCAAAAATGGTTTCTTTTGAACAAAAACCCCTTTCTTTTGTTTTAAAAAGTTTTTTTTTGCATAAAA
>CM033464.1:5550517-5653017 GCA_019425755.1 Amaranthus cruentus
ACATGTGGTAAACATGTGATACTTTCTTAATGAACACGTGATTCTTAATGTACCGAACTATAAACATGTGGTAAACATGTGATGCTTTCTTAATTAACATATGATGCTTTCATAGTGCAAATGTGATGCTTTTATTATTAGCATGTGATGCTTTCATAGTACATATGTGATGATTTCTTAATAAACATGTGATACTTTGTTAATAACATGTGATTCTTTCTTAATATGTGATGCTTTCATAGTACAAATGTGATGCTTTCTTGATTAAAATATTCAACTAAAAATTTATATCTCATCGGTAATTAATGACAAAATATTCAACTAAAAATATTTAAATGTCAAAAAGTAGATGAATTTGATGATAAAATGTGCTACTATTTCCATATAGCATTCTTGTTTGTAGAACCTATTTATATCTCAATATAGCATTTCTCATCAAGTCCTACTCATTTAACAGCTTTTATGTGATGCTTTCTTCATACATACGTGATGCTTCCTTAATAAATATGTGATGCTTTCTACAGGCTATCTTTTTTTTACCAGAACAAAATGTGATGCTTTACAAAGATATTAGTGCTAATATGACATAATCCAAGCACAGCAGCAACAAAGTTGAATTTGAACATTCTAAGTCAGCCAAAGCAGCAACTTGTAAATAGTAAATTACCTTCTAATTCAACCAATTGCAAAGATGAATTTGAGCATTCTTGTTCATTGTTGATGGATGTTTCTAATTCTTCGATTGTCAGCATTATGTTTGTAGAACGAAAGAGGAGATAATATCAAATAATCAACCCTAAAATCCAAAAAATCAACCCTAAACGAATCAAATTAAATGAAGAAAATTGCTAAAATGAAAAATCAACCCTAAACGAAAAATTAATGATGTTTGCTTGAAGAATTTGCGAAAAAACTGGAACAAATTAGCGAAAAAATAGAAAATCAACCCCAAATTTGCGAAAAATCAACCCATAAATTCGCTAATTCAATCGAAAATAACTGAAAAAAGAATCGAAAAAACTGAAAGATAACCTTAGCTTAAACCACAAATTCAATCACCATTCAACAGATTCAAAAGATTTGCTTGAAGAAATGATGAATTTGTCGAAGAGAAAAGATTTGCTTGAAGAGAGAGAAATGAATAGATAATTTTTGAAGAAAGAGATATGTTTTGCGTGAACCAGTTTCTTCTCAAATTGTTTAATTAACAATTGAACCGGTTAAAACTGGTTGTTTTTGCTGTTTTACGTGCGTGTTTTTAAACGTTAGATCTTTATTGATCAACGGTTGAGATTGCTTCCTATCCTTCCTATTTTCCACCCTTAACAATTGAACCGGTTAAAACCGTTTGTTTTTATATATATATATATATATATATATATATATTTATATATATATATATATATATATATATATATATATATATATATATATATATATATATATATATATACATATATATATAGGATTTGGATCATGTGAAAATTAATTAATGTGGTGAAAACTGAAAACAGGTGTACATAAAAACTTAAATGGTATACATATTCTGGTGGCAATTTTGTAAATAATTAGACATTTGCTACAAGGTGTACATACATTCTTAAAAGGTGCACATATTCGGATGGCAGTTTTGTAAATAGTATGAACTTTTTTCTTTACAAAAATATGTACACCTTATAATACAGTATGTACACCTTTTGCCACAATAAATGTGATATATATATATATATATATATATATATATATATATATATATATATATATATATATATATATATATATATATATATATATATATATATATTATATATATAAAAGAAGTCTCAGATTTAAGTATTGTTAATATTAGTATGAATGTCGTTTCCTTTGGTGTATTTTCCAAGTAAAATTATCTATATAAAAGGCATTTTTATGTAACCATTAGTAGTTTAGTATGATGTTTGTTGTTGCCACTCAAGGTTTTAAAATTGTAGAAGAGCTAGAAGCAACTCAAAACACACTTCCTAAAGGAGGACAAAAAGCTAATATCCAAACATTTTGGTCTATTTGCGTTTGAAGTTCTCTTTGGCTCTAAGCTTTAGAATGGAACTATGGATTACGGAAGCCTCATAAAGGCTAATTCAAGCCTATCTTCCAAGAATAGTTGTGGGATATTCAATTTGCAGTCTTGCACCATATAACACCTTTACACAGGATCTGGTATCGACCTTACAACAGCGAAAAGATTTTTGAAAATTTTCATTTGGATAATCGAGGTATTTTAACTTTAAACTTACTTTACTTATTTTAGAACTAAGTAGTCCAAATAAGCTTAAAATAATTCAGATTAGTACTAATAAGCATTAAAAAAATTTAATAAAATTCCACATCAATTTAGCTTCAATCCATTTAGTTCAGTCGAGAGATAATTTTTCTGTTTTGCTAGGACCAGTCTAACCAGCTTGAGCCTAGTTCAGTCCAAATCCAACCTATTAACGTGACTAATAGCGATCATTGATGATTCTTATGGTAAATATGTTCATAAATAGTAAAAGAAAAGTATTTAGAAACGTATAAATCAAATTTAGCTTCCAAACATAAATCACAAATTGTATGAGACAGTCTCACCGAGAGACGTGGCACATATTATTCAAGATAAACCATGATGAACCTCATCTTTTAATAAATCATGATCAGAGATAAAGCAACCAGCTCAATGAATTGATAACAAGCAAGAAAACAACAAGCAACAACATCATTTCTCAAATTAATTTGTATCATCCGTGTGATTATTTTAAGCAATAAGGGTGCAGGAGGCTTGGAGAGATGCGTTAAAATTCAAGTTACCCACGATATTTGAAATCTACACATCATCCTGGCTCATACTGTAAACATTTTAATTCTCGTTTCATTATATTGGTCCCTAAAGCAAGTAAAGAGCATCTAATATGTTAGCAAATCATTCATTTTGCAAAATATCGGGTACAGTACCCTGATTTTCATCAAATCCTTATCTTTTCATCCTAATAACCAAATGATTAAGAAAATCCTAACCACCCTAAAGCAAAATAAACAAGTATATTCTGATTGATTGGTTTCAAATTATTCCTAAAATGCACTCAAAAATCAGCAATCAACAGCATAGAAAACCAAACCAAAAACAGATCTAGCACTTAATATCTAAAAACAAGTAGAAAAGATACAAAATTCAGTAACCTTACCTCAAATAATTCAAATTCTGGCTAAAATGAGCAACAATTTGAAATGAGTTTCTTCAAATAACCCAAAATCAACACTAAACCTTCTAGATCTTGACAATGTGCTTTGAATCATAGCAAAACAAGATCAACAACTGAAACAAACAAAATGGGTAAATGGGGTTATGATTAATAATGAACAAACAAATCACATAAAGTCGAGAACTTGATGGAAAAGAAAGAAAATTACAATGTTATTAATGAACAAGTAGTGAAGTAGAACTAAGAACCCATAAAGCATAAAACCCAAAACAATGTATTATTGTATGAATATAACAAAAATGGTAATCAACGATTCTAAGCAAACCCTAAATTTTTATCAAAAATAAAAAAAAAAAAACCCTAAATTGATGGTGAATCTATACAAAAATCCCAAAAATTAAACTCATACCCAAAAATAAATGAAAACCTAAATTTTCAATCAAATTAAAAAATGAACAAAAATCCCAAAAATAAATGAAAACCCTAAATTTACAAATTACAATCAACGTAAAAAATAGAATTACGATTTCAATAAATAAAAAAAAAGCGAAACTAACCTTGAGAAATCAGAGTAGTGAATGAAGAAGTGATGCTGAACGAATTTGCATCAACTAAAAATAAGGGATAACCTTCGCATGAATCTTTGACTGACTTTAGCTTTCTTTGCCTATTTTTGTTTACATTGCATGTTAATTCACAATAAAAAAACTCAAACAAAAATTAAAAAAAATGGGGAATAAGACAGAGAGGAAAAGGCAAAATACAAAATTTTTTACAACCCCAAAATAAATTGTTTGTTGTTGCTTACCTGTTTGGAGTAGTTGAAGCAGTATGATGATGAGCAACATCCAAAATGAAATCAATCATAGCTTCAAGTACCTGATTTAGCATAACAAAATGCCTTTAATTTTGAACAAATCAACTCAAAAAAAAGAACCAAACAAAGATGATTTAACATAAAAACCTAAAAAATCTGACCTTAATTCTTAAACGAGGATAATTAGATTGCGATTTTCATCTCTCAAATATAATTGGTATACGTCAGTATTACTAATACAAGAGATTTTTGCTTCATTATACAGAGAAGAAATCAAACAAGAATAAAACCTAAGACCAAACTCTAATAATACAAATTGCACCTCAAAGCTAGCCTAAAATCTCCCAATTTAGCATTATAAATTCTATCATGCCACACATTATAATATCAATCAAGTAACACATTAGCCGATTTAAAATCTCTTGGGAGTATGCAGGGAGCATGAGAGAAAATGGCCAATTTAATATCCAAAACATCTGAGAATATCTTCATTGTACATAGCTCTATCCTGTTGAAAGTTGCATTATTAATCAACATTGTCCGTATCATTACCTATTAAAGTTGACATGTATTCCACAATCAATCATCAATAGATTAAAATTTCACATATGAAGACCAAATCAGAATCCTGGACATCCATTGCAAGATTTCTTCGAATCATATAACCATGAATTGATAAACCTATCTTATCACCAATATCAATGCAAGCTTGAATTAAACCCAGCATTACAAATCCATCTCCTTGCAACCCATGTTCTTGCAGCTTCCTAAAAGTTTAAATAGCTTCCATCCCTTTACCATATTTCGCAAACCTTGTCAACATTGTAGTCCAACAAACAAGCTCCTCTTGATCCCCTCAAACACTGCTTTTGCTTCTTTGATTTTTCCATCCTTTGTGAACAAATTCAACACAGAACAGGCAACAAAAGCATCATGCTTGTACCCATGATCAACTGCCTGATACCAAATATCTTCACCCATTTTAAAATCAGACGACAGACATGCTTGTGCAAGCTTTAATGGCCACCGTAATTGAGGAACAGATCTTCTAGTATTGCTATTTTTGAGTGAAGAAAAGGCTAATACTTCCTACTACAATTGCCTCTAACTGTTCTAAGTTAAAAGTTTATGAGTACTTGAACCCAGAGTCATTTGTCATCGAAAACAGTCCACCAAATGCAAGTTAGGGTTAACATAAGAAAAAACCATGTAGAAATGTAAATCAAAGTAAGATAAAATAAAAAAGAATCAAGTATAAATTTTAAACCTAAAGATATAATTGTAATCAACAAAAATACATTTATTCAGCCCAAGTAATTAATAACATCTTCGGATACATGACTAAAGGGTCTTGATGTTTTAACGAGATTAATGAATTTATTTTCAAGAGCTTCGTTGTACATCTGAACTATAGCATGTCTAAGAAGATAACAACTGGATAACTTTTTTTTGCGTAAATGCCACATCCATATTCATAATGCAAACAATGTCCTTGTTCAAATTACTCAAATATTGACAAGCTTTGGACAATATGAAATACACATCACCAGGTTAGACGCATAAAGACTGCATAGATAAGCAGACAAAAATGCTTTCACCTATATAAAAAAAGCTGCAATTTTGAATATCAAGATTTAGAATTACGTTTGACGCATGTATTAAACCAAACTGAATTCGCAAATTACAAACATTATCATCAACATTAGACAAATATCAATCATCAACATCAATTCAAAAAATGCTTTCCTTCTAATAAATCCACAAATTAAGGCATTATTATCAACATTAGACCAACATCAATCATCAACATCAATTAAATTGCATATCAACATTATCTAAAAGCAAAAAAGACACTGTAATCTAAATTATCTTTCAAATCCTATCTATTACTAATCTAAGAATATATGGAAGACTTGCTTTAGAAGTTAGTCTACATTATCTTTCAAATCCTATCAACATTATAGATTTACACTGTAATAAGAATCATCAACATCCATGTGGAGAGACTAACTTACAAGATACAACACAAATTCGTAACACACACCTTCACTAACAGTGAACTCCACATCATCAGATTTTGCAACCAATGTTCCATCTTCTAAGTGAGCTTCTTATCTCACTACAAACATAGTCAGGTAGCTAATTAGTACTCTCAATACGCAACTGCAATTTAGATAAAACATATAAACTAAGATGAGTGGCATACCAAACTCCTCATCTACATTCTTAGGATTTTCCCACTTCTCTCCTTTTACGATCTTCTTAAAGATTAAGAGCTATAGATAAATGTAGGTGCGGAATAACTAACCTCAAATATCTGAGTCACTATCCAATTCAAAACATTCAAGCAAAGGATCATCAAGCAAAGATCTACTATATGGCTGGAACGTTCCTCTGAACCAATGATCAGACAATGGCTTCAACATTAATATATAGTAAAGTCAAACATAAAGCACAAAGAGAAAATACATTGATACCTATGTTACACAAGATTGTCTTAGTATTTTCCTGTTTTAGCTCATGTGTAATCACATGATTGTCTTAGTATCTTCCTGTGTCGATATCTACCGCTGCAACAAGATTGTCTTAGTATCTTCAACAGCCTCATTCATCTAGAAAACAAAATTCAAGCAACCAAAAATCCAAATCAAAACCCCCTAAATTTTTTAGTAACAAAACCCTAAACAATGAAGTAAAATCCAAATCAAAACCCCCAAATTTCTTAGTAACAAAACCCTAATCAATGAAGTAAATTCTCATTCATCAAAAAAAAAAATTCAAGCAACCAAAATCCAAATCAAACCCCAAAAATGAAAGTGAAGATTGAAAAAAAAACAAGAATGAAAAATAAAAATAAGCAAAAAAACAAAATGAATGTGAAGAAAACTGACCTTAATCAAAGTAGAAACGCAACAATCGAGTTTAAGTCTCGTGTTTGAATCTTACTCATCAATCAATTGCCAAATACCGTGAAATTTAGGATTAAAAAAAGTATAAAACGCCAAACAATGGATGAGATGGGAAGCTTGAGAATTTCTGGGTAGTTAGAGTGTAGCTCCTCCACCTCCTTCTTCTTCATTTGAAGATTGAAGATCTGCACATAATTATATCAACACAAAGAACGAATCAACAGAAATAGAGAGATTGACAACGGAAATCAGTGACCGGAACTTACATTTGGTGACCGGAAGAGAGTCGGACTAAGCAATTGCCTGATTTAATCTTGCTTTAGAGAGGGGAAATTTAGGGTTGAAGCTAAAAAATGGTTAAGGAAAAGAGGACGTCAGAAGAAGGGAGCACTTACAGGGAAAGAAGAGAGAAAGGGACGCGTGGCAAGATTTGATACTCCCAAGGACATGTGGCTTAACCAGAATTAAAGAAAAAAACATTGTTCATAGATGAAAGGATGAATAGTATTGTTGCTTTGCATATTTTTTATAGTTAGAGGATAAGGTTAATTTTTTTTAGCTACAAGTTCAATCGAAATCAAGTTAATCCATATTTGAGACTTTTTATGTGTTATTATCAAATAAAAAATATGCCCTTAGAAATAATTGATTTACAAGTTGTTTTAATATCTGCGACTTGTAATAATATCTCAATGATAACCATACAATACAAGTAGCATTTTAGTATTTAATGAAATTGGTCCTCGTATGTTTAAGTAAGTACTTGTGACTGCCGGATTTTCGAAAGAGTTATCCCATAAGGATAAAATAGCGACGTCCTTTTTTGAAAAAATATCATTATGATTGGTAAAAATGATGTTAAATATTTTTTGGTTTATAATTTTTAACTTTTGTCCGTCCCACTTAATTTGATACATGTCCTTTTAGTATTCCTGTTTTTCTCATAATTTTTACGCTACTTCTTTATGCAGTTCTTGGATTGAAGATGAAGCGAGAAAAAGCCAAGCGTGGTTAAAGGTTTTGGAGTAGGTAGGACGACGATAGAAATGGGATTGACAATAGTGCTTTAATAGTCGAGACTAAGAATTATTCTTTTGCTTGAGTACTTGAAGATTTTGTCTATTTGATCAAATGATTGTGTAATAACCTCACAAGGACCATGTACATTTAGTCTAACCACCATTGGCTTGTGTATGACTTTTGGCTGTAGTCATGAACAATAGCCCAATTGGAACAATGGACAATTTACTTTATAATTTGTATATATGACAATGCAATTATGTATGAATTATATTGATCAAAAATTATTGTGGTAAAGGGAGTCATGAGTTTATCAAATTTTATGAGTATAAAATTTTCATTTCTTTGTGTTTTTTACAATAAGGTTAATTTTTTTAGCTACAAGTTCAATCGAAATCAATTTAATCTATATTTGAGACTTTTTATGTGTTATTATCAAATAAAAAATATGCCCTTAGAAATAATTGATTTACAAGTTGTTTTAATATCTGCGACTTGTAATAATATCTCAATGATAACAACACAATACAAGTAGCATTTTAGTATTTAGTGAAATGTGGTTTCACTTTTCCTGAGCTCTTTCCACGTGTGGTTAAGGAAATAAAATTGTTTCACGAAAAGGCTTGCAATTGTTCAATACATTTTCATGCCTCGTGGCTGAACATATAGAACCTTCAATACGGTTTCATGCCTTAGTTTGATATTGTTGCTTAATATTACCTATACATTTTCAGCCCTTTCGTTTTTTACACATTTGCAACACATTAACATTCTAATATTTTCTTTCGTATTATTTTTTAATATGTGTATAAAATGACAATTTTTAAATTCGATAGTGTAACTTGGGGGACCGCGTACGTAGCATGCGGCGCAACAACTTAGTATAAAAAACTCGTAAAGACCGAATATGTTCATCATGAACAGTGAAATTACTGTTCATGCGCCTTTTTCTTCAGCTTCTCTGCTCTGCTTTTCATTTTCCATTCTCGGTCCACCTTCTTCTCTCCTCAAAATTTTTCCATGACAGTCTTCAACCTCGAAATCGGAACTCACTCATTTCTTCCTGCTCTTCCTCCTCCAAACCTGGTTTTGAAGAAACAATGACCCAAATTGTCATTCTCATTTTCAGGTAACTAGGTTTATTTTAATGGGGATTTTATAAGGGGGTTTACTTTGAGTAATTTACTAACTTCATCATCATCTTCATTTTGATGCTTGATTATCTTCAACTTTCTCCTATTGTTCGTTGACCTTTTTGGGTATTTCATGTTCTCTCCTTAATTTATTGTGAAAGCGGACGTCACAAAGAGGTTCAACAACGAAAACACAAATGAAAAATAGAGCAAGAATGAACACAAGTGTTTATGAGGTATCTTTGATACCTCCCCCTCAAATGATGTTTTATTATAAAAGATTCAACAATACAATTATAATAAACCCCCTTATCTTAAGAACAATCTCTTAAGATCACAAATACTAATGCAAAACAAGAACACTCTCAAGTTTCTAGCAATGCAATAGTCTACTCACAATGTGTGTTTGTGGTGGTTCTTACTCTAAGATTGATACTCCGTTTTATAGATGAAGGTGAGTGTCAATCTTAGAGTCACACATTAACCCACCATAAAGCACAATAAAACTCTCTATTAACTATGCTAATAAAGCAACACAATTAACCAAGCAATTAAGCAATACACTAAATGCTCCAAAACAGAAACAGCACAAAAGGAATCCAAAGAGACTATCTGACAGACCCGCTCGACCAATAATGGGTCGAGCCAACCTTGCTCGGGTCGAGCCAATCTTCCAGAAACCTTCTGTTTGCTTCTGACCAATCTGCTCGACCAAACCCATCTCGCTCGACCCGGTCGAGCGGCCTTCAGGGGGTCGAGCGAGGCTTCTGATCTTCACACTTTGTTGCTTTGATGAAGCAACACCTCATCAAACGTTCCAAACTTTAATCCCACACATCTCGACACATCTTTATCGTCCTTCTCCAAAGTACAAGACAAAGCATGTTCGATTAAATGACTACGGTTAACGTCGATGTCAAGAATATTGTTACTTGCTTTAACATATTGAATAATGATTCTGCATATTGTTTTCGATTTTTGGGTTTTTGTTTGCAAATGTACTGACCCCAAATTTTTTCTGTTTAGTTGGTACCCGATTCTTTTCGCATTCAAGACATGAAGATTCAGCCTTTTTCGAGGTTGGTTTTGCATTTTGTTGAGTTCTCTACACAAGCAGCTAATCCCTTCTAATGATTGAATTGAATACTCTGCTTAATGATAAGTTATGTGTGATTCATAAAAATCAAGGCCAGTAAACCCAAATTTTGTTGTTGATGCTTATTTTGCTCACAAGTCACAACTGCTTAAAAAAAAAATTAACATGTGAAAATGTTTCTCATCTCTTGTTCTTCTTGCGTCATTTGAATGTTGGAGAGGATTTCTTCCAAGCTTTGAATTTGTGTCTTTACTTGAAATCTTGATTACCCATTTAAATAGGAGTAACCGACAATTGTTGTCCTGAAACCCTAATTCTAGCAAAACCCATTTATTGTGAAAATACTAATTATGCCATATTTTTTTCTGGGGTTTGGTAGAAGGTTTGTTCATTACTGTTTTCGTGATATAATTAAGGTTGGTCTTAATGTTATCATGTTTGCTGGAATGTAGGGTGTTTGCTAGAATGTAAATGATAATGTGATGCGTTGTTTCATTTGTTAGTTCCATTATCTTTAAGATCATTTTCATAAATGTATGCTAGAATCATAAAGTACCTGTTTACTTTAGCATTTTTATTAGCTTGTAGTTAAATCATGATTGTATACAGTCATTCCTCGCATCAACAAACTGTGCCTAGCAACAACATATAAAAAGACAACATCAAGCTTCAACAAAGTCATGCAAAAGTAGTATGTAGAACATACACCCCAACATCACACAACAACTTAGAAGAACAGACCAGGAGCAGATATCAAGTATGGATTAATTGTTGGAAACACGGAACAAGAAAATTCATGCTCAATGCCATCTATATAAACAGGTATTGTAACTTATTTTCTACATTTTTGGGTTTTTTTTAATTTAAAATTATGTTTATGCTCCTTCTGTTTTGGGTTGATGAAGCTCAATCAAATTGGATTTTTATTTGTAAGCTCTAAGGGTTAGTATAAAAAAATTATGATAAGAATCAAATGCAGGCACTGGACAGAACCTAATGGATAGAACCCAATCTTTTTTTTTTATTTTTTATTTTGTTTGAATTTATTTGCCCCCAACTGATAATTAAACAATGAATTACCCATTTATCTGAATTTCACATAATTACTACAACTTTACCCCTTTCTCATTCACTTTATCATCTTTTTATTTTTCATCTAATCTAATTTGACTTTTAATTAGCATGTTGGAAAAGTATTTATCAAGTTGAAAGTTAATACCTTCAATTCAAAGTTAACATTTGTTTTTTGGACACTATTTACGTCTAACTCTTGATTTGTATTTAATTCTTAATCTATAAGTGCAAATATAGTCAAGTGAGATTTTGTTTGATTCCTCTCAATGTGACAGTCATTAATAACAACTTTTTATAAGTTTTAGTTATATATAATTAGAGATATTATGGATTGAATTACTTGATGGCAAACGTGCAAAAAGCAAATGAGACATTACCTCTGAATTAGAGGGAGTAACACTTATTTATTATAATTAAAACAATATAATACAATATGGCTCACATAAGATTGATCTTACACTTGAGTTCACTGGTTTGGTTGTGGTGTGGTAAGATGCACATTTTCAATTAAGAAAAGCTACAAAAAGTAATCAAATATCCTAATTCCTTGTTTTTGTTCTTAATGATGTACTCTTTTCATAATTTTAGATTTAAAGTTTAAAACTTATTAAAGTTTACAATGATTCTTGGTTAAGACAATGTTTGGTTAATGATGTACTCTAATATCTGAAACCCGATTTGACTTGATTTTTTTATTTATATGATCATTTTTCAATTTAGTTGATTTTTGTTTATTAGATTTTGACTTTATTTCTTTGATTGAATTTGTTGTTGAATTTTCAGTGTGTTGCTTCTATGAATGCCAATGTTGGCTCTTTCGCAGATCCTGACGGCCTCCAAGGACTCGCCCATTTTCTAGGTTTTGTTTTTAATATGTTTCTTTTTCATTTTGGTGATTTTTTCTTCTTTTTGGATTGGACAATTGTTGTTTTCATTTATTAGAGTTGAATTAGACAATTTAATGAGTTGTTTTCATTTAATATGTTTGGTTACTGATTTAACCTATTTTTGATGCTATTTTTCAAGTGATGATGAAGAAAAGAGGTGAGGTTTCTTTTAAGTCTTTGATGGTTGATCTTTCACATGACAACCTCTTATACATGCGTATCAATACGAGTACAGTTGAACTTTACCATGAGTATGAATACAGAAGAAAAAACTCCACTACATAAATAGTTTCGTTTTACATTATGTGAATGAAAACCTTTTCACTTAATGCAAGTGTTGAACTTCAGACAACTAATAATTTTATTTCGGTAATCTTCTCATTAATTGTCTTGCTTTTATGTTATTCTTTAATTGTAATTCCACATCTACGTAGTTTATGTAATCAGTTGAATTGTCGAATCTAAATGGCTATTGGCCTAAATGACTATTGGCCTATTAATTTCAACTTCTTGATGTACTTATCAGAATTTATTTTTGTTGTATATTTCCAATGTCAGCATTATATATGTTACAAACAAATATTGGTTCGGTAATCTTCTCATTAATTGTCTTGCTAGCGCTTTCATTGCTAGATTTTTGTAATTTGAAGTTACTAAAGCAATCAATGAAATGAGTGTTAGTTTTGGTTTCTTTGTTAGAGTAGAGCTTTATGCACTAGGCTGATTTGTACTAATATTAGTTCAAGTTCTAATGTTTAATATTTGGTTTTATCCTGGCTCTACATTTGGCTTTGTTGTTTCAAGGAAGCATTTTGAATCATGTGTCACCTGCATTATTGTTCAGGTTAAATGACAAGATTGGTAGGGAAAATCAAAATTCAGCAGAGGAAGAAAAAAAGGTTACCATTACTGCAAAAGCTTGTATCAGCCTGCTAAAGGTTCCTTTTCTTGTATTCCAAACAACTCAACGGGAAATATAATTGGTACGTGTGACGCTTACAACACTAAAGAAGCTAAGAAAGATTTAAAAAACACCTAAAAGTGAATTCCTCTGGATCTTGCTTTATTTATGATGGAGCTGAGTACACTGTTGAGGACTTTTTCTATGTAGCTTCACAATATTTTGCAGTAGATAGGAAGGACAATTTAACTTTAAGGAATAGCAGTAATGTGGGCTTAAGACCCTATGTGATTTGTCAGCTCTTGGAGATTAAGATTCTTAAGGCTTCTCCGAAATATGATCTCGAGTCTGTAAAGATTTTTGCAAAGAGATTTTTTAGACCAGAAGACATCTCAGCAGAGAAAGCGTATCACTCCGACATTCGTGAGGTAAATCATAACAATCTATATATTAATTAGCCTTTTATATGGCGAGAAACTTTATTTAGTTTGACATTTTTGATACTAACTAAAAGTATTTACTAACTTGTGTCAAAAATAAATTTGTTTGGAAAAAGTCGTTTGCTATTTTTTTTGTTGCATTGTTTATCAGCTTAGATTTTATCTTACAATAATGAACGTTTGAGATTGTATCATTGTGGTGGTAGGCTTTAAAACTTAATCACTATAAATTCTTCTAAATATAAAACGTTTGCAAAGTGTTCATCGAATTCCGATGAACAGTGAAAACATTGCTCCTTATGTTGTCTTTTGGTGTTGGTTTGTGGATGTGTAGTTCAGGTTTCGCTTGTGCTGGCAACAACTATTTGTGGGACTCTTATGTTGTGTTCTGTTGCTGTTCGGGTGTTTGTGTGCCGTTGGGCTGGTGGGCTGCTGGTAGGTGATGGCTGCTGTGTCTGGTATAGTTTGGTTTTGTGAGCTGGATGTTGGTCTGGTGTTGTTGTTGGCTTGTGTTGGTTGCTGAGTTTGGGTGGTTGTGTGCAGTTGGATTGTCTTCTAGAGCTAATGCTGTCTATTTTGATCTTTTTCGTTCTTTCTGTTAGTTTTAATGTGTTGTGTTTTCTTTGGTGTTGGTTGGTGCAATGGCTTTGGGATGGGTCTTGTTCCCTCTCCCCTTATCTCTCTTTGGTCTTGTATTGAACTCTTCTTTTATGTAGTGTTTGGGAACAAGTATTTCATTCAAATTAATGATTTCAATTATGGAATTATAAATGAAGAATTTGAGAATGACAAGGTTTGGGTAGTCATTCTCAAATTCTCAATTTTAACCACTTTAAAAACAATGGTGAAATTTGATCCAAATCCAAATTTGAAAATTTTGATTTGCCAAACAATAAATTTGATCTAATTCCAAATTTCCAAATGAAATCAACATTCCCAAACATAGCATTAGAGAATTAATACAATTCTCTTTTCGACCAAAAAAACATTGATAATTATCAAATTGTGTCATGTATTTAGAATCAAAATCTAAAAAGCTATTTAAGCACTTCAAATCAAGGATAGCTTTGTCTTTGTTCCTAATCACTAACTAACCTTTCTTGAAATAACAGTAAAGCACTTCAATACAGCTTCAGACCAAGCTTAATACAGGTTTGCTACAACTATTAATTTTCTTCATAATTCAATTTTCTTTGTGGTTATGTTAGAATAACTTTCGTATTTGTGACTTTCGTATATATTTGGTGCTTCAATTTGCTCTTATAAAAACGGTTAACCTGAAAATAAATACACTTAGCATCAGAAGAAAAATTCTTAAAAAACATGTATTTCTTCACCATATGTTTGTGTTCAAGTTTCATTTTTTTTTCCTTTGGATTTGATATTCCTTCTAATGGTAGGAATAGCTGCACAAAAAAATCCATGAACAACATATGTTACTTCATAGATTGGGTTTGAAAGGCTTGCATGTATATTATTCTAAATTGATCAAACATCATCATGTGCAACTTTGAATTAACAAAATCGCAAAACTTAACACTGCATTCATAGACTTCCAAAGCTCTCATCTTTTAATAATCAACACTGAACTTTTTTACAAAGTGATAATTTAAATCACCACATACTTTGATACACTCATCAAGGTTTCTTCTTAATTATTGAACTCGATCAGAATCTTAATATGATCGCAAAAAATATGAAACTCATATGAAAACTTTTGCGCTTGAATTGTAAGCTGTCGGTTTGCGATCTTTGTGCACTGAATTGTTCACTCATCACTCTCCAAGATTGTACTAAAACATACAATGTGCTTCCGTATTGTTTCATTTAGGCGCTGCACTGCGCACAACCATGTTGTCTAATTTATCAGCTCTTGCATCCGATGACTGTGTTGTTTCGTTTAGATTTTGTGTTATATTCATTGAGTTGTTCTTGGTTTTAGGTTCTGATCTATGTTAATCACGGAGGGTTAATGACCTGTTTCGACTAAGGTATGGTTTCATTTGTCACTCAGAAAGAATAAGTAATTAGATAGATTGCTTTACTCAAAACTCAAACTATTCTTTTGTCACTCAGGGTGTAGGGCGTCACGCTCGCTTTACCTAATTTGTTTGATTGTCACTCAATACTCAAACTATTATCATCAATATGCCCGCAAATATTAAATCTGTCGCGTTGAATTTGCTACTCCCTCAGCCCTTTGAATTTGCTACTCTTTCTTTTTAGTCTGTCTCTTTTACTTTCCCACATTTCGTTTTATGGAATGCCCCCATCTCCCTCGGTCCTTTGAATTTGCTACTCTTTCTTTTTAGTCCGTCTCTTTTACTTTCCCACATTTCGTTTTATGGAATGCCCCCATCTCCCTCGGTCCTTTGAATTTGCTACTCTTTCTTTTTAGTCCGTCTCTTTTACTTTCCCACATTTCGTTATATGGAATGCCCCCATCATTTACTTTAATTCTCATCTACATATTGTTTCCCTCTTCTATTTCTATCCACACACATCAAATGTCTCTATTACTTAATCTTTGCCAACTCCCCTTGTTACAATTTGAAAGGGACTTAGTAATGCATATAATTATATAGGTAAAAAATTTGGATGACTACATAACTAAAATTTCTTTGCGATATTTTTATGAATGTCCATCCTCTTTGGTGAATTGAAGTCTTTTTTCCTTTAGGATAATCTGGTACTGAGTAATGTGAATCGTCTCTATCATATGGATGAGTAACTCAAACTTATTATGGTATTGTTCACGTTAAACTTTTTGATTTTGGCCTCTTCAACGCTTGGTATTGGTTTCTCAAGTCAGATTTGCTGCTGATGATCAGGCATACTTCTTTTTGGGTGGGCAATCATTGTTGTTTGTCATCATCAACTTTTCGAACTGGTAATAAGTGCTTGGAATGTAGAGGGGGCATAAGAACTTTGTTATTCTTTGAATTGAATATCCCGTTGAGTACTATTACTAACTACCAATACACCATTCGAGTGAAGACCACTATGAGTACTTATTTGATGTTAAGTGATGTATACAGTTTATAATGATTTGTATTGTCATTGCAGGAGGGGAGTGCTGGTTCATGCTTGAGGGAGCACACATTCCGGTGATTATCGGCATTCTACTCAATCCTTTCTACTCGAAAGGTAATCCATATTTTCTTTTCCTTGGCTGATTGTTTCAATTAGTTTTCTTGGCATTTTTGTAGAAATCTTAGTTCAACTGTTTCTTGTTTGATAGATATCAATTTTTTGTGTAGAAGGTATCACTATTAGCGGGTGGTTTTCTTATTAATGTAATTAAAATGCCTTTTTAATGCAACTAAGTTAATTTACTTTTATATTAATTGTCTTGAAAATTCTTAAAAATTTGAGTATGGAAATGATGACTAGGTCGAAGGAAATGATGACTATGATTCATCTCCTATTTTTGACCGAATGCAAGTCAAGTTTGTTACTTATTCTTGTTCTCGTATTTATCAATAGAAATTAATGAGGATATGATATCAAAAGATTTCTCATCTGTAAACATACTGTGGAAAATTAATGTATATTTGAGAAAAATGTAGGCGAGTATGAGTGATCGAAGTCTTTTCGTGCTCTTTTGCTGGACCTGCATATGCTAATATTAAGCTCGAATCGTTAACTGATGCATGTGAAATATGTAATCATATCAGTGTAAGCTTGCCTTCTTTTTTCAATCGTTTATAATTTATGTCCATGGTTGTTTGACGAATTTTCATTGTATGTGACAATATTGTAAAACAGCTCCAAGATCATACAATTTGCTAATGAGGTTATGGACTTATGGCCTTATGCTGTAAGAGGTGTATTAAATTTTTGAAAACAATTGATTATATAATTGAGTTGTGATGTTTACTTGGTGATAGTATATTTCATATGTTTAAATCAGTACAAAGTTAATCTGTTATTTTTATGTTATTGATTATAATTTTATTTTGAAATTTATCAATGTAATGTGTATATTGGGTATGAATTTTAATATTAGTACATATAATTGGGTATTTATGAGATCATATTTTTTGCGTGCTGGTATTGATTAATGTTGAGCAGAGGAGCAAAGTTGGAGAAGAGATGAAACATGATGACATTAAACTACTTGATCAAATTCAGGAACCCATTGTTCATCAACCACAACTTGAGAGTGATCATAATCAAAATGACGAAGAAGAACATGATAAACCAATTCTTATTTAAGTTTGATGGCATTTGTCACCAACTTGTAAGTTCCTTCTTTAATTACTGTAATGTATTGCTTGTTGGTAGGATGGAATTGGGATTTAAATGATTAGAATGAATTAAATTCAATTTTGGATTTGTAGAATAAATGATTGTTGTTATGAATGAAATTTTTTGTTTTTGAATTTGTTAATACAATGACATAGTTTAGAATAGGTTATTTTGTTCTGAAATTGATGGGTGGTGGTGTGCGCCTAACTCTGATCCAGAGATCTACTAATAATTCCACAAAGGCTGGCTGCTGTTAGGTTCGATGCAACACTGATCTACCTCAAACTATGATTTGCTGGCTCGAAGAAAAGAAGTGAAAAGAAATCATCAAGTAATAGAGGCACAACCGCAGAATGTGGCAGCTAATAGATACTGCTCTGAACTTGCAAATGCTCAGCTATTTGTTTTCATTAGAATCGTTGGGATGTTTGTTGAAATGGATAAATACTTGGTGTTAGCATAGCTAGAAATGGTGTGTAGTAAGGTGTTTTAGACTTTTCGGTGAGTAAGGTGTGAAATTTTGTTAAGTCTAGAGGAGTTATTATTAATATTACCTAACCCTTGTTCTAAATGGGTTATGCTTATTTTTGTATAATCTGATTATATTTAACTATCTTCATGTCTTACTATGATGTTGTCTAATATTATTTATACATTTTCAGCTTTTGCGTCTTTCACACTTTTACAACACATTGACATTTTAATATTTTATGTTGTCTAATATTATATATATATATATATATATATATATATATATATATATATATATATGAACCAAACCTAGGAATTTATACCTCTCAAACATTTTTTATGGTCATCATTACTTTATACCTAGGAATTTCATACCTCTCTAAACCTAACAACTATTCATGGCCCTTAACAAGTATCATTATATTGAAGATATTGATGGTTATACAGGTTTTTGGAAAATAAAGGTCAAAGTAATATATTTGTGGAAGGAGAATGAGACCGATATCAAGAGATGGGCACTACACATGATATTAATGGATGAAAAGGTATATTTTTATGCATTCATATTTTATTTACTAATTTATTTTAGTCAATTCAATAACAAAAATGAGTTAATTTTCGTAACTAATTGTTTAATAAATTTTTTTTTCCAGTCGAGTACTATCAAGGCAACAATTAAATTTACCTACAATCTTCATGCACACAAGTTTCCGAAGGCGGTCAATATTTAATGCAATGATTTTCGGTGTATAATAATGATGTTGATTATAAATCAACTAATCACAAGTATAAAATTTTCTTCCAAACAACTACGTCCATAACTATTTGTAATGATGTTAAGATACCTTACTATCGTAAGGGTAATGATGGTGCACTCTTGTTGTGCATCGTATGGTGTGTGGTTCTTGATAAATGCATAGAGTATCCAATAATAGTGATGTAATGATAATGCATAGAGTATTCCATACTATTGATGTAATGATGTTGCTGCCTACTGATCACCTGCTGGCCGCTGCCCCTGCTACTGTCTTGATGCAAATGATCAATCTAGTTGCAATGCTTTGAGCTACGCGTGAGTTGTCAGCTGGTCTTCCTGATGACTTGCTGCATCTGTTTTCTTATGCTTAGACACAAGCACATCTATTACTGTATGAATCTCCTTTTTGGCAAATTTCCAGTTTTCTAGAAGTCTAAAAAGTAAGAAATTGCATCCAAATATTCCACTAAATGGTAATCAATAGTAAAGGAAATTGAATAAAGTGGTTTTGCTTACAATGGTGGCTTGAACACGTAATTGTCCCATAGTTGAGGTGTATACATAATATTGTGTGTTACTTTGATCTTTTATTGTTGGAGTTTGGTGTGACTTTTCAGTGCACCAATGGATTTTGGTGATGCTTGATTATGTGTGATGGTGTGTGATGAGTGTATGCGAGTGTATGAGAATGGTAGGTGATGTGTGGAGTGGTCAAGAGGGAACAACACAGTAGCCATGTCGTGGTGCAGGACCTTTGCTCGACCCAGCAGACTCGTGCTCGACCCCAGCCTTAGTTGCTCGACCATTCCAGAAACTTTCTGAAAGTCTGCTCGACCTGACCATAGCTCGCTCGACCTAGGTACATTTTGCTTGACCTGGTTGAGCCATGTTCAGCGAAGAGGCTGCTCTATTTTGCGATAATATTACGGCTCTTATTTGAGTTGGACCCATTCCCAATCATTAGCTTATATGTACACATGTATAAATAGAGCGTCTTACACTCATTTCTAAGTGGATTCTAAAACCCTAGCCTAAACACAAACCCTCTGTTTCTCTATTTTCTTCTTCACTAAGTATTATTCTCCATTGTAAGAGTTCTCTTGAACTCCATTGATTTTCACATAATACAAGCAAGCTAACCACCACTGAGGACGTAGCCCACTTTAAGGTGAACCTCGTAAATCTTGTGTCTCTCTGTTATTGCTTTCTTTCTTATTACTTTTCATTGCTTTTATTGAAGTATTTGCTTACTTGCATTGAACACCTTTACCATTGGTCTTGGGTGTTTCTTAGGGATAAATTTTGAGTCTTTAGGCCCTATTGTGCTTGTTATTTCAATTGGTATCAGATCTTAAGGCTTTTGTTGGTGTTTGGGAGTGTTCAAGAGTTCAAAACTTGTAGACACATGTCTTCAATGAAGCTAGATATTGAGAAGTTTGATAAGAGTGTAAATTTTGGCTTGTGGCAAGTCAAAATGAAGGCTATCTTGATACAAAATGGGGTGCACAAAGCTTTTGAAAAGGTGAAGATATGAAACCCATTGGAGTGAGTGAAGCAAAATGGGAAGAGATGGATGCTAAGGCTTTATCGGCTATCCAACTATGTCTCTCAAATGAGGTTTTGAGAGAAGTTGTGAAGGAGACAACCTCAAAGGGGATATGGGAGAAGTTAGAGTTTCTTTACATGGCAAAGAGTGTGACCAACCGGCTACTCTTGAAGAGTAGACTCTACGATCTTCGATTGGAGGAAGGTAAACTACTTAAACCTCACCTTGATGAATTTTATTCCATTGTTATGGATTCGCAAAATATAGATGTGAAACTTGATAATAAGGATTTGGCTATTTACTTGTTGTGTTCACTACCGCCCTCTTACAAACATTTTAGGGAGATCTTGCTCTATGGTAGAGACAATTTGAGTGGTGATGATGTTAAGAATTCCTTAACCCCAAAGGGACTTGATAGATACCCAATTGTCAATTAAGTCATGTAGTACTTCAAATGATGGTTTGTATGTGAGGGGTAGAGTTAGTGATAAGGATTCTACTTATGGAAGTGGTAGCAAGGGTAAGAGTAGGTCAAAGTCTAGAGTAACTAACAAGAACAAGACTTGCAACTATTGCAAGCTCAAGGGACACATCAAGAAAGATTGTTGAAAGTAGAAAAAGAAGCATTTCAATGATGATGAGAGGTCTAAGGATGGTTCCAGTAGTGCCGAGGCTAGCTATGCGAATGATAGCGATAATGGTGGCGTTTTGGTGGCCACCCATGAGTATAAGGGTGAGAATGAATGGATTCTTGATTCCGGGTGTTCTTTCCATATGACACCCAACAAAGACTTATTCACTACCTATGAGAAGGTAGATGGAGGTAATGTCACTATGGGCAACAATGCTACTTGATAAGTTGTAGGTGTTGGGAGTATTCAAATAAAGATGTTTGATGGTATGGTGAGAACTTTGTCTGATGTTAGGCATGTACCGGGGTTAAAGAAGAATTTTATATCGTTGGGTACTTTAAACAAGAATGAATGTAGGATTTCTTGTCAAGGTGGAGTAATGAAAGTCATAAGGGGGTCACTAGTTGTGATGAAGGGGAAGATGAACGGGAGTTTGTATGCTCTAGAGGGTTCTACTATCTCCGGCTCCGTGAATGTCTCCACGAGTATCATGTCCGATGAAGAGACCAAACTATGGCACTTGAGGTTAGGTTCATATGGGTGAGAGAGGTATGCATGAATTGAGCAAGCAAGGCTTGTTTCGAGGAAAGAAGTTTGGGAACCTTGGCTTTTGTGAACATTGATTGTATGGGAAGCACAAGAGAGTGAGTTTCAAGTCGGCAATTCACAACACCAAGGGGATCTTAGATTATATACATTCCAATCTATGGGGGCCTTCTAGGAAGACTTCACTTGGTGGGTGCATCTATTTGCTTACATTTATTGATGACTATTTAAAGAAGGTTTGGTGCTACTTTATCAAGCATAAAGATGATGTATTTGATGTCTTCATTGATTGGAAGACCATGATTGAGAAGAAAACCGAGAAGAGCATCAAGACATTGAGAACGGACAATGGTCTTGAGTTTGTAGACAAGAAGTTTCTTCAATATTGCACCAAGGAGGGTATAGTGAGGCATAGAACATGTGTTGGAAGGCCTCAACAAAATAGTGTAGCGGAAAGGATGAACAAGACGTTGTTAGAGAGACCTAGGACTATGATTGCACAAGCCAAGTTAAGCAAGAGGTTTTGGGCCGAAGCCGTCTCTACGGCATGCTACTTGGTGAACCGTTCTCTATACACCGCATTGAACTTCAAGTCCCCACAAGAGGTATGGTATAACTCACCGGTTGATTATTTTAATCTTAGAGTATTTGGTTGTCCGCCCTATATCTATGTGAGTGAGGAAAAGCTTGAACCTAGAGCTAGGAAATGTATTTTCATGGGCTATGGTTTGGGTGTAAAGGGTTATAGGGTGTGGTGTGAGAAGTCTAAACTTCTAGGTTACTTCTATTATGGAGAACACTCTTACTAACGATATAGGTACATCCGATGACACCCAAGAGGAGGTGGAGCCTCCCAATATTGATGAAACCAATGATGATGCTCAACATGAAAAAGAAACCACTTTGGCAACGCAACGAGAAAAGAGGAGAATTATACCTCAAAGGAGATACATAGAGGAGTGTGAGTATGTGGCTTATGCTCTCACCATTGCTAGTGAGGTGGAGAGTGTGAATGATCTAAATACCTACAAGGAGGCTATGACTTCAAGAGACTCAAGCAAGTGGCCAGTTGCTATGAAGCCAGAGATGAAGTCTCTTGCAAAGAACAAGACTTGGGTCATTGTTGAACCTCCTAGAAACAAGAAGGTTGTGGGGTGTAAGTGGGTCTTCAAGAAGAAAGAGGGACAACAAGCACTAGTGCTCCGGTATACAAGGCAAGAGTTGTAGCAAAGGGGTTTACTCAAGTTGAAGGGGTTGATTTTCATGAGGTTTTCTCGCCGGTTGTGAAGTATTCTTCAATTAAAACTTTGTTAGCCATTGTGGCTATGAGAGATCTTGAGTTGCATCAATTGGATGTAAAGACCGCCTTCTTTTATGGAGAGTTGGAAGAAGAGATCTACATGAGACAACCGGAGGGCTTTGACGTCAAAAGAAAGGAAAGTCATGTGTGGCGTCTAAAAAAGTCATTGTATGGGCTAAAATAATCGTCTAGACAATGGTACACGAAGTTTGGCTCATTTATGCTCTCACATGCCTTTACAAGGAGTTCTTATGATAGTTGTGTCTATCTTAAGAAGCTTGATAGTGGATCTATCATTTATTGGATTTTATATGTTGATGACATGCTAGTAGCATGTAGTAGTTTGTGTGAGGTGGAGAACTTGAAATTGTTGCTTTCAAGTGAGTTCGACATAAAGGATCTTGGTGAAGCCAAGAAGATACTTGGGATGGAGATATGGAGGAACAGGGAAAAGGGCATCTTGTACCTTAGCCAAAGGAGGTATATTGAGAAAGTATAGAGAAGATTCTCCATGGGTGATGCCAAGAGTGTATCTATGCCTCTAGCTTCTCATTTCAAGTTATTTAAGAAATTGTGTCCTCAAACAAAACAAGAAGAAAAGCAAATAGAGGACATTCCTTACACTTGTGCGGTTGGTAGTGTTATGTATGCCATGGTTTGCTCTAGACCCGATATTGCTCAAGCGATAAGCATGGTGAGCCGATATATGTAAAATTCGGGTAAGGGCCATTGGGAAATGCTGAAGTGGTTGTTGAGGTATTAGAAGGGTACTTCGAAGGTTTGTCTTAAATTTGGAAGAAACACAAGTGGGTTGATTGGGTATTGTGACTATGACTATGCGGGTGATTTAGATGCTAGGAAATCTACATCTGGAAATGTCTTTACATTGGGTGGAACGGCGGTGAGTTGGCAATCATCGCTCCAAGATGTTGTCGTTATGTCAACCACCGAATTAGAGTACATATCTATCGTCGAATCGTTCAAGGAGGCCAAGCGGCTAAAAGGGTTGGTTAGTGAGTTGTGCTCAGAGATGAGCTTGGTGTGTGTTCACTGTGAAAGTGATAGTGCTATCCATTTGGTAAGGAATCAAAACACCTTCCATAGAAGAACCAAGCACATCGACGTTAAATATAATTTCATCCGAGATGAAGTTGCGCACGATAGAGTGCGGTTAGCACAGATAATCACTCATGATAATCCGGCCGATATGATGACGAAGTCGTTACCCACCAACAAGTTCACTTTATGTGTGGACTTGGTTGGTTAAAAAGCTTGCTTGATGTAAGGCCCTTAAGGGGCATTTACGTGGTGTGTTAGTTTTGTTTGGTTGTTTGTGGTGTGTGATAGATGGAGTGTCTTGGAGGAAGTTTGTGGACTTGGTGTACTCAAGTCAAGGTGGAGATTGTTGGAGTTTGGTGTGACTTTTGAGTGCACCAATCCTTGATCATGTGTGATGGTGTGTAATGAGTGTATTTGAGTGTATGAGAATGGTAGGTGATGTGTGGAGTGGTCCCAAGTCAAGAGGAAACAACACAGCAACCATGTCGTGCTCCAGGACCTTTGCTCGACCCAGCAGACCTGTGCTCGACCCAAGCCTTAGCTGCTCGATCATTCCAGAAACTTTCTGGAAGTCTCATTTCTAAGTAGATTCTTAAATCCTAAGGTGTGTAACTAGGGGTGTTCATAACCGGGTACCCGGAAAGCCGGGTACCCGGTTAGCCGGGTACCTATTTTTGCGGCCCGTGTCCCGGCCCATTTAATGCGGGTACCCGGATAAAACGGGTCGGGACACCGGGTACCCGGTTATTATTTTTGGTGATTTTTCAAATTTAATTATTATTTTTAAGATCGAATTCCGAGTAGATATTAGGCAATCGAAGGTAGACAAACGCGAATTTATATGTTTAAGAATTTTTACAGTAGGACCAAACAGCAGCGCGTGGGGCGTGAATTTTTTGAGCAAGTAAGCAAACAAAGATTTTGTGGATTTCATCTTCCACATAATGTCTCTGCCATTAGGAACAGTCGTCAAGCTTCTTGATCAAAACAAAATGGTGGGTTGTCTTGGAGATCTTTACAAAAGTGTTTCATCTCTCAACACCCAATATTTCCTAACAGATCTTAACAAGGACTCTGTTTTGAACCCAAAATCATATGTCCATATCCCATTATTGTCTCTCAAAGAAACTTCAAATAATCCTGAAAAATTTTATATATGTGTGGGTCATGTGGCAGCAACTGATTCATTATCGACCCATTGAAGATGAATCAAGAAAATGTCCCTATCCCAACTGTTACGGGACAATGTCGACTGAAATGAAATATATGTGAATGTAACTTCTGGGAATACAACGGGTCAAAATAAAAAAAAAATTATCGGCCCATTGAAGATGAATCAAGAAAATGAAATACCTTGAAAATAAAAAAAAATTCAAAATAAGCTATCCGGGTCAAACGGGTACCCGGGTCAATAAATTATCGGCCCATGACCCGACCCGGTTAAGGCGGGTCGGGTACCCGACCCGGAACTTTGATTTTTTTTTTGTTTTTGACCCGCCATTTATGAGGCGGGTCAGCGGGTCAGCGGGTCGGGTCGGGCGGGTCGGGTAGTTTTGAACACCCCTATGTGTAACACCCCGGCCCAACGGACCACCGGTGACTACTCATTGAGACTGTAGACTAGCCTCACAGACCAACACAAGTCTTTCCAGGGCACTTTGTCCTCACTCATGCGCACCTAGGAAAACTTCCAAAGAGGTCACCCATCCTAAGATTGTTCCCCATCAAGCACGCTTAACTGTTGAGTTCTTAGCAAATGGGCTCCCTAGAAAAGAAGATGCACCTTGTTGATATGAGTAGTCTATCAATCCATTTTCAAGCTAAATCTGGGGTATCACACTCACCCTCACTTAGGAATACAACGTCCTCGTTGGACCGTCATTTCAGGATCTTTTCCCCCGCTAGGTGCACTGAACACACAATCAACCACGGTCGCAGGGTTGCTGTGATACCATTTGTAACACCCCGGCCCAACGGACCACCGGTGACTACTCATGGAGACTGTAGACTGGCCCCACAGACCAACACAAGTCTTTCCTGCGCACTTTGGCCTCACTCGTGCACACCCAGGAAAACTTCCCATGAGGCACCCATACTAAGATTGCTCCCCACCAAGCACGTTTAACTGTGGAGTTCTTAGCAAATGGGCTCCCTAGAAAAGAAGATGAACCTTGTTGATATGAGTAGTTTATCAATCCCTTTTCAAGCTAAATCTAAGGTATCACACTTCACAAGCCAAGGAGATAAGTGTGATACCCTAGATTTAGTTTGAAAAGGGATTGATAGACTACTTATATCAACAAGGTGCATCTTCTTTTCTAGGGAGCTCATTTGCTAAGAACTCCACAGTGAAGCGTGCTTGGCAGGGAGCAATCTTAGGATGGGTGACCTCCTGGGAAGTTTTTCTGGGTGCGCACGAGTGAGGCCAAAGTGCGCTGGAAAGACTTGGGTTGGTTTGTGGGGTCAGTCTACAGTCTCCATGAGTAGTCACCGATGGTCCGTTGGGCCGGGGTGTTACAAGGTGAACCTCTCTGTCTCCCTTTTCTTCTTCTCAAAGTATTATTGTAAGAGTTTTCTTGAACTCCATTGATTTTCACATAATACAAGCAAGCTAACCACCACCGAGGACGTAGCCCACATTAGGGTGAACCTTGTAAATCTTGTGTCTCTGTTATTGCTTTTCATTGCTTTTATTGAAGTATTTGTTTACTTGCATTGAACACTCTTACCATTGGTCTTAGGTGTTTCTTAGCTAGGGATAAAGTTTGAGTCTTTTGGCCCTATTGTGCTTTTCATTTTATTTATGATTTTAGTTTCTTTAACCTCTTTAGAAGGTCCTGTGACAAAAAGAAAAAGATAAAAGAATATATTTAAAATTTAACATTATGATGGATCTCATTGTAAGAAAATATTATTTAACACTCTCTTTCTGCCTTCTCAGACTCGTACAATAGCAATCTTATTCTTGAGGAAGAAAAGCTACACAACACACCTCTCAGCCACAACACCTTCAATAACTATAGCAGTAAAGAGAGGTATTGCATAGAAAAGCAGCGACAAAGACAAAGACAAAAACACAAGTAAAAGTTAAAAATATAATCTTAACAAATATTAAAACCCAATTTTTAAATTTTCCACACTTTTCATTTTATCGCCACCCCTAATTTAAATTAAATAATTAAAATGATGAAAATGCCCTTAGACTTAAAACGACTATAAAACACTTGAAACGTACTCCATAACACTTTTATCACTCTAAAACTTACTAAATCCACACAAAAAATTATCGTAGCTAAAGCATTAGACTTGGAATCGTTATCGCAAAACCGAGGTAATTTCTAACTTAATCTCGTTTCAAAATTCCAAAAAAAAAAAACAACAAAAAATAAAGTGTCGAATCGCATGAACTGTGCTTTGGAACCATGGAGGAATCGCACAGTTCATGCGATTCTCCCTTTTTTTTTCGAATTTAATTAAGGGAAAAGTGTCAAAAAGTACCTAATAAAAAAAATTTTCACAAAAGTACCTAATAAAATTTTTTTTTCCAAAAAGTACCTAACAAAAAATTTTCTTTTCAAAAGAGTACCAACTAACGGTTGGGGTTAAGTTTTCCGTTATCTTTTTTTGCCCATCTTTAAAAAGTACCTAATAAAAATTTTATTTTCAAAAAAGTACCAAGAACACAACATAATCATCTAATACAAAAACAACATAATATATAACTCTAAGACCATAATCCAAAAAAAAGTTCACACATCATTCAATACAAACACAATAATAATAATAATAATAGTAATAATAATAATAATAATAATAATAATAATAATAATAATAATAATAATAATAATAATAATAATAATAATAATAATAATAATAAGGAAAAAGTGTCAAAAATCACCTAAATTCTTTTTTAATAAACGGTGAACTTAACACCAACCGTTACTTGATCTAGGTTTGTGTTGGATGATGTTCTTATGTTGTGTTTGTATTGGATGATGTGTGAACTTTTCATGGATGATGCTGTTAGAGATATATATTATGTTGCGTTTGTATTGAATAATTATGTTGTGTTCTTGGTACTTTTTTGAAAATAAAATTTTTATTAGGTACTTTTTTGAAAAGAAAATTTTTATTAGGTACTTATTAGGTACTTCTTAAAAATCACCTAAATTTTTTTTTAATAAATGGAAAAGTTAACCCCAGCCGTTAGTTGGTACTCTTTTGTAAAAATAAATTTTTATTAGGTATTTGTTGGAAAAATTTTTTTTATTAGGTACTTTTTTGAAAAAAAAGTTTTTAAATTTAAATTTATTTTATTTAATATATTAGGTATATTATTATGAAATTTATTAATATATTATATTTATTTAATTTATTAAATAATATAAGGATCATTTACCAACTATAGTCTCTAAGTTTACTCAATTTCAAATAAACAGCCGCGAACTTCGTTTATTACCAACTACAACCTCCAACTTAACAAACATGACATCGAGATAGCCAAAACACCCCATTTTAACTCCATTTTTTACCCTTTTTTTGGTTGTTTTGGCTGTCTCGATGTCATGTTTGGTAAGTTGGAGGCAGTAGTTGGTAATAAACAAAGTTCGCGGCTATTTGTTTGAAATTGAGTAAACTTAGAGGCTGTAATTGGTAAATGATCCATAATATAATAATAATTATTATTATTTAATATTGTTGTTATAATAATTTTATATTAATTAAATTATTAAATGTTATTATTATTTGGTTATAAATATTATATTATTTAATTTTTTAAATGTTAATATTATTTGTTTGTGTATTTAGTAGTGATTAATTATTATTTAATGAAGTTGTATTTATTTTATTTTAGTTGTTAATGTTTAATTATTTTAAGGGAAATTCCACATGGTAGCATCTAGTTTTGATTAGAGGTGTTCAATGGGGCGGGTTGACCCAACGGGTCAAGGGTCGGGTCATATTTTAACGGATCATTAGCGGGTCGGGTCAATAATGGGGCGGGTCATTAACGGGCCTCGGTGTAAAGGGTCGGGCCGGGCCGGGTCGGATAATTATAAGTATTAATTGCGGAAAAAAAATTACCACTTTTTTTATATATTTTTAAATGATATTATTATATACATAAGTGGGTCGATCCATCGGGCCATAAAATCTAATAAAAAAAATTATTTTATGAACTTTTCAAAAAAGGGTCAAATTGGGTCGAATCTAAATGGGCTTGACCCGCCCTACCCCGTTTAACATTTGACATGACCAGCCCCGCCCCGGCCCATTTAAATTTTGACCCGCCCCGCCCCGACCCGGCCCATTGAACACCTCTAATTTTGATGAAATGCCGGTAGTAACACTTTTTTGAGAAAATTCCACATGGTAGCATTCAGTTTATGCACTATCTAATTACCGTAGCATTTTCCGTTAAGTTCTTATTAAGTTCCGTTAAATTCATCATTTTGTAAGTTTTTTTCCACATGGTAGCATCCAATTTTTATTAATTTACCATTTTAACTTTTAATTCACCATTTTAATGTATAATTCACCGTTTAATTTATTAACGCTCATAATGTTAGATAATTTTATTGAAAAATTATAAGAAACTATCTAATCGGGTCGAAACAAGTACTTATTCGCCTATTTTTCGATACATAAACCGAAAAAGATATTTGGTGTCATTTTTACCTATCATAACGATTTTTTTCAAAAAACGGACATTGCAATTACCCTTATGGGATAACTCTTTCGAAAATCCCGTCGAAACAAGTACTTATTCGCCTATTTTCCGATATGTAAACCGAAAATGATATTTGACGTCATTTTTACCCATCATAACGATTTTTTTTTGAAAAAAACGGACGTCGCTTCTATCCTTAATTATAGGATAACTCTTTCGAAAATTCGATCGAAACAAGTACTTATTCGAAAGAATACTTGTTTCGACCGATGAATTAAACATTAAAATGGTGAATTGAATGTTAAAATTATTTTTCCGTAAAATTATTTAACATTTATATTTTTTTCCATAAAATTATTAAACATTTATGGACGTTAATGAATTAAACAATAAAATGGTGAATTAAACGGCAACATGGTGGATTAAACAAAAATCGGATTCTACCATGTGGAAAAAACTTACAAAATGTTGAAATAAACAGAATCTAACAAGAACTTAACGGATAATGCTACGACAATTAGATAGTGCATAAACTCGATGCTACCATGTGGAATTTTTTTAAAAAGTGCTACCATTGGCATTTCATTAAAACTCGATGCTACCATGTGGAATTTCCCTTATTTTAATTATGTAATAATAATTCATTAAATTATGAAAATTGTAGTAAATGGCTAGAAACCATGGTAGAGGCAAGGGTTTTTTTAGAGGCCTATTGAGCGGCAATAGCTCTAGACTGATTTTATTAAGGGGGGACCCACATGAGAGAGGGGTTACGGGATCAGCTAGGAGGGCTAGGCAAGAACAGGCGGCCAGACAAAGTCAGGCCCAACGTTCGAGTACGCTGGACCAAGTGCGTACTCGCTTTGACCAGCAGGCGAGCCTGCGTAGTGACGGCTCAGGGGACGATGATACTGAGTACGATGAGTCTGTCGATGAGGAAGAGTCTGTTGGGGAGCCTGTTAATTGGAATTTAGTCAGAGGGGCTCCCGGTCAGTTTAAGCGTAGAGCTCATAGCCAGGCGGGAGGCACTCAGAGTCTGCTGGGGAGGACTAGTTGATAACATCACCCCAGCCTGGGGGCCCGATCGATACCCGTTTGATACCCAACTATGGGGGGCACATAGCGCGGGTTATTTTCGAGGGGTTGGAGCGTAACCCTTCAATTATAGAGTGTCGGCTTAGGAAGAAGACGGTCGACTCGATCATCAGACTGCAGGACATGTCTGATGAGCTGTACGAGGTTTTACCTGCCACTGAACTAGGCCGTCTGCCGTACATCATGCACCAGCACATCGATAGTGCTCTTATAGTGGCCTTTGTGGAGAGGTGGCAGCCAGATACCAACACCTTCCACATGTCGTGGGGGGAGATGACGATTATGTTGCACATATTAGGACTAGGTATTGATGGTGCTCTTCCCGCTGATCCTTCTAACGCCGAGTGGAAGTTGGGTGTGGCTAGTCTCTTTGGGGACCCGATGTCTGAGCTGCGAAGAAAGGGGTTCTTCGTTAACGGCAGCATAAACATCGGTGAAATATTAGAGCTGTGCCACCGTTCTCAGTCTTTGGACGCGCAGACTACTGCCTACTATATGGCTATAGTTGGTTCGACACTGATGGTCGATAAAACTAGAATGGGGATGCGACCGCACCCTATAGTTGCTGTTACCACTGATCAGGGTGAGATCGCCTGGGGTGCAGTTACGCTTGCGTTCCTATATCTCCAGCTGGGTGTGGCATCGAGGGTCAGCTACCGGACTATTGCGGGTTGCCTGACACTTTTACAGACATGGATATACGAGTATTTCCCGACCTTTCTCCCACATCTTCGCCTAGCAGATATGCGTAACAAGACCAGGGCGGAGATGTGGTCCCCGCATAAGCCAACTAGGGAGCTAAATAGGCTGAGAGAGTGTAGGAGCATACTGGACTCTCTGACGGAGACACAGGTTTTGTACATGACCCCACTCATCTTTACGTCAGTTATTGTCATTTTATATTGACATTTTATATTATGTTGTTTATGTTGCTTTTGTCTTAAGCAGGTAGAGTGGACTCCGTACAGTAATGACCCAAGGGTTTTACTGAATGAGCACCCATGCACCATGTTCATCGGGGGTATCACCTGTTTCGATATCGTCGAGGTGTATTTGCCTGAGAGGACAGTCAGACAGCTTGGTTTTGTACAGGGTATTCCCGTCCCCCCTCTAAGACCCACCCAGGCTCACCGACCAGCTAAGGGTTCCTACTCACTGACCTTCGCTCCTTCGACCATGTACACGGAGACATGGAGTAGGTTCCCTATTTGTGCCAGAGTTGATCATAGAGAATTGCGTGTAGCAGCTTATCCATCAGAGGCAGTTCCCAAGTACATCGACTGGTTTAGGGTGTCTTCCCACGCATTTATCATCCCTAGTGACGGACCTACCAGTGCTTATGAGATAGCGGATAACAAGGAGTGCTATGTTAGTGCTTCTACTTAGTTTTTCCTTTTAAATGTGTCATTATAATGAAATGGCTAATATTTTTGATTTGTGTTTACAGTTTGCATCTGAATTCGCGGCCCGCATCGCTCCACTGATCAGGATGGGAAACGTTCATGATTGGCAGTTTCGGGAGCAACATGCTGCTAATGTGTATTTAGATGAATTAAGAGATTTATTTGGGGAGTGGCAATCGTATAAGGGGCAAGGCCCGCAGTAGATTTATGTTTATTTGTTGAACATTATGTTTATTTTTACTTGGATGAACTAGTGTAATTATTATGCTAATTGGAAGTTAAGATGACTGCATCTGTATTTGTATTTTTGTTTGTATCTGTATGAAATCTAATTAAATACACTACATGAAGTCTAATTAAATACAACAAAAGAATATGGACTTAAATACAATAAAAGTATAAAAGAAATCTAATTAAATACAACAAAAGAATATGGACTTAAATACAATATCTACGGACTACCTAAGTTGATTGCATCTTCAGTTGTATTATTTCGTTGTTGCCTCTGTCCCCCCATTAGCCTATTCCAAAGTGATATCCTACTTTGATAATGTCGCTCTAACTCCATACATATAATGTGAACTGCTGCTCTCCAATTAACTTGAACCAGCGGCAGTGGAGATGTATCATCGTTCATTAAAAGTTGCACAAAATGATTACGGTTCACCCAAAGAATATGTACAAGTTTATTTACGCCACGATTTCCCCCTATTCTTCTAAGTGGAAGAATTAACCAATTCTGATAAGGATTACCGTCGGCAGAACCATAATACGCAATGGGGATGTTGAGAAACGTTGCTACAGCATACAAATCTATAGCGTCCAACCAGTGTTCGAACCTAGCTGGTCCATGCAAATATCCACCAACCCTGTGAATAGCATCCTCCACGGCCTGCGCTGACACAAAGATGTGTGTGTATTGCTCTCTATGTGTTTCTATTTCAAGGGGCATCGATCGTCGTAAAAGCGACCATGCATTCTCGCCCCCCATCTCTGTAACGGTAAGCGCTCTATAACCACAATTACCGTCACCTAGAACATCGATCCAATCAAACAGGTACGAAGGAAAAATATAAGGAATGTACTGTGGCCATGGGAACATTGAAAATTCACGACCTACTAAACCATCTGAAAGAAACAATATTATAAGCATTCAATTGAACGAGACTAATATAAAAATAAGCAAATATATAACATTTACCAGAAAAGTTGAAACTGAAGTTGATTCCAGCTGACGATAGATTTGTTCTGCCACTTGATGTCCCACTAGATCTCCCGCATCAAGAAGGTCTCGAACCGCGATCCCTTGAGGACGATTTGCTGTGCTCAAATGCGCTTTTGTTTCTCCTTAGGGTTCTGCTTGTCAACGGTCTTCCCTTCCTCGGTGGACTTGCTTGTGGCTCAGGTATATCTGTACCATCTAGATGTAGTTCGTCTTCAAGTACCTGAGACATGCGTCTAATAATAGCGGGATCGACCTTTAATACTTCATCGACTAAGGATTGAAAGTACTCTTTGTCATAGGCGTTTGCATCTCCAACTTCTGCGTTTGCGTTTTCTTCGGCCTCTGAGTACTTCAATGTTCTCCAAAAGGTATGTACATCGCCGATGTGCAAAGAACCATTTTCCCTGATAGACAAATACAGGTAACATGCGTAGGGTTCCATCGACATTAGTTCTAACGCATATACGGAATTGTATCGATATAGCCGTTTAAACGCACGAATTCGCGATGTCCGTGGAACCGAAGCCATGGATTCCTACAGAGCTTGTCTTATCCTGGCCTGCTTAGTCGTTATTTGTGCGTGTGCCTTTTTGAATAGGGTATCAAATGAGCTGTTACCACTACCAAGATAGTACTTGAATGAGGAGTGCTGGCTTTCAACTCTACTGGTAGTATGATTACCAAAATGCATACGGTCATTCGTCCACGCACGCACAAATTTTTTCCTGTGAGGAATCCATATCCCAGCTAAATAACGCACGACCCTGTTATTCCTTGTCGACCAAGTTGATACGATCCCATTCCACCTTTTTTCGAATTCTTCGATCGTCAAACTGTTAACCAAGGGGTTCCATTTTGATTGTCTAAAAAATTGTGCCTGTTGGTTTTTCTTCCCACCACATAGTTTGTCTACCATGTTCTCCACATCATTTCCAATATGCCATACTGTAACACCCCGTCATCTTAATGACGTCATTCATCATTATTAGTATTATAATCAGTTTTGGAGATTTTATATATATATTAAATTAATTTGAGTTAGTTTTAATAAATTTCTTTTATATACGAACTTAAATGTTAATGTATAACTATATTAAAGATACAGTTACGATTTCTAAAGTAAAGTGGTTCGAATCAAAATAATAATTTTTTATTAAAATGTGTGAGCACTCGAAGGTGAGTCTCTTAGTTGGGTCTCGTAAGAAAATAAATTTAGATAAATAAATAAATAAATAAATAGATAAATAATATAAAAAGGATGAGTTAGGGTTTTTTTTTTAAGTGAGACAAAACCCTTCACCAACATAAGAACAAGCCGTCACCTTACCCTTTTCTCTCATTCATGGCTGTTGGCCCATTTGGTTTTGATGATGATTTAACTTTTATAAACAAACAAATTATTGTTGAGATTGTTTTAGGACATATATCCGATTGTAAAGATCGTCGATAGCGCCTTGAGAAGTTGTGGAAGAACATTTACATGTCTACGTCAAACATGGAACAGTTCCAGATTTATCAACGTTGAAGAATGTCCAGACGGAGACAACATAGTGTTCCCACTGAAACCGGTCAGAGAAAGAGTCAACGAGAAATAAGGGAAATAAATTATTATTTTTATTTTTCTTTTTATTGACTTGTACGGGTGAAAAACTTGATTAGTTAAGGTTATTAATTGGCAATTAAATAAATAACCACCTAAGAGAATTAAAATATAAGATCCTATTTTTTCTCCTTAAAAATAGGATCTCCTTCTATTTTTGGTTAAAAGTCCCACGGGTACTTGGAGTAACCTCCAAGTCTTACACCCATTACCCCCATATTTCGTGCCTACTACTCCCACATCTTGGGATCATGAGCTTATGGCTAAAAGGGCTCTCATGAGTTTATAAATAGAACCTTGCAAACCGGCACAAAATGACGAGAGACATACATACGAAAAAATCAGTCTAGTGCCCACAAGATTTCGAGAGATCAAAATCAAGAAAGAGGAAAATTTAATTGTTCTTCATTTCCAATTAATTCATTTAATTTTTCCTTATGCTTTTCATTGTTTTCATCCTATCTTAGAGAAATTCTTTGTATGGTATTTTTGAGTGTGTAAACTTAGACTTTGGGAAGTCTAAGGGGAATTGTGAGAAATTTTGTAAAGAGAGAAAAAGAAACGAGAAGGAGAACCGAGAAGGAGAAGAAGAGAATTAGGCCTAGAGAAGAGAAGGAGAAGAATTTTATGTAATAGAGTTGTAAATTACATAAAGTTTAATAAGAGAAGTTGAAATCCCAAGAGGTCGTGGCTTTCTTTCTTTCAAGGCCAAGAAAGTTTCCACGTTAAATCTTTGTGTTCTTTTACGTTTCTTTATTTTGCTTTGAGTATTTTATCATTCTAAAATTCCGCAAGAAACAGGGCAAAAATACTCCTAAAGGCTACACAACAATTCACCCCCCCCCCCTCTTGTTGCGTTCATTATCTCTAAGTGTTTCTACAATTGGTATCAGAGCCCTGTTCCTCATTTGATCAGGAAACCCTGAGAGCCGTATCTTGGCGTATTAGAAATGTTGAAAATGAACGAACACATGGAAGAAGGTTATTCCACTCAAAGACCTCCTATGTTTGATGGAAAATTTTATACTTACTGGAAGAATAGGATGAAAATCTTCATCAAAGCCGAGAACTATCAAGTTTGGAGAGTCATCAAAGTTGGAGACTTCGAGGTAACAACTACCAATTCCAACAACGAAACTGTTCCCAAACCGATAACAGAATATGAGAAGGAAGATTTTCAGAAAATGGAGATGAATGCTCTTGCCATCAAATTACTTCACTGTGGTCTTGGTCCAAATGAACACAATCGAATTATGGGTTGCAAAACAGCAAAACAGATTTGGGATCTGCTGGAAGTTACCCATGAAGGAACCAGTGAAGTAAAGAGTTCCAAGATTGACTTACTCATGTCAAAATATGAAAGATTTGTTATGGAACCTAGAGAAAGCATTCAAGAAATGTTTACTAGATTCACTAACATCACAAATGAGCTTGTCTCTCTCGGAAGGCTAATTCCCTCAGATGAACAGGTACGAAAAATTCTAAGGAGCCTACCTCAAGATGATCGCTGGAGAGCTAAGGTCACTGCCATTCAAGAATCTAAAGATTTCACCAAATTCAACCTGGAAGAGTTAGCTGGTTCCCTGATGACTCATGAATTACATCTGGGAACAGCGGACAGTTCCAGGAACAAAGGCCTGGCTCTGACAGCGAATGATCAAGAAGAGTCAGAAGATGATGAGGAGGAGGCAGCAATGTTGGTGCGAAAATTCAAGAAGTTCTTCAGGAACAGCAGATATAATAGTCAAAGAAAATTCAAAGAAAGAGGAACTACAAATTCAAAAGCAAACTTTGAATGCCACAAATGTGGAAGTATCGATCACTTCATCAAAGAATGCCCTCAATGGAAGAACGAGAAGGGTAAAGGGAAGGCAAGGGAAACAGGAAGACAACCAGTGAAAGGGAACTTCAACAAAGCTGATTTTCGCAAAGCCATGATAGCTGCATGGGGAGAATCTGAAAGCGAGGCTGAAACCGAAGCTCCCATTGAAGAAGAAACAGCCAATCTCTGTCTCATGGCTACACATGATGAGAAGTCCAAAGAAAAGGAGGTATTGTCTTCTAATTCATTTCTTGATTACTTATTCAAATTGGATAAACATAAATTGATTAAAATGATCTCAGAGACACAAGAAAATCTAGAAAAAAGAACAGCCATCTGTCTCCAAGTAGAAAAAGACCTTAAGGCTAGTATAGACCAAATATCCTATCTAAATTCTTTTAGGTCCGATGTGCAAACTCGATTCTTTGAATTACTTGATAAGAACGTGATGTTAAAAGAAGCGATAGAAAAGGTTAAACAAGAAAACATCATGTTAAATATTGAATTAAATCAATATAAGTTGCTAGGAATAGAATTAAAGACCGAGTCCATTCAAGAGATTAAAAGTGATTTTAATAAAATGAAATTAGACCTAGAATCCGCCAAAAATGAAAATGAGCGACTTAGGCTTGAATTAAATTCAAGAGAAAAAGGGAAAATCAAAGAGATTCCCAAATGGATTCTTAACGCTAAAACCAAAGGAACTGAAGGTTTAGGATACAATAAATATGATAAAAAGAAAAAGGTTTATGTCAATCTCCCAAGTAGTAAGATCTGTTCCTTTTGTGGCAAGACGGGGCACCTGAAACATCAATGTTTAAAAAGGGAACAGCATAACAAAACGAACCAAATATATGTCGATAGAATTTGGATTAAGAAGTATGATTCTTGTATAATCGACATGGAACCCAAGGATGGCTGGGTTCCACCCTCTAACAACTAAGTTCGTTTTGCAAGTTCTAGTAAGGGGGAACAGCTCATGGTATCTCGACAGTGGCTGTTCCAAGCACATGACAGGCGATAGATCAAAGTTTCTCTCACTAGAAGCCTATGGTGGAGGAACTGTGACCTTTGGCGAAAACATGAAAGGAGAAATAATTGCAAAAGGAAAGATAGGAAGGTCAAGTTCCCATGCTATAGATAATGTATTTTTTCGAGAATTTAAAACACAATCTTTTAAGTATCTCTCAATTTTGCGACAAAGGTAACTCTGTAAACTTTACTTCTGAAAAGTGCATCATTTCTAGGAACGACACAGGAGACATCATACTGGAAGGAATCAGAAAAGGGAACACCTATGTGGTGGACCTGCACACTGTTCCTAAAACCAGTCTAACGTGTCTGAGCGTTTTAGAAGATGACTCTCTTCTTTGGCATAAACGATTAGGTCATGCTAGTTTTTCATTGCTTAATACTTTACGATCTAAAGACCTAGTAAGAGGATTACCGTCCCTTAAATTTCAAAAGGATGAGGTATGTGATCCATGTGCCAAAGGAAAACATGCAAGGTCATCCTTCAAACCTAAAAATGTCGTGACCACCTCAAGGCCACTTGAATTAATTCATATGGATCTTTTTGGACCAATGAGAATCCAAAGTCGCATTGGTAAGCGATATGTATTTGTTATTGTTGATGATTACAGTAGATTTACATGGACTTTATTTTTATCTAGCGAAGATGAAGCTTTTGATGAATTTGTTGCATTTGCCACTAAAATTCAAAAATCTAGTAACAATCAACTTGTCCACATAAGATCGGATCATGGTAAGGAATTCGAAAATTCAAGATTCATGAACTATTGTAATGAGCATGGTTTAAGTCACAATTTTTCCGCACCTAGAACACCACAATAAAATGGTGTGGTAGAACGTAAAAATAGAACCTTAGAGGAAATGGCTAGAACCATGTTAATAGCTAGTGGTCTACCTAGAAATTTTTGGGCCGAAGCCGTCAATACTGCATGCTATATATTAAATCGTGTATTAATTAGACCAATCACTTCTAAAACCCCCTACGAACTATTTAAAGGAATTAAACCTAATATTTCATATTTTCGAGTCTTTGGATGTCGATGTTTTGTGCATGTAAACGGAAAACGAAATATAGGTAAATTCGATGAAAGAAGTGATGAAGCAGTATTTCTTGGCTATTCATCTCACAGTAAAGCTTATAGAGTTTACAATAAGAAATCTATGTGTGTAGAGGAATTTGTTCACATTATCTTTGATGAAACAAACTTTATGACAAGTGAACAAGAAACAGGTGATTTTAAGATAGGTCTTGCTAATCTGGACGATGGTGAAAACAAACAAAAGGAGCAAGATCAAGAAGAACAACAACAGGTTTAGAATGCTGAACCATATCAAGAACAGGAACAACAGGCAGATTTGGAACAGCCTGACGTTCCTAATCCAGATATCCCTAGAGAAATTCAAGAAGAAAGAATTGAAGCTGAACCAAATCAGAACCAGGTCAGTGAGCCTGCTTCCACATCTGTCTCCACAAGAGACTTTGTTCCAAAGCCGTGGAAACATCAAAAGTCACATTCACTAGACTTGATTCTAAGCGATATGGGAAAAGGCATACAAACAAGGTCCCAAATGAGAAACTTCTGTGCACACTTTGCATTTCTATCAACGTTGGAACCCAAGAATCATGAAGAAGCATTACAAGATTCAGATTGGGTAGTTGCAATGCAAGATGAATTGAATGAGTTTGAAAGAAATAAAGTGTGGCACTTGGAATCAAAACCCAAGAACAAAACGGTAATTGGTTTAAAATGGGTATTTAGGAACAAGCTGGACGAGCATGGCACAATAGTCGGGAATAAAGCAAGGTTGGTGGTAAAAGGATACAATCAACAGGAAGGTATTGACTATACTAAAACTTTTGCTCCAGTAGCTAGATTAGAAGCTATTAGAATTCTTATTTCATTTGCTCCTTTTATGAATTTTAAATTATATCAAATGGACGTAAAATGTGCATTCTTAAATGGGTTTCTAGAAGAAGAAGTATTTGTGGAACAGCCGCCTGGCTTTGAAAACCCAACTTCTCCGGATCACGTCTACAAGCTTGATAAAGCTCTTTATGGGCTAAAACAAGCACCTAGACAATGGTACGAGAGATTATCTAAATTTTTGATTGAAAACAAGTTCATAAGAGGTAAAATTGACAAAACCTTATTCTTTAAGAATAAAGGTTCGGATATTTAAGTAGTCAAATATATGTTGATGATATTATTTTTGGTGCTACTAATGAATCGTTATGTAAAGAATTTGCTGACCTAATGAGTGCTGAATTTGAAATGAGTATGATGGGAGAATTAAATTTCTTTCTTGGTTTGCAAATTAAACAAACTGCTAACGGTATTTTTATACATCAACAAAAATATATAAAAGAACTTCTAAAGAAATATGGACTAGATAATGCTAAAACAAACCATACACCCATGGCCACTAACATAAGATTAGATGAAGACTCTAACGGAATTAGTGTTGACCAAACAATGTATAGAGGCATGATAGGATCACTACTATACTTAACTGCTAGTAGACCCGATATATCCTTTAGTGTTGGTTTGTGTGCTAGATTTCAATCAAATCCTAAAGAATCACATCATACGGCTGTGAAAAGAATTCTAAGATATTTAAAAGGAACTGATGACTTGTCCCTATTTTATCCGAAGAGTGATGTCTATGACTTGAAAGGGTATAGTGATGCAGATTATGTAGGTGATCTTGTGAATAGAAAAAGTACATCTGGAATGGTACAGTTTCTTGGCTCTTGCTTGGTATCATGGTGTTCCAAGAAACAGAACACAGTAGCTTTATCCACTGCTGAAGCAGAATATGTGGCTGTAGCAGCTTGCTGTTCCCAAATGTTGTGGATAAAACAGCAGCTAAGAGATTTCGATATCATGACTAAACCGCTTCCAAGGGAACAATTCGAAAAGATGAGGTTGGAGCTAGGTATGATCAAGCTTCACTAAAGTTTAATGCTAATATTCCTCCTCTAAACAACGTGAAAATTGGAAGGGTTAGATCAACCACAACAACCTAGATTGAACAATCAATCATTGCGAGATTTAGGTACACATCTATTTAAGTATGTGCCATAAATATTGTCTTGATTGCTTGCAAAACTAAATAGACCAAGTAGCATAATTCAATTTATTTTATTAGTCTCATATTATAAATTCATTTTTCAAATAAACAAAAATCACAAAAAAAAAAAAAAAAAAAAAATTCTCTTTCCACAAATTCCAGCTTTTATTTTATTTTAATTTATTACGGTGAGCCAACTTATTTTGAGATATGGAAGACGGATCATCAAGGTGTTTCGAAAAGCAGTTACTCAAATTGATATATTCAAACGAACCTATCCTTAAAAATTAATGACTACTCGTTACACCTCCTAATACACTTGCAAAACCATCAATTGGAAGTTGTAAAAAACCCCTCATAAACCGTCCCTTCATCACTTTAAAAACCGCCACTCCTCACGTCCCATCAATCCTATTCTCCATAATTACCAAAGTACAACTCCATTTCAATTAACCAAGAAACCGTCCATAAGCTACATTCTCTTTCCTCCAAAAACCCTCATCTTCATCTCCAAACAAAACCATGAAATCGCCAAGATCATCATCAATCAGCAAGGGAAAAAGCCCAAAATTCATCCAACCCGAACCTCTACAAGTAATCCATCCTTCACCGAGTGAAATACCACAGTCATCTACACTTAAACGCCAACGATCAACCACTCCTAACACCATGCAAGGAGGCATGAAAAGAAACCAATCAAAAAGGGATACATCATCTAGACCAGGAAAACGGGCCAAGAAAGTGGACCCAAACAGTGCTGAAGAAATCGCCAAAGAAATGTCCGTAGGTTTTGGATTAGACAAATACTGGTATGATTCTCAATCTTTCCCTCAATTGCATGCGATTATGAGTAATCAAGGTAGGGAGATTCTGATGTATGATTTATCTTGCAATTCAATTTATCCAAATTTGATGCGCGAGTTTATTAGTAATTTTTCGATTGACAATGGTGTATGTTCAAGTACTGTGAAGGAAGTTAAAATTGAGTTTAATAGTCTTATGCTGGGTGAATGGTTTGGGGTACCGGCTGTAGGATTCGACACATACTATGTTGGTTCTAAGATTGTTTTTTCAGGCACTAATGAAAAAACGGTATTAAAATTTTTAGGGGTCCATGACAAAAAAACGGTTCAATCACAACTCACTGTCTCCTCTTCATAAATTGCTGTATAACATTGCCAGGAGATTTATCTTACCACGTAGATCAAAACGTAGTGAGGTGAACTTAAGAGATGCGACTTTGATTTACTGTTTAGCGAATCATATAAAAATTAATTTTCCGTCTTTGATGATATCACATTTGGCGGATTGCATTGAAAAGAAGACTATGGTTGGATATGGTGGCTTGTTAACCCATATCTTTAAAAAGTTTGGTGTGCCTCTTGAAGGCCTAGAATTTCCCATGAGTGCTAATAATAAAATAGGTGCCAAGTGTCTTCACAACTTGCATCTAAAGTTGAATGACAATGGGATTCTAGAGGAGGAAGAAGAAGATGTAGAGTATGTCAGTTCCAGTGAGGAACAAGAGGAAGGAGAAACAGAAGTAGGTGGAGAGGATTTGGAAGGAGAAAATCAGGAGCCTGTTCCCACTGCCACCACTGAGGCAGAAAAAGAAAAGGAACAGGGGGAAGCAGCAAGTAAGGGGGAACAATCTGAGGAAGAAGAAGTGGAACTAGAGGAAGTGAAGTCCAGTTCAGAGGACGAGGAAATGAATGTGCCTCTCAAGAACATTAAGAAACATCCTGTGCTCAAGAGCAAGAAGTTAGCGTCCAAACACTCTTCGTGCTTAGATGATGACATGACCTCTCAGACTCCTCCATCACCAAAGCCAAAAACACCCACACCATCCCATATTCCATCACCACCACCATCACCAATTCCCACTTCACCACCACCACACCCAACTGGCTTTGATGATGATCAGCCTGCTGTCCCTCCTCCTATTACCCTAGATTTCTTGCTTACCAAATTTATTGATTTTCAGTCTCAGTTAATTGCCTTTCAGGAAGAAGTTCGTGTTTCACTTACATCACTCACTGACCAGCTCACTCAAATGGAATCCCGTCTTGGTGCTAAACTGGACACGGTGGAAGTGCAAACTGAATTTATCGATGAAGAGACTGCATCTTGATCCCTCCATCTGCTTATTGAATCAAATTCTGTAATAATTAGTTTTTGTTGGCCACACTATTTGCTGAACTACTATCTTTAAACAATTTCCGTGTTGTTTTTTTTGGTACCAGTTGGGGTACAACAACACTTGGATTATGCTTTCTTTATGATGATCTATTTTTCTATCGTTTAATCCCTATATCATTTGGTCTATGATGTTTATTGCTTGCTTTTCTGGGTTCATGTTTTGGCATTTGCTTATATAGTTTGCTGCTTACTTTCTCAATTTGTCTAACGCTTGCCTTAGTGCTGTGGATTGATAAAAACCCCTACTTTTTGATTGATGTCAAAAGGGGGAAGAAAGGCAAACAAACTTATTGATTCCTTGTGATTACTTATGCTTTATACTTAGTCTTGTTGGTTAGTTCTCTATTAATTGGTTAGTTCTCTGTTTGTTGGTGTTGAAACTTATGTTTTGGGTTCGTAGATTACATACTGTTCCTAATTGCTATTTGGATTAGTTAGTTGTTCATCTTGTTCATCACTTAACTCATGTTTTTATTAGATTCTTTAAAAATCATAATATGGAAGTTCTTAAATTATTGTGTTTATTAATTTTTAAGTTTAATAATTTTTCACCAAGTTCTTAAATAATTTATTAGAGTAATGTGCTTAACTAAGAGTTTTAGTAAAATTACTTGTCATGATTTAATTTACTAAATATGTTTGAATGTGTGTTAATCTCTAGCATGTTCAAGTTATATGTTTTACTCTATGTTTCACTTAAGTTTGTTTATAAAGTTTGTCATCATCAAAAAGGGGGAATTTGTTGGCCCATTTGGTTTTGATGATGATTTAACTTTTATAAACAAACAAATTATTGTTGAGATTGTTTTAGGACATATATCCGATTGTAAAGATCGTCGATAGCGCCTTGAGAAGTTGTGGAAGAACATTTACATGTCTACGTCAAACATGGAACAGTTCCAGATTTATCAACGTTGAAGAATGTCCAGACGGAGACAACATAGTGTTCCCACTGAAACCGGTCAGAGAAAGAGTCAACGAGAAATAAGGGAAATAAATTATTATTTTTATTTTTCTTTTTATTGACTTGTACGGGTGAAAAACTTAATTAGTTAAGGTTATTAATTGGCAATTAAATAAATAACCACCTAAGAGAATTAAAATATAAGATCCTATTTTTTCTCCTTAAAAATAGGATCTCCTTCTATTTTTGGTTAAAAGTCACACGGGTACTTGGAGTAACCTCCAATTCTTATACCCATTACCCCCATATTCCGTGCCTACTACTCCCACATCTTGGGATCATGGGCTTATGGCTAAAAGGGCTCTCATGAGTTTATAAATAGAACATTGCAAACCGGCACAAAATGACGAGAGACATACATACGAAAAAATCAGTCTAGTGACCACAAGATTTCGAGAGATCAAAATCAAGAAAGAGGAAAATTTAATTGTTCTTCATTGCCAATTAAATCATTTAATTTTTCCTTATGCTTTTCATTGTTTTCATCCTATCTTAGAGAAATTCTTTGTATGGTATTTTTGAGTGTGTAAACTTAGACTTTGGGAAGTCTAAGGGGAATTGTGAGAAATTTTGTAAAGAGAGAAAAAGAAACGAGAAGGAGAACCGAGAAGGAGAAGAAGAGAATTAGGCCTAGAGAAGAGAAGGAGAAGAATTTTATGTAATAGAGTTGTAAATTACATAAAGTTTAATAAGAGAAGTTGAAATCCCAAGAGGTCGTGGCTTTCTTTCTTTCAAGGCCAAGAAAGTTTCCACGTTAAATCTTTGTGTTCTTTTACGTTTCGTTATATTGCTTTGAGTATTTTATCATTCTAAAATTCCGCAAGAAACAGGGCAAAAATACTCCTAAAGGCTACACAACAATTCACCCCCCTCCCCCTCTTGTTGCGTTCATTATCTCTAAGTGTTTCTACATGGCTGATCCTCCTTCCAAGCTAGCCGCAGGCCGCAGCTCCTCCTTGCTCCACCAGCACCGGCTGCCCTCCACCCACGCACACAGCAGAAGACCGGCAGCCCTCACCCACGCGCAAAACAGAACCTGCAGCCACAGGCTGCGTTTCTTCTCCCACGGCAGCAGCTAGATGCGGCCTTCCCACCACCAGAAGCGAGGCTGCTGTGCCGTCAGTAGGGGGGCAGCCTCCACCCACAGTGGGTCACCACCTTCCTCCTTGTCTACCTCCTAGTTTCACCCTTGTGAGCCACCCATTACTTCTCCATTTAATTTGTTTTTCTTGTTTCTAATTAGAATTTTGTCAAGTTTAGGAGTTTTGTGGTTATTTGAATAAAGTTTTATTGAATTTTATCATGGGTAAGAGCTTGATTAATGAATTTAATATAATCATGAGTTTGGGTTGATTGTTTATTAATTTTTATTGAATCTTATCATGGTAATGTAAGAGTGTGATTAGTTTCTTGTTTCAATTGGAATTTGTCATGTTTATGAGTTTGGGTTGATTGTTATTAATTTTTATTGGATCTAATTATGGTGATGTAAGAGTTGAATTGTGAATCTAATATATTTATGAATTAGGGTTGACAATTTGGATTGAAATGATGCTAGTTGCACTACTTTGGTGTGTGAAGATGTTTTGCAACTTGAATAAATTGGTATGGGATTCAAATAGGTGATTATGTTGTGAATGGTGATAATATAATATTTATAAATGGTTAAGATTATTAGTCACAAAAAGGGGTTGTGAATTATCACTTGCTTTATAAAGATGATGGTGGATATTGTTTATATTATTGAGTATTATTGTTAGTTAATTATGGTGTAATCGTAGTTATTAGTGTGATTCTTGGCATGTTAAAGATGCTTGACATGATTGTTTCGTCGGTTGTTGTAAGTGGTATAATGGTAGCCAAATTATAAGTTATTATTTATGTTTCGTGATACGAACAAGTTTTAGTAGTATAGGAAATTACATGGTGATGTGGTTTTATAACTTGAGTCTCATGGGTATAAAGAAATGGTCATAATGTACCCCTTGTTGTTGTGAAAGCTTATGGGATTGTTGGCGTAGCGAATGTGAAAGCTTATTTAATTGTTGAGTTAATGTCATTACTTATGAACGAGTGTAGACGGAGTAAATTAAAGTTACTTGGAATAGGTGAACGATAGCTTGTTTTAGCTTTTAGTCCCTCTTAAATGGAGAAAGGTAGGCTTATTAGTTCTATTCAAACTTGTATAGGTTCCCGGTTCATAAGAGGAAGGTAGAACCTCAGTTGGGTGATTATTGTGATTTGTGTATATATATATATATATATATATATATATATATATATATATATATATATATATATATATATATATATATATATATATATATATATATATATATACGATATTGATTTGTTTTAAAACATATATATATATATATATATATATATATATATATATATATATATATATATATATGATATTGATAGTGTACAATATATATATATATCTATATATATATATATATATATATATATATATATATATATATATATATATCGATATTGATTTGTTTTAAAACATATTTTATACACTATCTATGAATCATCGTCGAATGAAACATCGAAGTTATTGATTATATGATTTTTAAATGTACTGTTAGAGAACGATACTCATATGTTAAATGCTGATAATGATTCACTAGTAAAAAAAGTCTCATTTGTTACCCCCTATTTGTATCTTTTGTGGAAATAAAAGATACAAATTATACTTTTTGTATCTTTTATGGAAATAAAAGATACAAATTATACTTTTTGTATCTTTTATTATAACAAAAGATACAAATAAACCTTATTTGTATCGTGTGTATAAACAAACGATACAAATAATAAATATTTGTATCGCGTGTTTCAAACAGGGGATACAAATAATAATTATTTGTATCGCGTGTATAAACAAATGATACAAATAATTATTATTTGTATCGCGTGCGTATAACCACGATACAAATAATGGCTAAATTGAAATTAGGTTAAACGCCTATTATATTTGGGAGTTCAGCGCCGTTTTGAATTCGACTCTCTCCATTTGCTGGTTCAATTCGACTCCCTCAATTCACTGCTTCAATTCGACTCCATTCACGCACGACTCCATTCGATTGCTTCAATTCGACTCCCTCCATTGCTGCTTCAATTCGACCCCATTTCATTCATCTCCTCCATTGCTGCTTCAATTTGACAGCTGAAAAAACCCACGAATATTCATCTCCAATTTCAATTGACCAAAAGCTGCTCCCTTCAACTCTAATTTCAGAGGCTGCTTCAATTTTCGTCCCTTCAAAAATGAAAATCTGACCGAAAGTTGCTGCGTTCAAGCGACCAAAAGCATCTCCAATTTGTATCGTTTGTTGTTGCTGAGTTTAAAGCGACCGAAAATTTCTTCAACCTCAAAAGAAAGGTACATTCTTCCTCTACAAATTCCATGATAAGTATTAAGTTGGTAAGTAGTATTTGGTACAAATAACATGAAGTCAATGAATAAATTAGTAATGTTGGATTGTCGGGATGTAAAGAAGCACGCTACTTATTACATGATTGCCACCAATCATTTGTAAATCACCCCCACCTCTTTATATTATTGGTTAAGGATGTCTTTTCGTTTTGATTTTGGGTGTTAAGTTGGTAAGTAGTATTTTGGTATAATTAGTATTTGATTAAGTATTTGCAAGTATTTGCAAAATCCATGATAAGTATTAAGTTGGTAAGTAGTATTTTGGTATAATTAGTTGAAAAATAAATTGTAATTTTCGTTGGTGGGTGAAAGCTTCAATCTTGCTAAAAAGCATTCCAAGTTTAATTGAAAATGATAAGATAACTAATACTGAAGAAAGCTGATGATTTGAATAAGAAGTTATATGGAAGCTAGAAAAAATATAGTTGGAAGGTAGAACTACTCATGGAGGTACGTTCTTGACATATAGCTAATTCAAATGTGACAAGTTCGATAAAACTGAAATCTTAAAAGAGAATTAAGCTAACTAAAGGGCTTTTGTTTAGGTTTTAATATTATGAATTAGGAGTTGATTTAGAACATCTAGCGGAATTGTGTCTTAAGTGTTTGCCAAAGATTCCTTTAGTTGAAGTGCTTGCCAAACTTACTAAAGATGAAAGGTATTGAAGTGCTTGGTAAACATACTACATGATTCACCTTTGTAGATTTTGTATGTCAAGAAAGTTGTTTTATTTTATTTTATTTTATTTTTTGTGATTTCATGTTTTCTATATGTAATATTCCATCAGATTTGGTGGCAAAGTATGGTAATATGTCTTTACATTAATCTATACTTCTATAGTTCTATTTAATTCAACATAGGGTACAACTTATGAGCGTGAACACCTTTTGATTGTTGTTAGTATGCTGACATTGTTGAAGAATTTTGTTGTCGATGTTTGTGGTGTACTGATATGTAAGAATAGGATGTTTGTGATGTTAGTTTAATAAGACTACTAACGATTGAGTTAAAAATAATGTGAGAATAGGATGTTTGTGGATGAATGCTCCAGGAAGATAAGTGGTGTACTGATATGTAAGAATAGGATGTTTGCGGTGTTAGTTTAATAGGATGTTTGTATGTGAATTATGATTTTGTCAATTATAATTACTTTGATGGTTGATGCATTCATCCAAGTCTCTACTTGTTGCTTGCAGTCTTATGTTATGCAATATTTATTTAATACTTGTTGCTTGAATTCGTTCATTTGTGTAATTCGGTCATTTGTATTCCATTTGTGTTATTGGTTTTTATTTCTTAAGGGTTTGCATTGAACTTATTAGGGTATGTATATGCATGTATGTTATGTTCTTGGAATTGAATCGTAGTTGGATGTACGGTGATCGATGCGAAAGGGACTTTCAGTGTGCCCAACAACCCGGCTGGAAAGAGTGTGGCTACTACGTCATGAGGTTTATGTATGAGATAGTTAAACAATATAGTCAATGTATGGGTGATTTGCAACAAGTGAGTTTATTTCTCGATTTTTATTATGCTTTCTAGCTATGTTGTTTAATTTGATGATGTTTTGGGATGGTTGTTTAGTTAAATAGTTTAGATTGTAGAAAAGTGGTTATGAACACCACTTTCATTGTACTTTGGGAAATTATTTGGTTGGTACGTGAAGGAATGAAGGTGGTTATAAACACTGCTTTTATTGTATTGAGTTTATTTGCAGGTACATTAGTTTAAAAATTTTTGGATTATTCATTTTATAAACGGAACTCTGCCAAAATTTCTGCAGAATTTTTGTATTTGGTAAACTTTTTAATGTGTTTTTTGTTTTGTTACTTTTATGGATTGCGCGCGTTCATAAATAATGTATTTATTTTAATTTGTTTTGTTTGTTATTTGTTTTGAAGGAGTATATTGCAAGATCAAACACATATAGCCAAGATGAAATAGATGAGGTTCGTGAGCAATGGGCAAAGTACTTTAGATTGAACTTTTTGTTAAACTAAATGTAATTTTAATTTGTACATGTAATATATATATATATATATATATATATATATATATATATATATATATATATATATATATATATATATATATATATATATATATATATATAGTTATATATATATATAGTTGTGGATGTTATGTAATACAATATTTTCTAATTAATGTAAATATTATTTGATCGTATATTATATATATTATAGCATCGAATGACTTCTATAGATATATATTATATTAATAATCCCGTGTCGATATAGATATATAGGCTATATATGTTTTTTTAATTAAAAAAAGTCATTTGTAAAACCAAATACAAAAGGGTTATTTGTATCGCCTGTTTCAAACAGGGGATACAAATAACCTATTATTTGTATCTCGTTTTTCAAACAGGCGATACAAATGAGCTGTTATTTGTATCGTGTGTTTCAAACATACGATACAAATAACCCTTATTTGTATCTTGGGTTTTCAAGCGATACAAATAATATGTTATTTGTAACCCACTTGTTAGTAACCCTCAATATAAGATACAAATGAGCTTAAAAATAAGACACAAATAAGGATTTTTTTACTAGTGATTTAGAATGAGAACGATTCCCTTGTTAGTAAGATTGGTTAATAATTGTTTGAAAGGGAGTGAATCCCTTATTAATGATATTGTTTATTGTAAGTTTGAATAGTGAATGGTTTTCGTATGGATGAGATTGATTATCGTTAGTTTGAATGGGAATAACTCCCTTACTGATGGAGTAAGAAAGCTATTCGTATGAATGAGAATGATTCTCTTATTAATGAGTTTGACTTATGTTAGTTTGAAAGGGAACGACTCCCTTGTTATTGAGATTGATTTATGTTAGTTGAATAGGGAAGGATCCCTTTATTAATGTGGTTGAGTTATGTTTTATGAATGGGAAGGACTCCCTTAGTGATGGAGAAGAAAGTTGTTGGTTGTAATGGGAATGAGTTCCTTATTGATAAGATAGCAGATTTGTTCGATTATTGTGGCTCCCCTGGTTAGGGTACCCCAGGGGGTTTAGTTCCCGGAGGTAGGATCATCTATATATGGTCGCTGTACGGGGGTATGTTCATACTTTACCATTGGGCGCCAGTATGGCCCGTCACCGCCCTTGGTTGAGGTGTTGCCATGTGGGTCTTGCAAACCCTATGGTGGCCTCTAGTCACATACGTTTAGGTATGCTGGCTCCACTGGTTTGGTACCCCAGTGGCTTTAGTTCCCGGAGGTAGGATCATCTATATATGGTCGCTGTACGGGGGTATGTTCATGCTTTACCATTGGGCGCCGGTATGGCCTGTCATCGCCCTTTGGTCGAGGTGTGGCCATGTGGGTCTTGCAAACCCCAACATGGTGGCCTCTAGTCACACACATATATATATATATATATATATATATATATATATATATATATATATATATATATATAAATACTTGAAAGTTGTTAAGCTCTTGGTTCAAGTGATACCAAGCAGTTATGAAGCCAAAAAGAAGTGAAGAAAATGGAATTGACAGTGAGAAGTAGGAACTGATGTTCAGTGATTACGATTGGCACTTGGAGTGTTGCGAAATCACCCTCATATTATGATATACTTTATTGATGCTAATTATGCCTTATTATGATATGATGTTAAATGCTGACGTGTACTGTGTGTTTTCTTTGTTGATGACTCGTCTTTGATGGCCCTGTTATGACGCGTTGATCTATGATCTTACGTTGAGCAGCGGAGACATCATTGATAGACATTAGAGGTGATGGAGCTTCTATGCATTGCATACAGGGGGATGAGTGAGAATGTTGAAGTGTGCGATGTTATATTTATTTTGACGCTAGATGTAGTTTCTTTGTATTTAAATTTGTTTATGTTTTTGGTCTGAGGCACATGTCCTCCTTTTTTTGTATATGTCATCTCCGCTGCGTAGTTTATAAATTGTATGGTTTTAAAGAGTCTAGTTAGTTCAAAATACAAGCGCTGACACCGGAACCACGATCCATGCTTGACATGTTGATTTTAGAAGCCGGCGATGAATCATTCCGCCGTGATATAGTTTTGATAGGCCGTGATGCCTTTACTTTATTAGATTTTAAATAACTTGTTTTTCTATGAAAGACGCACAGTTTTAAGGTAGATACTGCCGAAATTTCCACTCACATCTTTAAAGTTAATCTTCAATGTTTATAAAATTCTTTTTCCTTTTTCTTTTATGTAACACCCGAATTTCCTCCTGTCCCTTACGGTTTTGGTTTCGTACAAGGGGTCGGAAATTCTGGGGTGTTACACATACGCAAAGTAAATGACGTATATCTACATTAAACAGAAGATCAAAATTAATATATATATCTATATATACTTGGTATATACATTGAAAAAAAATATCAATATGACATGTTTACCTGGGTAGACATCACGAATAGCTGCAAACAAACCCTTGTCTCTGTCTGTGACGATAACATCAGGCATCTGTACTCTACCATAGATATCCCGCAGTCTCTCCAGCATCTAAGAATAAGACATGGCCGCCTCATCTCGCATCAGACAAAATGCAACCAAAAAGTTGTGATTGGTTGGCGTCATTCCTATTATTTCGCAAAGGGGCCACTTTGCCTTATTCGTCTTGTACGTTGTGTCTATCAACAGAACATGGGGCCACGTACGTATCATCTGGATGGATATGGGGTTAGCAATTAATAACCTAGTCAACTGCCCTTCACCATCCAAATCTGTCCAAACAACATAATTATTTTTTGTGGCCAAATAGAGACAATGTTGAAGAGGAGTCCTATCATCCATCTCTTCCCTCCTCAATGTCTGTCTTATGTTGTAGATCTGATTCATGCTAGCATAAAAACCAGGAAAGTTCTCCCTAATTGATGTCGTTATAATTGTTGGTTGCATGCCAGTGGTAGTGAGATCCCGTATATGCTGCCTAATATCTACATTCATTCTATTTACCCGTACTTGCCCTTCTCTATGCAAAGAACGGGTGGTTATGTCTACCTTTTTCGTCGGGACATACTCTTACCGTCCAAGGTCTTTCACCTGGATTACGACTAGTTCCTATTATCATAAATTTACAACCACAAGCACTACTTCTAGAACCAGGTCTAGCAGCATTATCTAGGTTATGCAAATTACCCGTAATACTACCATATCTATGACACCTTAAGTACAAACTAACTCTTGAACGTCCTTCGTTACGTTTATATGAAGCACGTGTAAATTGAAAACCAATTTCTATTGCTATCTCATCCGCCCAGCTATGTAATTCATCTACGGAATCAAATTCTCTAGCTGTAACAAATCTATCAGAGTAATCTACGTTATCACCTAAGTTTTCAAAGTCCTGCAAATATAAAAACAAAATAAATATAACGTAAACATATATAATTAAGTAATTACATAATAATATTAACATTAATTAAAATAATATTATTATAATAATAACATTAACTAATTATTATTATTATTATATTATTATTATTAATATATTATTTAATAAAATATACAATAATAACATTAACTAATTATTACTCCCTCCGTTCTTTTAAATTTGTCCACATTACTATAACGGGCAGTTTCAAAAGTTTGTCCTATTTAGAATACTTTCCTATTTTGGAAAGTTTTTATCTTCCATATACTCTCTTTATCCCCTTATAACCCTCATTTCTCTCTCATAATACCAATACAATCATTAATTCACACCGCTATTCTAATAAAATAATACCCACTATCTACAAAGATTCCACCTTTCTTAATTTGTGTGAAATCTTCAAATAGGACAATCAAAAAAGAACGGAGGGAGTATTATATTATTATTATTATAACATTTAATAAGCATTATAATAACAAAACAATAAATATTTAACAAATAATTTAAATAAGTTAAATAAATTAACATTTAATAAATCAAAAAATAAATAATTAATTCATAACAAAACAATAAATATTTTCAAGAAAATAAATAAATTAAACAAGAAATAGTTAAATAAAAAATATAAAAAAAATAAAAAATACCACGTACAAATCGCACAAAATGTTCTTTTGTGCCATGGTAGAATCGCACAAAACGTGCGATTGGACCATGGTACAATCGCACAAAATGTGCTTTTGTACCATGGTCCAATCGCATGTTTTGTGCGATTCTACCATGGCACAAAAGCACATTTTGTGCGATTGTACCATGGTCCAATCGCACAAAATGTGCGATTTCCCTTTTTTTTTAAAATTTTTTTTGATTCAATTTCGAAGCGATTAAGTTAACTTACCGAATCGTATTCATGCTCGTTTTGGTTCGCCATTGTTGTTCGATTACTAATCTTAGCTTGTTTTAGTTCAGAGAGTTTTTGTAGAGTTTTTAGTGAGATGTTAGAGTTTCTGAGTTTTAAAATTATGCAGAGGCAATTATGTAAATTCATTGTATAGGGGGTGACGATAAAATGAAAAGAGTAACGAACTATAATAATAGTAAATAAAACAAGTAAAATAGGATAAGGTCTTAAATTTTGTTTTGGAAAAGGAATTCCTTTGAATTTTCTAAGAATAGAATAATTAGACAAAGGCACAAAGGGGCCCACTTTGTAAAAAATAATAAATCACCCATGAAACACAAGAGTACTAGTGAGTATTGAGTAGTGAGTAACACAAGATATAAAAGCCCTTTGCCCTAACCCTTCTAGCCTCTCGGCTTCTACCGTTTTCGCTCGTTCCTTTTTGTAGTCTGATTCCTGAATCTCTCCCTTATCAATCTTAATCTTAATCTTTATTAGAGAAAAATGGGAAGTTCAAATGCAAATGGCGGGGGAGAACGAGGAGGAGCCTTAGCTAATGGTGGCGTTGGAGTGGTTGACAAAGGGGTTGATTATGCCAACTACTTTTGCACTTACTCTTTCTTGTACCATCAAAAAGATATGCTTTCTGATCGTGTTAGAATGGATGCTTACTTCAACTCCATTTTTCAGAACAAGCACCATTTTCTTGGCAAGGTTTGCAATTTCCCCTTTTATTACTAGTTTCAGTCTTTATTGCTTACTGCGCTTTCTCTTGAATTTGATGTATACTTTGCTGATTATATGTATAATTCAGGACTTCTGATTCATGGACAGGATTTAATTGTATTTTGATTATTGTTTTAGCCATTTTGTGGGTTAGGAAACAATTGTGTGATGATTTGTTGTGGCTTGACAAAGTATATGGTACTGCTTATATACTTCCTACATCAGAAGGTATGCTCAATGTTCTAGCTTAAAGGATGAGTGAAGATTTTATGAAGACATGATGCTATGCTTGGTTCAATGTAGGGTTGACATGCCTTTCCCTAGTTACTTCCTTAGTTGCCATCTGAATAGTTCAGAACACAGAAAGATTGGGGCAAGGGTTTAGAGGGGACAAAGGAATCAAGAAGATGAAAGAACTGGTTTCTTGAATGATCCCGGGACCTAAGATTCAAAGCATTTGCTCTGATACCATGTGATAAAAGGGCCAAAAGCAGTAACAAAGTAAAGAATTATATTGATTCTCAAAATTGTGTTTGATACAAAGAGGGTGCTGTCCTTATATAGAGGATAGCAATAAGGGGAAGAGCAATCAAGAATACCGTTACAACATATATAACAAAGACTTGGTTTGTTATAACTAACTAACATAAAACCTATCTTAGCTAACTAACTAAAATAAGGAAACAACTATAAGCCTATACCAGGAACTTGTGATCAGCTGATGTGGACCAAGCACAGCATCATGTCTTCATAAAATCTTCACTCATCGTTTAAGCTAGAACATTGAGCATACCTTCTGATGTAGGAAGTATATAAGCAGTACCATATACTTTGTCATGGCTAAGTTGTACCTTTTTCGTTCAACATTTGCACTTTCTATGCTAATGCTTGATTTTACTTCACCAATGAAAGTGAAATTTTGAGACATATGATTTTTATTTAGACGTAACTAAACTATTGATGGTCAATGATATTTATGACTCGACCAATGTTTAGGCATGACCATAAGCGTATCACTCACGTTGCCCCGATTATGACCGTTACGACATTTGTACACTATGTTCTCACCTACTAGAGTTTTTCTTGATTTTGTATATTGGTTATGGTTAGACTAGTGAAGGTTTATGGTTTTTCTAAAGCTTTTGTGACCTTTTGTGGGATAAGAAATTAAGCAACTTAGGAGTACACATTTCGTGATGTTTTTGATTCTATCGTTTTTTTTTGATGGAGGTTTTTTAGCTGTATTCCTTTATATTTGAAGAAATTTATTTGGACTTTATTGTGAATTGTACATCGTATAGCTAAATTTAATGGGGTTTGGGACAACATTAAATTAATCAAATCATTTTAATGCGTTTTTTGCAAAGCAGGCCATACTTTTAGTTTTACTTTGTTGGGATGAGGCAACAATTGATCCCTAAAGGAGTGTCTTTTTCGTGATTAACCTCAAAATGTTTATAATAGACCACTTGATTGCTTATTGAATTTTAAATCTTGATACTTCTCATATTTATGCTAGACTGTGTTGGATGTTGGGACCGGGAGTGGTATTCTTGCAATTTGGTCTGCACAAGCTGGTGCACGAAAAGTCTATGCAGTGGAAGCTACAAAGATGTCTGAGCATGCTCGAAATCTTGTTAAAGCAAATGGCCTTGAGGGTATTGTTGAAGTCATTGAAGGCTCCATGGAAGATGTCTCTCTCCCCGAAAAAGGTATTTATTTCTCGTTTGTTGATATCTATCCCTTCGGTTTTGAACTTTGACAAGTTAAATCTCATATAATTAATTATGTTATTTGGTTGAGCAGTTGATGTAATTATATCTGAGTGGATGGGGTACTTCCTTCTGCGCGAGTCTATGCTTGATTCTGTTATATGTGCTAGAGATAGATGGTTGAAGGATACAGGAGTCATGTAAGTGATAATTTTGACTTCATTGTTTATAAGAATTTTCAGGTATTGGTTGTATTAAATGAGAACACACTGAATCTTTTATTGTGATAGTTTATATCCTCTTATAATATTACAACAAATCCAAACTATTAGTCCAAGCTCATATTTTAGTTCATCCCAAAATAATACTCCTTTTTTTAATGTAGTAAGTTCTAATTTGAAGAATTACCATATTATCCTTAATGGTAGCACAATGTTGGATACAATGAAAGATTCCCATGGCATGTTATGGCATCTTATACGCCTATGATTGTTTTTTTAGAAGAGGGGCATCTTCATGCAAAAGGCATACAAGTTTTGAATATGTAAACAAAAAGGGATCTAGTAGATGTGGCATAAAGGATGATATATCCGTTGATATGGTCAAAAACACGGTGTTTTTACACCTCTACAATGCGGGAAATATAATCTATACTACACAACCGATGTGATGCGATCCGACATTGTTTTTGTACTATGGTTTGAGACTTGTTTTCAAAAATTGCATGCCCTTTCTGACTTGTTGGTGAAAGTGGTCCTGTCGTAGACTTATTCTTATATAATAGATGTTTGTAATCTTTCTGCCTAATACAAATTCCTATAAAGTTGGTTTAATAGGTTGATAACTTGCTGTTTAAGGTTTGGTGCTTTTGCAAGCTTGAAGTTGGTTCAGCCGTTCAGATGTCTTTGCATTAAACAAACTGGTAGGGTAAATGTCCCCACCTACCAGTTGAGGTTTTTTTCTTGCAGCATTGAGTGTTCACCCAAAAAGTAGTACTGGATAGTTAGTTGGTAATATATGAAGATGGACCTGATTGCTTTGATTGCCTAAATAATTGCTCTTTAGTGGCATGTATATGAGGTATTTTGTTTGATTAACTTGATTTCAATACTAACTTTTGCCCTGCCAATAAGGGAAGGATATGCTAGTCTGTAGGAAGTGTATTTTCAAGACTTCAAAATTTAAATAGGCAATTCTTGGTGGATTCCTAAATCACATCGTTGCACCATTTTACATGTAGTTTGTCTATTGTCAACTAGATGTGTATAAAATATCTTTTATGTGTGTCATGACTCATGAGATTGTTATGCTCTAGCGTGTCATTCATGTTTGGACTTTCTGACGGGAAGAGATTCGGAGTTGTAGGTACCCTAGTCATGCACGGATGTGGGTAGCTCCTATTACTTCTGATATATTAGATCAGAAAAGGAATCACTATGAAGGAGCCATGGGCGAATGGCATTCTTTTGTTGATGACACTAAGAGCTCTTATGGTGTGGACATGACTATACTCACTGATCCGTTTAGAGAGGAGCAGAGGAAATACTATCTACAGGTTTGTAGTAGGATTGTTTTGAAAGGGTTGATGTTTACTTTCTTTACTAGACAACTGAGCATAATTGGTATTTTTAATGGCATTTAGCATGATGAAAAAAACGCAACTTTGTTTTCTTTTTGAGTTTAAATGTGGATTCTTATTCTTTCATTATTTTTTTCTGTAATAATTTTGATAGCTGTTAGCCTTTACGATGTTTTTAAACTCTCTTTTTACTGTGTTAATAATTTAGATTCACACTTTCACAGTATTAACATGTTTCTAACTACGGTGCAGATGGTAAGTTTCTAGTCTCCTTGACGTGTTTCACCCTTGGCCTTATTTGGTATAAAGTAATAACCGAGAAACAGTTATGATTTTTGTGTTTAATGCATCTCAGTGATCCAGCACATCACATATGTTCATCTTTATTAATATGAAGTGCCCCCTGTACCACCTATGATGTAGTGGGTAATTATAATTTCAGACTTCTCTGTGGAACAACCTTAATCCTGATCAAGTCATTGGAGCAGCTGCTACTGTTAAGGAGATTGATTTATTGACTACCACAATAGATGATATCCTTAAACTTAAAACTCAATTTAATTCTTCGATCCTGCATGATGATGTGACTTTCGATGGATTTGGAGGCTGGTTTGATGTTCATTTCCGAGTGAGTTGAGCTTTTCTATTTGTAGCATTTTTGATAAGTCAAAAGTTAAACTGATATTGTTTTCTATAAAAATATTAATTCCTGGTTCTGTTATCACAGGGGAGAAGTGAAAGTCCAGCGATGAGTGAGATCGAGCTGACAACTGCACCTAGTCTTCAATATAACACGCATTGGGGTCAGCAAGTAAGTACAGCTACACATTAGCGTACATCGTGTTTGAACTTTTTCTACACTGTTTTTTGAACTTTAGACGATATAATATATCTAATAATCCGTTGATTCCTCTCTTACAGCACACGAGTCCCATTTTTTTGTCACTATTCCTGAATCACTCTTAATTAATAAATTATTCTTTATTTATATGTCAATACATAACTAAGTAAAATCTTCTTTGATTTGTCTCAATTTTAATTTTACTAACATCAACTTTCTATAATTCTCAATTCTAAACAATTTGTGATATTAAAGATTGAATTAGCGCATTAGATAGTGTGCATCGTTCAAAACTAACAGTATGTTTGGATAAAAATATTGGAGGGAAGGACAAGTAGGGAAGGGGAAGGAGAAGGGGAAGGGAAAGAAAGAAGAAGGAATAATAAGAAAAGTTTCCTTGTTTGTTTAAGAGGGAGAAGAAGAGAAAACCCATTTTCTTTTCAAATCTTTTTACTTGTGGAGAGTTTTTGTCATTAATATAATTAAGAGAACTGATCCCTTCTTTCAAAATTCATACCTTCTAAATTTGTTATCCAAACAAATAAAATTGTATGCCGTTTATTCTTTCCCTTTTATTTCCTTCCAATTCCTTCTATGCAAACAAAGTTTAATGAGACTTATGCGCTTGAAGGGAAGGACTATGTATTTTAGCTTGAGTATTCTCTTGATTACTGTCACTAGTGCTGGCTTTTTATGAGTATTGATGGGCCTTAGAGGCTTAGACTTGCACAATTTTATTGTTGGATGCCGCTTATTAGCTTCACTTTAGGAAGATATAAACAAAAGAAAATCAAGTATTTTAGATCGCTTGGATGCTGTATACTTTTCTGCCAAAGTGAGTACTCTGTAGGAGACATAATAAAACTTGATTGCATAAGGAAGCACCGAAGACAGAAACACTAGCAGAAATTTCTGAGAAAAACTTACATTCTTGATAACTTGAGTTATGTCAAAGGTTATTTATACATGTGATCCTTCATCTGTCCCAGTGTGTGCATTCAGGGTTATTATGTCAATTATGGTTGGCTCTAATAGTATGTATGATATTAAATAATGCTATTGCTACTACTGGAGCTGATCTTAATTTTGGGGGTCAATTATAGGTCTTCCTCTTCAATTCTCCCATCCGATGCAGTAAAGGAGAAAATATAAATGTTTCTTTTATGATGAATCGTTCTAAACAAAACCATCGATTGTTGGAAGTTGAGTTTGGGGTTGAGGTCAAACTGGCTTCTGGAAGATCTCTCCAGCCGTTCGAAAAGAAGTACTTCATAGAGTGAGGATGGAATATGTAGCATTCTTCTTTCGAGTCTTACTAAAGGTAAACTTTTGTATGGTTTCTGAATTGGAGCTTTATAAGTCTTTTATTCTTTGATATAATCAACATTGTCAGTGACATAATGCCGCTTCCAACCCTGGAATTGAAAGGCGTGGATGCTGCTTTGTGTCCCGTATTCCTATGGGACTAAATATCTCTAGTTCTTTGATTTCTGATTATAATAAACTACTTCCTCTGTCCCATTAGAATTGAATCAACAAGAAAGTTAGAGTTTTTAAGAAAAAAGTGGATAATGGTAACGAATAAAGAGAGAGAATGAATTGCGTGGATGAAATTAAAAGAGAATTAAACTGTATGGATGAGATTAAAAGAAAGTGGTGCACCATTGTCTAAAAATAGAAGTAATGCCAAATTAGTGTGACAGACCAAAATGACAAATGATGCAAATTGAGTGGGACATATGAAGTTTAATAATATGACTCATCAAATCATGAGCACTTTTGATTTATATATAGTTGCAGATTTTATTTGTTACCAAGAGTTAATCGAAAATAATCTCATTTTTATCACTGACGACGAGGGTAAGGTATTTACAGCTGACCCACTAAACTCCACTTACATGAGAGTCATTTAATGGCATTGGGGTGATAAAATATTGTTGTCATAGTGTATAGGAATGCTGCTTTACATTTATCTGCTGCCTATTGTACTCTCTTTGAGTTATAATCTCTGCATTTTTTTTTTCTAGAGCCGCAACCGCTCAGAGGACACCTAGCAGAAGTTGTTGCTGCGTTCAAACTTCCTGGGAAATGATCATTAAGTTATGGATGTTGTAATGTAACCATTCTTTGATTCCTAAGAGGTCATATACAATGTGATGGTGTTCACCTGTATCGTATTCGTGGCTTAGCAGAGCTTGCTAAACCAAGTTCTTTCTAATTTTCGTAACAAGTGACATGATGCGTAACAAACCAATATTGATAGTAATGTTAAGTGTTTTGAATCTCTTGGATGACTCATGAAATAGTTGTTATCGACAACCCTTTGGATCTATTATAAGCTGTTAGTCGATGACGTTGACAAGGTGCCAATTCACGAGGCATGATCATTCTAAGAATGAGCAATGTCCCTTGAATCATAATCTATATGCTGTTTTCTAGCATGTTATTTTCCCAGGTTAAAAATCAAAATGGTCTCATCTCGGTAACATGCTTATACTTCATATTATCATCATCATACCCAGTATATCCCGTGCATAGAAAACTATGACCAGAGTCTGGGAGGGAAGGACGGCGACAACCCATACCCATAAGGAGAGCACGGCAAAAGAGTCCCTCGGCTCGATAAAGAATAAGGTAAGATTCTGAATCTGTAGCTGATGGGATCGAGAGCGGCTAAAGCGAACTCCGCAAGTCTACATTTTATCACACATAAATGATATCTTTATACATAAGACAAATATACTAGAGTGCATGTGATGATAGCCTATATTCAGATGTCCTATACTTCAAGCGAATGTCTAACTGATTAGTTCACGGTCAAAGATGTCTATTCAAGTTAGACATTGACTGTTCAAGCGCTCATTTATGTATTGGGATCCTTTATATCGCTTTTCTCTATTACATATACTAGGATTTGTACACATATTTTAGAATAAAAAATAAAATGTTAAAATCCTCTTATTAAAACTTTGTCAAACAATTATTGTCATTAGATTGAGTAAATGAATCCTTTATTACATTTACGGTCCGTTTGGTTAGTGGTATTAAATGGTGGTAATCAGAATGATTTTTAGTGTAAAATTTCATCAAAAGCTTCATATCATTCCCATGATTTTGAAACTTTGATCACAAAAGAGTTTTTTTATTTACAAATTTCTATTACCACCTAATACCACGTTTTCCAATGGTAATGACTAGGAATGAATTTTATGAAGAAAATGAGATGATTGAAGTTGGACAAGCATGATCATTAATATAGCCAAGATATTTTTCAACCAAAATTACACTAGTTTTTTATTTTCATTACCACCGTTTATTATCACCTACTAAACAGGACGTTAAAGTAACGAAGAGGATTCTAAACTCTCCATTTATACAATCAGTCTTTGAGTACTAATACATGTCAAACCTAACCGATAAAGTTGTATATAATAAAATCTTTCTTAATATAAAAGAACTCATAACTTAACACATGTACTTATGATGGAAATAACATGTATATTTTTTAGTTTGTGTAAAAGAGACTATTTGTGAACTACCTTGAAGTAGTAATCCATAATGTTATACATCAAAAATTTAAGAACGACATCACTGGTAATATTCGGGCAAATAATTGGTATAGGGCATAATTATGGTGACATTTTTCTTACAAGTAAATATTGCCACATGCAGCTAAAACATTATAATTCACATTGTTATGTTAAAAAAGATGGAATTCTATGCCTTACGGTGCACGCTCTATTGTTCTGTTAAAATAGCACAATTTAAATCAACCGATGATATTTTAAAAGGACATAGGAAGTACGAAGTATATCAATGAAAACCTAAAAAGGTCATGATAACTTGACTTTCATTATTCCTTATGATTTCATTAAATAACTAATCATACAGTCACGAGTCATACTAAAAACAGATTAGCAAATGAGGTATCTAATGCTTTCATTGTCCCTTTGAGTTTGCATATTGAGACTCAAATACATAAGAGCTTTTTGAATCCTAGGATGCAAACTTAAAGGGACAAAAGTAGAATCTATTAAAAATTTAACATATACGAGAAGATTTTGCTCAACTTCGAAATTCAGAAATGTATGCTTAAGTACTAAACCTGAGGCTGCTATTTGCTACATAAGCAGTTGAGAATCTATCCTGCAGCTTGTTAGAATGAGCTATTCTTATGAGAAGCCGTCTCAGTATCTGATGAGACTACCTCAAATCAAGGTGTTGTGAATGGGCTAAGCAAATGGTGAAGAAACAAGAGCAAAAACAAAGTGCAAAGAACAACCAATGCAAAAACAGAGTATGCAACAAAGAACAAAGACACAACAAGGTATCTAATGATACCTCCCCCTCAAATCAAGTATCTTATCATTAACATAAACCAAAGTACATTAATGACTCACCTTTCAAGCTTTAGAACGCTCTTCCAAAGTAAAGATTGAAACTTTACTTCAATCTCCCACACAAAGCCCTAATACAAGTGAGAATACTCTAATGGCTAAAACCCTAGTAAAACCCTTGTATTTAGCTCTCACATAATACTCTAATACCCTCCCAAGACCTCTTATATAGTCCCTTGACATATAATAAGACTTAGGGCAAAAGGATTAAAATACCCACAAACCGGAACATAAAACAGAAAACCCGCATAAGCTGCCAACACCATCCGCTCGACCCGAGCCATGATGCTCGACTGGTCGAGTGCATATACAGCACTCATTGGAACCTGCGGAAGTTAAGGCTCGATCGAGCCATGATCATTCGGCTGGTCGAGCAGCCTTGAATAGCTCCTGCTACTGCCTTATCTTCACATTCCATCCCTTGCTCTAAACTCCTCAACTCATTATCATCAACCACCTCATCAAGAGACCCAAACAGTAGCCCTCTACACTCCGCACCGCTCTCGAGTGTGCAAGACAAGGCGTGAGCTACGAGATGCTCAAAGTCGTCATCGGCGTTACGAGAATTGGTTCTTGATACAATAATCTCCCCCTCAAGACCAATTCCCTGATCATCAAATGTCACCTTCTTGGGTGACTTGCAAACATCCTTGTGGCCTAGGCAACCACCTTCAACTTGTAGCACATACAAGTTGATCTCACTCCTTCTTCCTATCATAAGCACCATGCTCCCCTTAATGAGTTTCAACATGCCTCCACTAGCCTTGAAAGTGCATCCCTTAGACTCCAACCTACCAAGTGATATGAGGTTCCTCTGAAGCTTGGGAACATACCTCACACCACCTACCCTTCTCTTGATACCATCATGTGTCACAATCACAACCTCACCAATACCTCCACCTTCACCCTTTCATCATTGGGTAAGGTGACAAGGCGTCCATCACAAGGGCTAAGCTTAGCAAACTTTTCCCTCTCACAACAAATATGGAATGAGCAACCGGAGTCAATAACCCATTCCTTGCTACAAGTCACTCCCCCATCAACTAGAAGTGCACCCTCATAGTCATCATCATCCACAAAGCCTAGAGCGACACTCCCGCTACTCTCACCATCTCTTCTTCCAACCTTGAAGTCCTTTATCCTCTTGAGGTCTTCCTTCATCTCCTTGCACATCATTTGAATGTTCCCCTTCTTCTTACAATAGTAACACTCCTTGTTACTATAGTCAACTCTTCCTTGAGAATTCCCCCTTGCTTGATACCCACTCTTCTTAGATCTCCCTCTCGAGCCTTCCCCAAACAAAGCCTCACTACCACCCTTCTTCTCATCCCCCTCATGCCTCTCCATGAATCGATCATTCTCTCTCAACGCCGCCAATGCTTGATTAAGAGTGATTGATTCCCTACCAAGAAGCAAAGTTTGAACTATATTCTTATAGCTCTTTGGAAGTGAAGCCAAGAGTAGTAGTGCCTTCTCCTCATCGGAAAGCTTCTCATCGGCATTCAACAATTGGCACACCAATTGATTGAATGTGTTAATGTGATCTTGCATACTTGTATCATCCTCCTTCATGAGTTGATACAACTCCCATCTCAACCACAACTTGTTGTTTAAAGACTTCGAAGCATACACCTTTTGAAGCTTCTCCAACAACACACGGGGGTCGGTCTCACTCAAATAGTTATACTTAATCTTGGGTGCAACGGCAAAACTAATAGTGCTCACCGCCTTCTTCTTCATGGCCACCCACTTCCCTTCATCCATTGTTGTGGGCTTACTCTTCTCAAGAGCCTCATCAATCCCTTGTTGCACCACACCGAAAAGTTCATCCTTCCATCAAATAATGGGATGTTAAACTTTGCACCATCAACCATCTTGATTCTCCACCAAAGACACAAACTTTCACCCACAAAACAACCCACAAATCTAACCCAAAGCTCTGATACCAATTGTTGTGAATGGGCTAAGCAAATGGTGAAGAAACAAGAGCAAAAACAAAGTGCAAAGAACAACTAATGCAAAAACAGAGTATGCAATAAAGAACAAAGACACAATAATATAATGAGGTATCTAATGATATCTACCCCTCAAATCAAGTATCTTATCATTAACATAAACCAAAGTACTTTAATGACTCACTTCTCAAGCTTTAGAACACTCTTCCAAAGCAAAGATTGATGCTTTACTTCAATTTCCCACACAAAGCCCTAATACAAGTGAGAATACTCTAATGGCTAAAACCCTAATAATACAAGTGAGAATACACAAAGATTGAAATAGTGATTTTTCTTAATTATTTCCTCGTATGTACTATTAAAAAATGAAAGCGTTATAGTAAGCATACAAGAGAATAATTAAGAAAAACAACCATTTCGGTAAAGTACTCATAATTATTACTTCAAAATGACACAAAAAAAAGCTCATTAAATTTTTTTTTCAATTTAATATAATATAATATAAATGCACATTCATCATCATCATCATCATCCTGCCCAGTATATCCCGCTCATAGAAAACTATGGGCAGGGTCTGGGGAGGGAAGGACGGCGACAACTCATACCCATAAAAAAGAGCACGGCCAAAAGGAGTCCCCTGGCTCCAGGAAGACAGAGATACGTACCTATCACACGAGGTGAAAATAACGCATAATAGACCCAATACACGTGTAGAACAAAAATAAAACTTAAAAAAATACAATAATAAACAAAACACACAAGAAACTAGAGTAAACAAGAAAGCACGGACGCCGCTAACGACTCTAAGAAGAAAAGCTAGAGTCTAAAACCTGAATATGACGCCTCCAACTACTCGTATCCCTAGTCAGGTCCTCAGATAGGTTTAACTCACGTAAGTCTACTCTTATTTGCTCCTCCCAAGTCTTCTTGGGTCTTCCTCGACTCATCTTACCCTCTACTATAAAGCTTTCGACTCTCCTCACAAGGGCGTCGAAAGTCTTTCTCTTCACATGTCCAAACCACCTCAATTTTCTTTCGCGCATTTTTCCAGAACTAGGAGCACCCCCTAGTTTGTCTCTAAACTCTTGGTTCCTAATTCGATCCATCAAAGTGTGCCCGCACATCCAACGCAACATACGCATCTCTGTGACTTCCATCTTATGTTCAAAACTCTTCTTTACAGGCCAACATTCTGCCCATAGAGCAAAGCCGGTCTGATTGCTACTCAATAAAATTTTCCCTTCAACTTATTTGGGATCTTCCTATCACATATCACCGCGGTAGCTGCTCGCCATTTGAGCCAACCCACCTGGATACGATTATCTATATCTCCGTCGATCTCCCCATCCGTTTGGATGATCGATCCCAAATACTTCTACCTAGTCGTACTTTTAATGACTTCTTCCCCGATGGAAACTTTTGGCTCCTCTATCGGTTGTGTCCCACTAAAGTCACAACGTAGGTACTTGGTCTTCGTACAACTAATGCGAAAACCTTTATCTTCTAAAGCCTCCCTCCACTCGTCCAATTTACTACTAACCTCCTCTTTATTTTCAGCTACTAGCACTATATCGTCCGCAAAAAGCATGCACCACGAAACCGTCTCCCAGATAGATTTAGAGATCTCATCCATAATGACCGCAAAAATAAAAGGGCTTAGAGCTGATCCCTGGTAGAGTCCTACTTTTACCGGGAAAGGCTCTATTAACCCCATCGGTGTCTGAATGTTAGTCGATACTTTGTCATACATATCCCGTATAACCTCAATGTAAATAGAAGAAATTCCCCTAGCCTTGAGGTTATCCCAAATGACTTGTCGTGGTATACTATCATACGCCTTCTCTAAATCTACGAACACCATATGTAGGTCCTTCTTCCGCTCTCTATATTTTTCCATCCGCCTCCTCAAAACATGAATTGCCTCCATGGTTGACCTACCTGGCATAAAACCAAATTGGTTCTCTCTAATCACAGTTCCTTGTCTGATCCTCCTCTCTATCACCCTCTCCCACAATTTTCATGGTGTGGCTTAAAAGTTTGATACCCCTATAGTTCCCACATATTTGCGCGTCACCTTTGTTTTTAAACAGAGGTATAATTGTGCTGCTTCTCCATTCATCTGACATCTTTTGCGTCCTCAGGATAACATTAAAGAGGTTAGTCAACCAACGAATGCCCTCTTCTCCTAAACCCCTCCACACCTCAATCAGAATGTTATCTGGTCCGACTGCCTTTGATCTCCCCATCTTTTTGAGGGCTTCTTTTACTTCCTCGGTGGTGATAACACTCGCTAATTCATAATCAAGGGGTCTTTGGACATCAAAAGTTCAAAATTTTCAGGAAAATTTGCTAAAAATAATCACAACTATCACCCGTTGGCCAAAAATAATCCCAACCATCATTTATTTTTTAATAATCCCAACTATTCTCATAATTTGTTGAAAACATACCCACCTCCCTTTTAACCGGCTGCAACAAGTAACTTTTTCACTTTTTTCTTTCTTTTTTGATTAATAGATGAAGGGGTAGAGTTAATTTTGAACAGTTAAGTAAAAGAAAAGAAAAAAATGACCTATTTCAGCCGGTAACAATGGGTTGGGTATGTTTTCAACAAATTTTGAGAATAGTTGGAATTATAAAAAAATAACTGATAGTTGGGATTATTTTTGGCCAACGGGTGATAGTTGGGATTATTTTGAGCAAATTTTCCAAATTTTAATAAACTTTCGCACTGTCATTTTTCCGTAAAATTAATAAATACTAAATAGTAATAATTGTTTTCATAACAATATCCTTGTATGTAAGAACAAAAAGTGTAACCGTTAAATATATGTTTCTCAAATCTAAGTAAACTCAGCATCTTAAGAATTAATTTCTGCAAAAGTTAAGTAAATAATACGATATGATGCTGAATTTTCTCAGATTTGAGGAACATATTTTCATTTATTCTAACACATTTTTATAGTACTATAAGAATATCATTAAGAAAAACTACAATCTCGGGTAAGTACTTATAATTATTAGAAAAAAATGTCCCTAGCGAAAAGCTTATTCAAATTTGTCTTAACAAAAAATACATAAATATATATATATTATATATAAATAATGCAGATAAATATATAATATAAATTAAAGTAACCAAAATAGAGCTAAAATCATACCTTAATAGTGTATAGCTAGAATACTTGTCGTCCTTGTTAATTGGGAGAAATAGAGTAAAATTTTTTTTGAAGTAAAAAATAATGTAAATTTAAATGAAAGAGCTTAAATTATTAGGATTATTTGAAGATAATAAAGGAGAGAGAAAGTGTAGATGAAAAATGTAAAAAAAAAATTTATGTGGGGGGAGGATATTTATAGAAAGATTAGGATAATTTCCGACTAATCTCCGACAAAACAAGTAGTCGGCAAATCACCGACCAACCTCCGACACATAAGGTAGTCGGTAAGTTTCCAACTATCTTGTTAGTCGATATACAGTCGGAATTTTCCTACCACAACTGTTCAATAGGAATTTAGTCGGAAATTCCGACTGCCTGTGGGTAGTCGGTATTTTGGTCGGAATTTTTCGACTAAAAGAGGGTAGTCGGAGATTTTAGTCAGAATTTTGTCATTTTTTTTGTAGTGGGATAAATTAAAGGTAAAGTTTAAAATATATTGTGGGTCAACTATTTGTGTTAAATTTAACTAATTTTAAAGATGAATCATGATCAACCTTCGCCAAACATATAGTTTGTACAATAAACTTATAGCTGCAATGTAGGCATTCTACATCTGATATTAAGATGTCAATTGAGCACTTTTATGTATGATTTGTTATTTGTTAGTGAAATGCAACGGTTTGGAAGTGTCATGAAGAATAAAATGGGTTAAAGAAGCACAAAAACAAAGCACATCACTAAGTAGAACAAACAAAAATTTATAAGGTATCTTAGATACCTCCGCCTTTACAATGGTTTACTTTCATTAATATATCAAACATACATGATGATAAACTTCACATAAGCCTTGAGAACAATCTGTCAAGGTAAAAGACCTCACCTTTAATGGTGATCTCTCACAAACATATTAATACAAGAAGAATGATCTAATGGACTCAACCATAGTTGCCTCTTGTGTATTAGCCTCTCTACTCATTTTTTAATCCTATTGCCCTTATATAGGTCACAATATATTAGTGAAACTTAGGATATGTACCTTTGATGCCCAAGAAAATGCCGCACAAAACAAAAATTGCACCCACTTGAACGAGACATGGCCAGCGGCTATTGCAGTAGCCTTATATTTGATTTTTGTCGCTACATCGAGCGAGCAATTTGCTTTTGCTTTTTTTTTTGCATTGCCTCGTTCAAGGCACAAGCCACACCCCATATAGTTCACTCTCTTGTCTCCAACAAAGCACCCTAAATGATCTCCAATGATTATTTTATCAAGTGATCCAAACTTTATCCTTCCATATCCCAATGCACACACATCATCACTCTCAAGTGTGCAAGTCATGTAGTATGCAATTAGGTGATCAAAGTCAACTCCAACATCATGAAATTTGACACTTGCTCCAACAATTAGCTTTGGCATTCCTAAATTTAAGGGCAATTAGTAATAACGATTTCAACTTGTGACCTTGAGATAATATGAGTCGATTAAACAATGAATTTTTGGGCTGAAGATTTTTGATTATCAACTCTCCATTTCCCACCATTCCTCTGTTCTTTTCTAATAATTCTTTGAAACAAAATTATGTTGACTTAAACTTGAAAAAACTACGTATATATTTTATTTTATACCTTGATCCCTACTACTACAATTGACATAATTCATTTTTATTTTTATGTCTTTTTAGAGACTTTAAATAAGTAAATTGTAAAATTAAATTTGATTAGTAAAAGAATTAAAGTATGTGTACAATAAAATAATATTATTCCATCAGTTTTATAGAGTGATTACATTTTCTTTTTGTACAATTTTCAAAGCATAAGTAGAATGTTAATATTAACAAATACAAATCATAAGAAATTTTAAAAATTTTAAAAAAATTCATATTTCACGACAAATCAATCAAAATTCCACATGAATATATATATATATATTACCTATAGAAATTTTTCGAGAGAAAGTAATATAAAATAAAATTAAAGAAAACTTCACATACCATACAACTGTCGATATACATCAAAAGTAAGTATAACAAAACTAATAAATCTCCTACCATACATATATGTTTTACACAACATTGTTACTAGTTAGTTGTTACTCTCCCCGTTCCTTAAAGAAGTTTCCATTTGCCATTTTGAGTGTTCCATTTGTTGTTCCCATAAAGAATCTGAAAGGAGAGGTGTATACCTCACTCAAGGATCAAATTACGAAGTTAATATGGAGGTTTATGTCAATGTGTAGGAAATCAAAGAATGCAAGTTAGTGATGAATAACAATAATAAAGAAATAATCAAGACAAAGATTTAAGGTGGTTCACATTTCTTGGGCTACATTCATCATTAGCCTAGTGAAAATAATTATGTGTTTATAGGAAACTAACAAACTTGAAGGAATTAAAATGGGGGTTTAATGTAAGAAGAGATGAGCTAATTAAGGAGAAATACATAAGCTAGAAAGATGCTCTTAGACGATGAGAGGTGCAGTTAACAAAGCCCTAGGACTAAGGTTTATATAGAAGAAATAAACACAAGAACAGGGCAGGAGCTGAGGATGGCAATAGAAACAAGACAACATGCAGCATGACTTTCCTTTTCCACGTATCCCAATGCTCCCCTATGCCTCTTACACTTTGTACTTGGTCTGAATGCTTGCACTCCAAGCTTTCACATGTTAAAGTTTACACTACTAATAGTACAAAGTACTATTTGATTCCCATCCAACCAATCACATGTCTGTACTTGTGTCCTCTTGTACTTACACTAACTAACATGATTAATTTTCTTAATCATGTTTTATTACTTGGTGAACATAAGTTACCAATAATCTTAACAATATCCACCTTGATTTGTGTTCACCAAGTCATGAAAGAAATCACCCTCAAGATCATCCAATAGCACTCACAAAAACATCTCAAGCTAGAAGCATAAACAAAACAAAATAAACATGTGCACCAAACATACAAAAGCACATGCATTACAACGCCCTCTAAGGGCTTACAAAGGATTATTGGAATTACATTCTTGTCATAAAGAGAAGTATCATCATCACCATGCTTTGTTGATGTAGTGGTATCACAAATCGAACTAATTAAGGTTGAACCAAGTAGGTTATACAAGCCATCATCATCAATGGACCCTTTCATGAACGACATAGGACCCTTGCAAACCTTCATAACTTTACCTTCACCAATCAACCTAAAGCTTGATCCTAAGTATCAAGGAAAATTAAGTGTCGATTCATGCTTGAAACATGAAGGACTCCGGTCAATATTCTCACAACACCATCAAACATAATGATCCTAACATCACCAACACCAACTATCGGACAACTAGCCTCATTACCCATAATGACTTTTCTTCCATCAACCTTTTGATAAGTTGAGAAGAAACTAGAGTTAGAAGTCATATGGCTAGAGCATCCCGAATCCAATACTCAAGAATTACCACCCTTGTATTCACTAGTAACAACAAGAGCACCAACATCATGTTCTTCCTCAACAAAACTAGCCTCGGCGAAGCTAGTTCCTTTAGACTTGCAATCATCCCATTGTTTGGATTTTAATTTCCAACAATCTCTCTTAAGATGAACTTTCTTCCTACAATAGTTGCAAGTCATACCTCTCTTGTTCCTACTTGACTCATTAACAAAAAATGCATCACTAGACTTAATGGACAACTTTTATGCAAATTGAGAATCCATAAGGTCCTTTTGTGTAAAAGCCTTTATAACATCCTCATTACACAATGTGCCATTACCATACAATTGATTCTTTCTAAAATGCTTATAAGAAGGGGGTAGAACATGATAAGAGAATGTACAAGTCTTCATCATCAAGTGAAACATCAATATTTTGTAAATACAAAACAATAAATCGTAAAGCTCGTCAAGATGCTGTTTCGTAGGCTTACCTTCTTGCAATCGGTGATCTTACAATCTACTCTTTAAGAGTAATCAATTGTTAACACTCTTGGCCATGTTGAGTGATTCCAATTTCTTCAAAATGCCTTTAGAAGTTATCTACTTTACAACTTCCCTCAAAACATCATTGGAGAACTAAAATTGTATGGCGGATAAAGCTTTTGCATCTATCTCTTTCCATTTAGCCTCACTAACACCAATGAACTTCAAAATTCCATTAGGCCAGCATTGTTGTATGGTTCAGAGTGTTGGTTAGTAAACAAGATCGACGAACAAAATATGGAAGTAGTAGAGATGCGAATGTTGAGGTGGATGTGATGTAAAACGATGATGGATAGAATAAAAAATCAGGAGTTCAGAGATGAGCTAGAGGTTGCCCCTCTATCTGCTAAGATGTGCGAAAATAGACTACGATGGTTTGGGCATGTACCAAGAAAGCCTTTTAGAGGCTCCTGTCAGAAGGAAAGAAACCATTATAGTAGAGGGAGAGGAGTCGAGTAGGACCAAAGAAAACATGGGTTGTGCAGATTAAGGATGACTTGAGTGAACGACACCTCTCCAAGGACCTGATTAGGGATAAGAATAGTTGGAGACACCAGATTCACTTTCTAGACTAGTTATAGTCTCTTTAGTTGTCTTTCTTGCCTTGATGCCTAGTTGTTTTCTTATCTACCCCTTTTCTTCTCTTTATTACCCTTAGGGTCATTCATTCTATCTTTATCTTTGTTTTAGCCTTTTTAATTCTTCTACATGTATTTTTTGACCTCCAAGCAACAGTGATAACCTTTTCCTCTCTATGTAGGGCTCTCACTTTCTGGGGTAAAATTGACCGCTTTCCTCTAGTACTCCCTCTCGAGGGAGTATTGGTATGGATTGTCCGTCACATTTTCTTACCCAGACCCTATTTCAAGCGGGATATTAGGTTGATGATGATGATGTGATTGATGAAGGAGAGAAGAGGTTTGTTCTTGTGTATGACAAAGATGATGATGAAGCTGAAGGTGTTGACCCCGATGTGAGTATAAAAAGAAAGGAGTATAAAAAGAAGAAAATGGCTCCACCCTGGCTTGGGGGAGCCCCATGTGTGAGTTCGCCACCGGGTGACCCCGGTTCTTCATTGCTTACCTCCGCCACTGCTGCTTCGTGGAGAGTTTTGAGTCACCATGTGCGAGGCGATGGTGATGCTAGGAGTGAGTCCGCTCCTAGCTCAGGTATGGTTTATTTCACTAGTTTTTCATTTTCTGTCTGAGCTGGTGGTTAGCTGGGTCTAACTTAACGACGTCAAACAAAAGTACTAGCGGGAAATAACTCGGTGTTTGATTTTCTTTGTTTGATGTTTTGCTTAGTTTTCATTAGTTCAATTAATGTCTATCTTTCGCTCTTTTGGTTTTTCTTTCGCCCTTACCCATAACCGAGACGGCTCTTGTGCTAGCTTGGGGGAAGATGTGCTTACGCTTTCAAAACCTCGAAAGATTTGCATTATTGTAACTATTGTTTAGTTTTTCTTTTAGTTTTTCACATGTTCAGTTTGTTTAGTTTTTGTTTTATCTAGTTTGTATAGTTCATGTTTAGGTTGTATTGTTAGTGTTTCATCCTTGCTTTCAATAAATGGTTGAGCTGTGAGAATAGCATGCAAGCTTCTATTGCGCACATTTGTGGTCCTATGCAAACTCGTATTTCCTAAGCCCTGTGCCTGTTTAAAACCTCGAAAGATTTGCATTATTGTAGCTATTGTTTAGTTTTTCTTTTAGTTTTTCACATGTTCAGTTTGTTTAGTTTATGTTTTATCTAGTTTGTATAGTTCATGTTTAGGTTGTATTGTTAGTGTTTCATCCTTGCTTTCAATAAATGGTTGAGCTGTGAGAATAGCATGCAAGCTTCTGTTGCGCACATTTGTGGTCCTATGCAAACTCGTATTTCCTAAGCCCTATGCCTGTTTAAAACCTCGAAAGATTTGCATTATTGTAACTATTGTTTAGTTTTTCTTTTAGTTTTTCACATGTTCAGTTTGTTTAGTTTTTGTTTTATCTAGTTTGTATAGTTCATGTTTAGGTTGTATTGTTAGTGTTTCATCCTTGCTTTCAATAAATGGTTGAGCTGTGAGAATAGCATGCAAGCTTCTGTTGCGCACATTTGTGGTCCTATGCAAACTCGTATTTCCTAAGCCCTGTGCCTGTTTAAAACCTCGAAAGATTTGCATTATTGTAACTATTGTTTAGTTTTTCTTTTAGTTTTTCACATGTTCAGTTTGTTTAGTTTTTGTTTTATCTAGTTTGTATAGTTGATGTTTAGGTTGTGTTGTTAGTGTTTCATCCTTGCTTTCAATAAATGGTTGAGCTGTAAGAATAGCATGCAATCTTCTGTTTCGCACATTTGTGGTCCTAAGCAAACTTGTATTTCCTAAGCCCTGTGCCTGTTTCGGGACCTAGAGTCTGGCTGTTTTCCACATAGCTTGAGGGATCTGGGTTTGCTTGGTTGGTGGCTTGGATGAGTACCATTAGAGGCACACTTCGACTAGCCTGTGAGGATTGAGCCTTCTTGGACTCCTTGCGAGTTCCATTCATTTGGAGTGCTAGTTAGGGTATCTAAGTATTGTGTCGGTTCTTCTCTAGTGTAGTCGGCTTTTCTTGAGACCAGGGATGATAACACGTTCACTAGAATTGAGCTACACAGCCAAATAGCCTACCTTGTACGCAATCTGACATTAGGATAAGCCATGTTTTTGCCTTTTCCTTTTTCTTTTGTAGCCACATTGTATAACCTCCAAATGAGCCAAATTGTTCCCTCTTCTTACCTAGAGGATAACTTAGTAATGGTGGGGTTGTTGTGTGTTACACTGATTTTGTGGGCTTTTGGTTATGATATTGGTTATTGATTTCATATGACTCTACTCATTCTTATCCAGCTCATATTATTTCTCCATTCATCCTCTAGTGCTTATATAGTGACTATTCATACATATTCTTTGCTTGAGGAGACCTCTCTCTTGTTCTTCATTGAGTTTTATACACATATATTTATTTGAGTGAAGAGGTTAATATTTCATTTGGGAGATGATCTTGGAGACACATGTGTTTATGACATTTCACATTTTTGATGGTGTTTTATGATAGAGATCATTGTGCTTATATGAGAATATTGGGTTATTATGATTGATGAATATAGTATTTCATTGATTAATCATGAGATGTTTATGGTTGTTTAGTCTAGGTCACTTGTTATCCACTACTTAGCTCCACATTCCCAAATGTATCACACCTTAACCCTAACCCAACGTTACAACCCTTTGCTATCCTGTTCGACTTGGTCCGATTAATTTGTTCTGTGCTGGATTAGATATGACACAATCCCCATGATTTGCCCCTATTAGGTGTTTGATTCCCGACTCATCTTTAGTCGGAAGATAATGAGCGAAACACGAACCATAATTAAACACATGAGCGTGTGATTGCATGTTTATCACATCTTTTGAGAAATAACCTGGGCAGCGTAGATTTGTGACCTCTCTAGGTAGTGGGTGGCATAGCCTGTGTTGTAGCTTGCCCTAGTGATCCCAAGTCCGTGGAATTGGTCGTTCTCTTGGTATTACGCTCTTTGAGATCATTGTACTTGCACACCTATGGCTAGGGAAGAGTTTTGCTAGGGAAGAGTTTTGCTCATGCACATCATGTATTGTTTTGATTTCCTCTCACCATGTTTGTTTGCTTTGGATTTGTTGGTCTCCTTCTGAAAACCCTCACGAGACCTTACTCGTCCTCTTTAGGAGACCTAGAGGTTTAAAGGGCTTGTCGTACGTGCTAAGTGCGACCATGATTCCTATGACAATGAGTTTTAGGTTTATGCTTGTCGTAGTTTAGTTTGTTTTGTTTTCGTAGCGTAAGTATGTTCTTGGGTGCTTTCATGTCATCCTTCCTAGTCTCTTTGCTAGGGACTAGCAAAGGTTTGGCTTGGGAGAGTTGATGTGCTCGATTTAGAGCACATTTATATCCCCATTTATGGTGTCGAGTCTCGTCGTTTTTCAATGGTTTTATGCATTTTACACTCGATTTTACCTTGCTCTTGTCTCCACGGTGTTTAGAGGTTTTTATGCTGCCTCTTTTAAACTATAATTATAATACTCACTACTCCTTACATAATATCACACATTTATCACTTAAATCAGCTACCACCATCAGGGGCTTTTTTCTTATATTTATTTGTATAAATTTTACTTAGCTATTCGTATCATAGTCTCCACAGGTGCTATAAAAGGTCTCGACATTGTGGTTCGTGCTACTACGCTACCAGAGTAACGCATTTGATTGGTGAGTGTGTTTCTCTAACAGTTGTTGTTTTTCTGGTTCCCTAAACTGTTGCACTGCATAAGGAGGGAGCTTGATGATTTAGCCTATTATGGTTTTTACGTAGCATGGATGACAATGTGCAGAACTTGTATAGCATCCTGCGAAGACTATTATGGTAAGCCGATTCTTTGTGATTTTGCAAATCAACATTAGGAACAAATTTGTAAAATATACAGCGAAGTTGGTTGTATCATAATGTTAAGAAATTTCTTCAACATAACAGTAATGTTACTACATATCTTATTTTCAACTATTCAATTCATATGGCCCGCATATCCATGTGGATAGTAACTTGATATCGTATTACTGTTGTTTAGTAACCCTATTGTTATATCAACTTTAGTTATCTATTTTTATCATTGTTTCCGTAAGGTGCTATATAGGTTCTACATATTGTCGTCTGTGCTACTACGACACCAGTGTAATGCATTTGATTGGTAAGTGTGTTTCTTTACTAAGTAATGTATCTTTGGTTACTTTACTGATGTAGTCCATCATGATGATTTAGTCTATTACGACATTTAGGGTAGCATGAATGACAATATCAAGAACCTGTATAGCATACTATCGAGACTATTATATTAGGCCAAAAATAGCTTCATTAAGATTATGCGTATCAGTGTTAGCAATAAGACTTTTCTCTAACTTAGAAATAATGTTAGTGTATCTCGTATTTTCACTTAATCATTTAATATGATTCACATATCTATATAAATATTAACTTGTATAGCTTTATTGTTGTTGAAAATAACCTAATTTCCTATTCTCAAATTTACCACGTGCGGCTTAAAGTGTCATCACTTAGAATAGCTATAAACAATAATTGTTTATTAGCATTCTTATTCTCAGTGGCAGATATTCAACTGCGTTACATTAAAATAGTGATTTATCAAAGTGGTTCTTAATTGCTTGCTTTACCATTACATAACATCTAAGCAATAGAATATATCTATTTATAATGGATACAACATATTCGTTTTCATTTGTTTAGGATTACATTTTGAATTGTAATGAGTTATCATGTTTTACATTGTACTTATATTTGATTATGTACATTTGATCATGTTCACATTGGTATGTGCATTCATATCTTTTTGAGTTCTAGTTATTTTTTTTAAAAGTTATGTTATTGATTTGTTAAGTTTATATTGTCTGAGCCTTACTTTTATGTTCTCCTATTTACTGATTATGTTTATAATCATGGTTTGATCTTTTTGTTTACAGTGCATGCTTTTTTCTAGGGATTGATGTGGTCTTGTGCTGGTTTTGTTGGGCTTACTTTATTTGTGTCATGCTAGCAAAATTTTAACAACATTGCACATTTTCTTGTCTTAGTTATACTTCGGTTTGTGTGATTCATTTGTGTTGGTTGCTGTAGAAATATATAGAGATGGAGGAATGCACTAAGAGGGGGGTGAATTGTTGTTTTCTAAGTTTAAGAATTTTAGCCCTGTTTTTGCGGAATTTAAATTGTAAACAAAATTTAAACTTAAAAAACCAACTCTTAATTATAGTCCCCTTCTCTCTCTAGGGTTAGGGTTTTTCTCTCTCTTAGGTTTTCCCTAGAGACTTGTTTGTCCCTTGTACTAGGTTTTCCTACGTTACTATGGCAGAAGATTTAGTGGAGTGTTGTTCCAAACTTAATATTGATAATAGTGAAGAAGCAGTTCTTGATCTTGACGAAGGTTTTGAAGAGGTGGAGGACGAAAAACTGTCGTTACGCTTGGCTGGGAGAATTCTCATTGAGAAGCCTCTTAATTTTGATGCCGTGAAGCGCTCTACTGCATGTATGGACTCTGAAAGAAGGAGTCATCATCTGATCTATGGGGGTAAATTTGTTCTGGTTTTAATTCTTCCATTGGAAAGATCGTGATAAGGTGTTGATTGAGAGGCCGTGGAGTTTCGAAAATAGGTTGCTTATCCTACAAGAAATCAAGAAAGATGAATAGCCGTCAGAAATGGTACTCAATTTCTCTCCTTTTTGGATTCGTTTATATAATCTTTCTTTTGGTTATCGGTTTGATGAACGGGTTAGGGTTATTGCTAAAATGCTTGGGGAATTCATGGATATTGAAGAGGATTTTTTGGATATTAATCCGTTCCGTGGGGTTAGGGTTTTGGTCAACATTACTAAACCTTTGAAACAGTTTCAGATGATCCGGGTTAAAGGGGAGAAGAATATTAAAATAACCCTTAAATACGAACGACTACCACATTTTTGTTTTTTGTATGGTTTGTTGAGTCACACGGAAAAGGATTGCTTAAACATATCGAATAAGGATAAAGAGAAGGGTCATGGCTGGGGTATGGACGTTAGGGCTTCGCCTCTTAAGGGGTTGACGAAGAATGAAGAAGAGATTGATGCCCTAAAGTTGAAGAAGAGTTTGTTTGTGACCAAACCGAAGCTTCCTCCTTGTTCCCATAATAAGGAGACGTTAACGATGGTGGCAAATAACAATAACATGCTGCTGTCAGGGGTAATACGGGCTGTTGATGATGATACGTGTTCTGCTTCCTCGCATAACAGTATGTTGGGTGTGGGTAATCAATTCGCAACCGCTAACAATATTCTAATGCTGGAACATGTTGATAATGGGAAGAAAATTATTGATGAAGGGGCATTGGAGAAGGGGTCTGGTGCTTTGAATGATGAATGCCCTCTTGTTAAGGAAGATCGTGGTGCTACAACTATTGGTTCTCCTAAAGATAATGCTAAACCTCTTCTTTTTAATATTGAGGTGCATAATACTGGGGCTAGGAAGAAAGTAAAAGTGAAGAGGAGGGGTACTGTGGAAATGCCTGCTTCCAACCCCATTATGGAGGCTGTTGATGTCAATGCTCCACAGTGTTGGGTTTCTGGGCAAGAGACGGTGATGAAAAGGAAATTGTGGGCATGCTGATGTAGTGATGGAAGACTATGTTGAGGAGGCTAAACGTACATGTGTAGGACAGGGGGTTGCTGTGTATTCGTTTGTTTCATCTTCGAGTAAAGTAGCGGGTGTTGGCGATGACCGACCTCGCGAAGGCCAATGAAAATATTAAGTTGGAACAGTCGCGGGATTAACAACCCCAAGACAGTTCAAGCTCTCCGCACGTGGTGTTGGAGAGAGCGTCCGGATTTTGTCTTCGTTATGAAGTCAATGATTGACAGTAGTAGATTAGAAATTGTCCGTAATAAATGTGGTTTTCCTAATGGCTTGTGTATTAGTAATAATGGTAACTCAGGAGGGATTGGTTTGTGGTGGAGAGATCATAATGTGAGCCTTATTTCCTATTCTGATAGGCACATTTTAGCATTAGTGGAAGATGATTATGATAGCAGGAAATGGTGTATTAATGGCATTTATGGCTGGCCGGAAAGGGCTAACAAACATAAAACATGGGAGCTGATGAAATCCTTAGTTGATCGACCAGACGATTCCCCATACATTTTCTTTGGCGATTTTAATGAAATTCTTAGAGGGGATGAGAAAGAAGGAGGTGCTATTAGATGTGACCAGGATATGAATGCGTTTCGTAAATGTACCGAAGAGTGTAATATTGTTGACTTGGGCTTTCGTGGTAGTTGTTTCACTTGAAAAAGGGGCAGTTCCCCAGACACTGTTATTCGGGAAAGGTTAGATCGTTTTTTGGCTTCTCCTCAATGGGTTGAGATGTTCCCTAATTTCAATGTCAGACACATGCCCATTTATAAATCCGACCACGCTCCGATACTCTTAAATACAACTTCTCACCGTGAGGAATTCAGAGATAAGCCTTTTAGGTTTGAATCCTATTGGCTTTCAAATGATGATTGTAAGCAAGTTGTGGCTGATTCCTGGAATGCTACTATGGGGGACCAAATCGAGTCCAAACTCGAATACTAAGCTAATATGTTGAAGGAGTGGGCTTTGAAATCTTTTGGAGAAATCAGAGGGATGATAAAACTCACTGAAAGAAAGCTTACCAAGGCATAGAAACTTACGCCTGATGCTTCTAATATTGCGACTTGTAATGCGTTAGCTCTGGAATTGGATACCCTTCATCGTTTAGAAGAAGCTCATTGGCATATGCGCTCTCGGGTTAATGAACTTAGGGATGGTGACCAAAATTCAAAATACTTCCACCACATAGCAAATTCTAGAAGGAAGCGTAACTAGGTACATGGCTTGGAGGATTCGAATGGGGTTTGGCAAACTTCAAAGGTCGATGCGGAGAGGCTCATAACTGCTTATTTTGAAAACATATTTGCTACTAGTTCCCCTTTTGGGCTCCCCGAAGCTTTGGACGACATCGACAATGTTGTTACTGAGGATATGAACTCTATGTTGGATGAAGAACCTACTGGCGAGGAGATCAGAGTCACTCTCTTCCAAATGCATCCAACAAAGGCTCCAGGTATTGACGGCTTCCATGCTATATTTTTTCAGAAATTTTGGGATGTTGTTGGTGTTGATATTGTAGGCCTTGTCAAAAACTGGTGGCGGGGGAATGTTGATTTATCCCATATTAATAAAACTTGTATTTCCCTCATCTCTAAATGCGCCGAACCTCGCAATATGACTCACTTTAGACCCATTAGCTGCTGTAATGTGATCTATAAAATCATCTTGAAGGTCATGGCCGATAAGCTGAAAGGTTTTTTGAATGATGTTATATCGGTTAACTAAAGCGCGTTCATCCCAAAGTGACTTATCACGGATAACGCCCTTATAGCTTTTGAAGCTTTTCATGCGATGAAGAAATCGGAAAACGGTGGGAAACAAGCCTTCACGCTGAAACTAGATATGAGTAAAGCATACGACAGGGTAGAATGGTGATTTTAGAGCGTGTCATGCTTAAAATGGGCTTTAGCGATAGCTAGATTCGTCGTATCATGCCGTGCATCACCAGTGTATCATTCTCTTTCAAGCTAAATGGGAGAATTTGTGGCAATATTACCCCATCCAGAGGTCTTAGACAAGGCGACCCCATTTCTCCTTACTTGTTCATTATATGTGCGGAGGTCTTTTCGAGACTTATATCCTATGGTATTAATTGTAGCATTATTCATGACATTACTATTTGTCGAGGTGCACCTACTTTGTCCCATTTGTTCTTTGCAGATGACAACATACTCTTTGCTCAAGCGTCAGTGCAGGAATGCTCAGCTTTAGCTAACATAATTAGCACATATGAGAGAGCTTCCGGTCAAAAAGTGAATTATGATAAGATCGAGATTTTGTTTAGCAAGGGTGTTGATGCTCATCTTCACAAGAGATTGTGGAGATTTTGGGTGTACAAGAGGTTGATAGTCACGCGAAATATTTGGGCCTACCTACTATTATCGGGCGATCGAAGAAAGTGATTTTTTCTTGTCTAAAAGATAGGATATGGAAAAAAATCAAAGGCTGGAAAGAGAAGCTCCTTTCAAAGGCGGGCAAAGAAGTTCTTATTAAATCGGTGATCCAATCGATTTCTATTTACATGATGAGTATATTCCGCCTCCCCGATGGTATCATTGACGATATTCATTCTATGTTTGCAAAGTTCTGGTGGGGTTCCAATAATGAACGGCGAAAGATTCACTAGCATCGATGGGCTGATATGTGTCTTCCAAAAGATTAAGGTGGGATGGTCTTTCGGGACTTAAAGGTGTTTAATGTTGCTCTTTTGGCGAAGCAAGCATGGCGGCTGTTCAAAGGGACAAATCCCTTCCTTCTAGCTGTGTTTCAAGCTCGGTACTTTAAGCACTCTACCGTGTTAGAAGCTCAACGAGGCTATGCTCCTAGCTACACTTGGAGGAGTATTTGGGGTGCAAAATCTGTTCTTTTGGAGCGTCTTGGATGGAGAATTGGGAATGGTACTAGGGTCGATGCTCTGAGAGATAAATGGGTCCACCTTGGAAACAAAATGATTACACCAGTCCCTCTTTCCCCCCTCTGATAAGGCGGTTTGTGTCTCGGATCTCATTGACTTCAATCATGGTGGGTGGGATGCTGCTACGTTATCTCGAATGTTCAATGAGGAGGTTGTGGGTGCAATCCAATCGATCCCTTTATCAAAGTAATGGCCGTATGATTCTGTGTTTTGGTGGCCTACTAAAAATTGTGTATACTTGGTGAAAAATTGATATTGGTTTGGTCGTTTAGGTGTGTGTGGTCCTGACAATGCCCCTCAAAGGATGATTGTGAACAAACAGTGGGTCTTGATATGGAAGCTTCCTGGTCCTCCCAAACTTAGACACTTTTTATGGAGGGTTTGCAAAGGGTCGTTTGCTACAAAACATACGCTTTTTAACCGCTATTGTGTGCCTTCACCCGTTTGTGAGAGATGCAACACTGATCCGGAGACAATTTTACACGCCTTGTGTGACTGTCCTAATGCTGTTGATATATGGCGTTTGTTTCCAGCAGTCTTTGTCGTGTGTGACGCCCCTCGAGATTCAGCTGTTGTGTTCTTAATGTGGTCATATCAGCATGCCTCTGGGGATGAGTTTCTGTTGCTGTGCACTACTCTTTGGGCCTCTTGGTTTCTTCGAATTAAGGAGGTTTATACTACTGAACATTGTGATCCCGTGCAATTGGCAATAAGTTTCCACAAGTTGGTGTTGGATTTCAATCTATATGCTTCCAAAACTTGTATTCCAGGCCAAGAATCCCTTCTGAAATTTAAAACGTGGAATCCTCCTTGTGAGGGTTGGGTGAAAGGAACTTTGACGCTCATGTAGGGGTTGGTTCGTACCGTGGGTTTGGGGTAGTGATCCGTGATGCCAGTGGCAAGCTCCTTGCAACAGGTGTTCGTAGAGTCTGTTTGAGGTGGTCTGTCGAGATTAGTGAAGCAGCAGCAGCTTTATTTGGTGTGGAACTAGCGCTGCATTTTGGGTATCGTGCTGTTCATTTGGAAGGCGATTCTTTGAATGTCGTTCGAGCTATTGAGCATCGTGGGCAAGACTATTCTCCTATCCATTTGATTCTTGATGATATTGCTTATTATTTTTCTAGTTTTACTGATTTCGGGTGTAGTTTTGTTAGCCGACATGGCAATACTCTAGCTCACCTTGTGGCGACATGGGATTTGGGGGGTGCAAATGAGAGAATTTGTTTGGAACCGTTTGCCCAAGGTCTATTGACCTTGGCTGCTCTTGATATATGAATGCCACAGATTTAGTTCAAAAAAAAAAATTAAACTTAAAAATGAAAAAGACAAAAAGACAAAAAGGAGACAACGATTTTTACGTGGAAACCTTCTAGGCCTAATAGACCGAAAAACCACGACCACTCGGGATTTTAAAATTCTCTTATTATGTTTTAGGCAATTACACCATTACATAAAACTTTTCTTCAACAAAAAGGCCAACTTCTCTTTCTTTTCTCTTCTTCTTCTTCTACTCTTTCTCTTTCTCGTTCTCGTTCTCTTTTCTCTAGCTTCACACGAAGCCTTTTCTCACTTCCCTCTAGACTTCCCTTAAGTCTAGTTACAACTTCTCTCAAAAACCCTCTACAAAATAATTCTCAAGACAAGAATAAATTCTCTAAGATGGATTATGAATTAAGAAATTGCATAAGAAAAATATTCTAAGTTAATTGGTAAATGTAAGAATAAGATATTTTTCTTAAGTGGTGATCTCTAGAATGTTTCTCTTTTATGAGCACTACCACTTACCGGTTTTTTGAACAAGTTATTCCTATTTATATGGGAACAACCAACTATCTTTAGAAAAACCCTAACTACCCACTTTTCCTAGATTACATAGCTTGGTTGTCAAGTATGTCCTACCGGTTTTATTTACTAAAAATAGTAAATAAGATTAATCTTAATTAAAAGTTGTAACCTCTTCTAAGACACAGTTAAAATCTCTTAAAAATAGTTAATTAGGTTTTACTTTTTTAAAACCCTAATCAAGATCTTATTTTTGTAGAGACTTATTCTTTCGTTTTAATTAGTCTTAGGTTAATTTTTAGAAGGTTATTTATTTTGTCAATTAACTAATTATGCAATAATCTTAACTCCTAAACCATTTACATCAACTAAAATGGAAAATAAATTCCTACGTAATATTTTTAGCTGACGCATTTCTCCAGACTTATATCGTTGGGAACACTGCACTGTCTCCATTAGCAACTTTCATCAGATTACCAACTTGGGAACAGTAGACATAAAATCTACTTTTGACTTCCTAAGTGATTTTCTATACTGACTGTTTTGACCTTGACTTGGACACGTACAACATTCATTAACCAAGTCCTTTAGGTAACATCAACGACTTTAACAAATCGGATATATGACCTGCACAACAATCTCTAAAATATGTTTGTTTATTTAAAGTGAAGTCATCATCAAAACCTAAGAGGGTCAACAATTTCCCCCTTTTTGATGATAACAAACTTATAACAATACTTAAGTAAAATACAGTAAAACAAATGTAATAGAACATGCTAGAGATTAAAACAACTCTATCTATCAACTTGGCAAATCAATTCGTTACAATGTAATTCACCAAGCATCCAAGTTAAACAATTTACTCTAAGATTAATATTTAAAAACATATAATCAAAGTATATGATCTATAACCTATGTCTTTAAATATTTTCTAAAAAAATAGTTAACATAAATTACTAAAAATATTAAGTATCAATTATTGTGTGTTAAACTTAGGCTAGTTTGAGAACATTAGTAATAATCAAAGACAAAACAGTAACTATTCATATCAGAACTTAAAACTTAGTATCACTTAATTAGAGAAAAACAAAATAAAATTTTTTCGAGTAATGCAAAACAACTTTTCCATTTTTTGAACATTTAATATCAGAGCAAAAATAAAAATATTAGAATAATTCAAAAGCACTAAGCAATTATCAAATTTTGCTAAATTAACTTACGGGAACAAAGTCATAATCATAAAAACATACTTAAGCAAAAACTAGAGCATAACATGTATGATCCTCTTTAAAAGAATGTAGAATAAGTGTATATGAAACTTTGATTTTCACAAGTTTCCTCTTATGTTTGTTGCTTTTCTTCTCCCTTTTGACATCAATAAAAAAGGAGTGTCATAAACAGTTCACAGCACTAACACTAGAATTAGCCAAAGAAGGAGAATCAAGATAAATGTGATATCATCAACGAGGGAAAATTAATTTTTATATGATTAGCCAAACAATAGATTAAGGTGGCATCACGAAGATTAACTTCACTCCGCTGAGTTACGGGGTAAAATAAATCGGCGTGCAACGTTGTAGAGCAGTTTGTGGAGTGGTGACAGTGATTTGTGGCTAAACCTCTTCCGTTTATTTATCCCAAGAAATTTTAACACACTCTTCTCATTAACCCCCGAAAAAACAATCTTTGAACCGACATATAAGTATCAAATCCTACTGCAAGAACATTAAACCATTCGCCCAACATTAAACTATTAAACTCGATTTTGATTTCTTTAACTGCACTGGAACAAACACCATTTTCTATAGTAAAATTTTTTATGAACTCACGCATTAAATTTGGATAAATCAAGTTACATGAGAAATCAAACATTAAAGTTTCCCAACCCTGATTTTGTAAAATAGCGTGTAATTCAGGGAATGGGGTAGATTCATACCAGTATTTGTCGAGCCCGAACCCAACTGGAATGCCTTGGCGACTTCTTCAGCACTATTTGGGTCAACCTGCTTGGTCCTTTTCATAGGTTTGGACGAAGAGATACCTTTTGGAGTGGAATGGGTTCTTTTTGTTCCGACATGCATGGTGGATTTGGGTGTATTTGATTTTTGTGGTTCTTGAGATGAGGATGGTAGTGCGTCTATGGAAGGTGAAGGATGAAAAACTTGTAGCGGTTTTGGTTGAGAAGATTTTGTTGCCTTCTTTGCAGTTTTGCTTGATGATGATGATTTTGGGGTTTTCATGGTGATTGAAGAAAATGTAGATGGAGAAGTGATGGAGCGAGTGAATGGGTTTGATGGTTTGGAGTAGCAAGTAATGAATGCTTGTACTTGACGTGAGGAGTGTTGGAGTGTGTTAGTGGGTGATGTGACGTGAGAGATAGTGGATTTTAAAGCTTTGGAAGGACAGTTTGTAAAGGGTTTCTAACTCTTCAATTTTAATCAGTTTTAATTTAACGTGTGAACAATCAAGTGTAACGAAGAGTTTGCGGGTATATTCGTTGAATTAAGCGGTTAATAACGGATTTTCGAAATACCACGATGATCCGACTCCCACTTTAATTTAAGTTGACCATCCGAAAAGAAAGAAAGAAAACAAAATGCTGGAATTTGTGGAAAAAGAGAAATATGTTGTCTTTTTTTTTCTTTGTTTTTAATATGAGGACAATAACACATAAGACGAAACACATGTTGTTTTGGTCTAATCAGGCTAAACATGCAATCAAGAAGATTTCCATGGCACGTACTGATGTGCTCGATTTAGAGCACATTTATGTCCCCACTTTCGTGTCGAGTCTCGATGTTTTACATTGGTTTTATACGTTTTACACTCGATTTTACCTTGTTCTTGTCTCCGCTGTGTTTTAAGGTTATTTCAGGTGTTTATAGAGGTTTTGTGGTAAAACGGATCGAGTTCGAGGCTTAGGCAGTAAAGTCGAAGAAGAGGCACGTGTTTCGAGGCACTCATAAGCGTTCCGGGTCATCCCCGAAGTCATTGCGAAGGCCAGAAATCATTCGATGCTCAATTGAAGGTGAAAATGGCCAAGAAGGCCTAGATTCGATCGAAGCTGTGGTTAGTTCGCTCGAATGTAACTACAGCAGCCCAAGACCAAGTCCAAAACCTTCTAGAAATGGCAAATTGAGACTCCATTCGCTCGAATGGTCCAATTCGGTCGAATCCCATGGAGCTTCGGTCGAATCTTCATTGTGCTGCCCACAAGCCAAAATTTTAAGTTTCTGGAAAGTGCAAATTTGTGGCCCATTCGGTCGAATGCCCTTAGCTTCGGTCGAATCCACCCCAAATTCGGGCGAATGGCGCCTAAATTCTGCGCAGCATTTTGTTTCGCGAGCTTATTTCCGTAAGATCTTTTTAGGGCTTTTTCCCCTCTTCCCTTGGGCTATATATACCCTCTTATTCTGAATGTATCCCTTATGCCTACTATGAGAGAAACCCTCTCGTATTAGAACATCATTTATTGCTTTCTCATTTCAATTCCTCTGCCCTAGATTAGTTCATTTACATTTAAATCTTGTTCTTGTTCTTCTTATTGCTTTCTAGTATAATTCATAGATAGATGTCTTGTTTAGTTCTTTCATTATTGTTGCTTTTCATCTTGCCCTAATGCTTTCATTTATGTTTTCCTTCATGTTCTTAGTTTTAATTAGAGTTAATATGCTAGAGTAGTTTCTTTAGGGGTTTTGATTTGGTGAAACCCTATGTTTGGTGAATGTTGTCCATGTGCTAGATTAGGGTTGAGGTTTGTTGTGGATTGTTTGATTGATGTTCTATGCGAATCTTGTCCTGCCACTCTTGATGAGACATAGGGCGATTATGGGTCGTTCGCATGGTTATATGTCACCAATTTCCCCTCGCTATCAAGAGTGTCTCGATCGATCTACGTTCGATCTCCCTTGACCTAGCTTTCCATGAGAACCTAGAACCGACCTTGGGTGGATCCTTACCATCCCCGTTTGTTTCCTATTTCTTGCCTTAATCTTGTTTATTGCTTTCCTAGTTTAGTTCAAACACCCCTTCACTCATACCCATTACCTCCTCTACACCTAGACCTTAACTTCGCTAAGTCTTATCCTTGTGGTTCGATCCCCAACTTACCTCTATACTCGCTATAGTTGTAATAGGGTATTATAAGTATTGTTTGCGTAGCCAAGGTTTTAGCGTTTAACGACGCCTTACAAACCGGTTATCAAAATGGCGTTGTTGCCGGGGACAAGGCGTTATAGTTAGGTTTTGTGCTTGTTGTAATTCATTTGTGCTTTGTTTTAGTTTTTGTTTAAATAATGTTTGCTTGTCAGTGCTTACGCTTGGTTTCTAATGTTGTTTGCATGAGCTATAGCACCCGGTTATCAAAAAGGGTCACTAGACGATATCTCCTCCTCCCACTCCACGTCAATCGTCTATACCCAATCCTTCTACTCCAATGGCCGATAATCAACCGCTTTTTGGGCAATTTGGGGCCGCAGGGTCTAGAGAATTTCAAGGGGGCGTGGTGCTACCGGATGCCCCACCAAACTTTTGCATTGACCCACAATACACTATCATGGTGAAGGCAAACTCTTTTTGTGGTTTGAGAAACGAGTGCCCTCTCCAACACTTGGAGCCATTCGCAGAGACTTGCAGATTCATACCCCAATGCCCCAATAGCCCTGATTATGTCAAGATGTCACTCTTCCCTGTTGGTTTGGCGGGGGACGCCAAAGATTGGTACAAATGCTTAGAGACCAACTCCATCACCACATGGGCTCAACTTAGAACGGCGTTCCTCGAAAGGTTTTATCCCACGAATCGCACGCAAGATTGGCGCAAAAAGATCACTTCATTCACACAAGATGAGGATGAGAGCCTAAGTGCCGCCTGGACTAGATTCAAGGGTATGCTCCGAGCTTGCCCCCATCATGAATATGGGGAGAACCATGTTAATACCTTCTTCTACGATGGGCTTGATGAGTCAACAAAGACACCTCTAGATTCCGCAGTTGGTGGGCAACTCTCAAAAGTCCCATGCAACCTAGTGAGGGAAATGATTGAAGCGGTCGCTAAGAATAGTGCATGGGGTGGGGCAAGGAGAAACAAGCAAACAAGGGGCACGATCGATGAGGCCAATCTTGATTCGATCGTTGCGAAAATTGAAGCAATGATGGACAAGAAATTGTCGAAGCTTAAGTTAGCCCAAGGAAGCTCTAATGTCTCCACCGCTAGTGAAGCCAAGCCTTTCTCATGTCGTATTTGTGGGGGCACTAATCATGATACATCATATTGTGGAGGTTTGAATCCGGAGCATGTGGCATCGGTAGAATATGGGGCAAGCACTAATGATGGTTATGGGTACAATCCCGAATATGTAGCTGTAATGGGTTATGGGAACCAAGGTCAAGGGTAAACTCAGTATAGCTTGTTCAACAACCCGTCCTCACGACCTCCCTTCAATCCCAACAATGGTCAAGGCAACTTCCACCAAGGTTACAACAATCATGTTCCATACAACAACCAAGCCGGTGGTAGCTTCCCTAGGCCCAATAGAAATAGGCCTTACCCACAAGTGCCACGCCCCAACCCCAATCTACCTTACCTGACCACCCAACCACTTCCAAACCCTGCTCCTAACCAAGACTTCATGACCACCCAAATGAGTACCCTTGCTCAAATCTATTAAACTTTAATTGCTCAAATGTCGCAACTTCAAGCTCAACAAAGAAATTTCGAGAACCAACTTGCACTTCTAGCACAACAACCACCTCCACCAACATTAAACCCATTCACCCAACCTCCATCACCTAACCCACCACTAAATCCCAACCACCACACGTGCAAGGGGATCTTCCTTAGATCGGGTACTTCTTATCCGGTTCCAGTTGAGACTCCAAGTGATGATTTGGGTGAAGGCTCCTCTATGGGTAATGATCTTCAAGAGGATGATGAGCATGAGCTTGGGGGAGGGGAAGAAAAAGAGATTTTTGAGGAAGATTTTGAGGAGAAGAAAGAAGAAGAAGTTGAGAAGAAAGATGAGGTTGGAGATGAGAAAGAGAGAAAGAAGTTGGAGCAAGAAGAGCGATGGAAGGAAATCCAAGAGAGGAGGTCTTAGGAGCATTTACATACCCCACCGCTACCCTTTCCATATAGGGCGGTGGAGAGACAATTGCAAGCTAAATTTCTTAAGTTTCTTGAGCATATGAAGCGATTGGATATGAAGATCCCGTTCTTAGAGGCCATGGAGCAAATGCCTCAATATGCCAATTACTTGAAGACTCTCTTAGGGAACAAAAAGAGGCTCGAAAGTGAAGTTGTGAATTTGCCAGAGTAAGTGAGTGCCATCATCCAAGGTACTTGGGCCAAAAAGGAAAAGGCTCGAGGACCCTTTGTGCTCCCTGTCACTCTTGGGAATCAAAAACCCAAGGGAGCACTTGCTGATTTAGGGGCCTCGATTAGCCTCATGCCGATGTGTTGCCAAGCAACTCACTTTTGAGCTCAAGCAATAAAAGAAATCTATCCAACAAGCCGACCGAAGCGTCAAAGTGTCATGTGGGGAATTAGAGGATCTTCCAATCCAAGTGGGAAATGTGGTAGTCCCATGTGATTTTGTTGAGCTAGATATGGTGGAAGACGCTTACACTCCCCTCATACTTAGGAGAGATGCCTTGAAGACTTTGGATGCCCTAATAGATTGTGAGACAGAGACTATTACTATAAGGGTAGCCCAAGAGCAAGCGATTTTTGGCTTTGCTAAGTCTTCAAAGCAGCCCATAGTCGAGCAACTTTGCTCTCTTGATATTGTGGATGATTCTCATGGTGATAAGATTGGGGGTCTTGATGTTCTTATAGCCCATATAATTGATGATGAGGTGATTTTTGATGATTATGAGATGAAGAAGAAGGATGATGATGATGAGGGAAAGAAGAGGTTTGTTCTTGTGTATGACAAAGATGATTATTGCTTTGAGTCTTGTTCATTTACATTTAAATCTTGTTCTTGTTCTTGTTCTTCTTATTGCTTTCTAGTATAATTCATAGATAGATGTCTTGTTTAGTTCTTTCATTATTGTTGCTTTTCATCTTGCCCTAATGCTTTCATTTATGTTTTCCTTCATGTTCTTAGTTTTAGTTAGAGTTAATATGCTAGAGTAGTTTCTTTAGGGGTTTTGGTTTGGTGAAACCCTAGGTTTGGTGAATGTTGTTCATGTGCTAGATTAGGGTTGAGGTTTGTTGTGGATTGTTTGATTGATATTCAATGCGAATCTTGTCCTGCCACTCTTGATGAGACATAGGGCGATTATGGGTCGTTCGCATGGCTATATGTCACCAACTTCCCCTCGCTATGTAGAGTGTCTCGATCGATCTACGTTCAATCTCCCTTGACCTTGCTTTCCATGAGAACCTAGAACTGACCTAGGGTGGATCCTTACCATCCCCGTTTGTTTCCTATTGCTTGCCTTAATCTTTCTTATTGCTTTCCTAGTTTAGTTCAAACACCCCTTCACTCATACCCCTTACCTCCTCTACACCTAGACCTTAACCTCGCTAAGTCTTGTCCTTGTGGTTCGATCCCCAACTTACCTCTATATTCGCTATAGTTGTAATAGGGTGTTATAAGTATTGTTTGCGTAGCCAAGGTTTTAGCGTTTAACGACGCGTTACAAATCGGTTATCACGTACCTTAGGTAGTTGCATACATGTACCTTGCAATAATTGATTTCTCAATCAAGGTTTTATGAATGATTAATCCCTTCCAATTTCCTGTTGGGAATGCTTGCATTAAGCTTTAATGGAGCTTGATCATTTGTATTGACATCTAGGTTGTTAGGATCGGGATTCTACGTAGGATCGTTGAGGGGGTAGGATCGAAATCGGTAGGATCGAATCGTAGGATCATGTGATCCTACAAATATGCATTTATATGCTTTACATAACTAATTTTCAATTGTATTTGTTCTTTTTTTATGTTTTAGGGTTTAAATTAACACTTATTTGACTGCAATTATTAAGTTTTGTAAAAAATACCTTTAATAATCATTTTTTAAATTCGAATCAAGAAAAACTTGAATTTTAGTCATATTGATATAATTGTTTAGATATATACATATATATACATAAGTAAAATCTGGATTATATGAAATTTTTAAACGATTGAAACTACCCTTGTAGGATCGGATCGTAAGATCGTAGGATCGTAGAATCGTGTTATGATCCTACCACTCAAATCCTGGAGCTAAGTAGGATCGTATGATTCTACCAATTTAAGATCCTACCTACGATCCGGATCGGTCGCCTAATTTTGGATCGTAAGATCGTAGAATCGTTGATCAGGATCGAGATTCTGATAACCATGATTGACATGTTTACCAATTATATTTTTATGCTCAACATTATCCTTAAGAAAATGATGTCGTATACGTATATGCTTACCCCTAGAATGATGCACGGGACTCTTTGATATGCATATGACACTAGTATTATCACAATAAATAGGAACACATTCAAATTTAATACCAAAATCTCTTAGCTGCTGTTTTATCCAATGCATTTGGGAACAACAAGTTGCTGCTGCTGCCACATATTTTGCTTCAGCGATGGATAGTGCAACGGTGTTCTGTTTCTTGGAATAACAAGATACTAAACATGAGCAAAGAAATTGTACCATACCTGAAGTACTTTTCCTGTTAACAAGATCTCTGGCCTGCATCATCTGCATCACTATAACCTTTCAAATCATAGACATCACTTTTAGGATAAAATAGTGACAAGTCATATGTTCCCTTTAAGTATCTCAGAATTCTTTTCACTGCGATGTGATGTGATTCCTTGGGATTTGATTGAAATCTAGCACACGAATCAACACTAAACGAAATATCTTGCCTACTAGCAGTTAAATATAATAAAGATCCTATCATACTTCTATACATAGTTTGGTCATCATTAATACCATTCGAATCTTCATCTAGTCGTACATTAGTAGCTATAGGTGTGTGGTTTGTTTCAGCATTATCTAAACCATATTTCTTTAGAAGTTCTTTAATATATTTTTGTTGATGGATAAAATACCATTAGTTGTTTGTTTAATTTGCAAACCAAGGAAGAAATTTAGTTCTCCCATCATACTCATTACAAATTCAGCACTCATAAGGTTAGCAAATTCTTTACATAGTGATTCGTTAGTGGCTCCAAAAATAATATCATCAATATAAATTTGCACAACTAAAATATCCGAACCTCTATTTTTAAAGAATAAGGATTTATCAATTTTACCTCTTATAAAATCATTTTCAATCAAAAACTTTGACAATCTTTCATACCATTGTCTAGGAGCTTGTTTGAGCCCATAAAGAGCTTTACCAAGCTTATAGGCATGATCTAGAGAAGATGGATTTTCGAAGCCAGGTGGCTGTTCCACAAAGACTTCTTCATCTAGAAAACCATTCAAGAAAGCACATTTCACATCCATTTGGTATAACTTAAAATTCATAAAAGCAACAAAGGAAATTAGAATTCTGATAGCCTCTAACCTTGCTACGGGAGCAAATGTCTCTATATAATCAATCCCTTCTTGTTGATTGTATCCTTTAACCACGAGCCTTGCTTTGTTTCTTACTATGGTTCCATGCTCGTCCAGCTTGTTCCTAAAAACCCACTTTAGACCAATTATCTTTTTGTTCTTGGGTTTCGGTTCGAAGTGCCACACTTTATTTCTTTCGAATTCATTCAATTCATCTTGCATTGCAACAACCCAATCTGAATCTTGTAAAGCTTATTCGTGATTCTTGGGTTCCAATGTTGAGAGAAATGGAAAGTGTACATAAACGTTTCTTAGCTGGGATCTAGTCTCTATGCCTTTGTTTATGTTACTTACGATCAAGTCAAGTGGATATGACTTTTGATGTTTCCACGGCTTAGGCACAAATTTTCTTGTAGGGACAGTTGTGGAAACAGGTTGTCTGACTTGATCAACAAGACCTATCCTAAAATCACCTATTTCTTGTTCACTTGTCATAAAGTTAGTTTAATCAAAAATAATGTGAACATATTCTTCAACACACATAGTTCTCTTATTATAAACTCTATAAGGTTTACTATGAGATGAATAGCCAAGAAATACTGCTTCATCACTTCTTTCTTCAAACTTTCCTATATTTCGTTTTCCATTAACATAAACAAAACATCGACATCCAAACACATGAAAATAGGAAATATTTGGTTTAACACATTTAAATAGCTCATAGGGGGTCTTGAAAGTGATAGGTCTAATCAACACACGATTCAAAATATAACATGCAGTATTAATAGCATCAGCTCAAAAATTTCTAGGGAGACCACTAGCAATTAACATGGTTCTAGCCTTTTCCTCTAATGGGCTATTTTTACGTTCTACCACACCATTTTGTTGTGGTGTCCTAGGTGCGAAAAAATTGTGACTTCTACCATGCTCATTACAATAATCCATAAAACTTGAATTTTCAAAATCTTTACCATGATCTGATCTTATGTGAACAAGTTGATTATTACTAGATTTTTGAATTTTTTTTGCAAAAGAAACAAACTCATTTTAGCTTCATCTTTGCTAACTAAGAATAAGGTCCAAGTAAATCTACTGTAATCATCAACTATAACAAATACATATCGCTTACCACTACGAATTTGGATTCTTATTGGTCCAAAAAGATCCATATGAATTAATTCAAGTGCCTTTGAGGTGGTCACAACATTTTTAGGTTTAAAGGATGACCTAACATGTTTTCCTTTGGCACAAGGATCACATACTTCAACTTTTTGGAATTTAAGGGATGGCAATACTCTTACTAGGTCTTTAGATCGTAAAGTATTAAGCAAAGAAAAGCTAGCATGACCTAAACGTTTATGCCAAAGAAGAGGGTCATCTTCTATAACACTGAGACAAGTCAGACTGATTTTGGGAACAGTGTGGAGGTCTACAACATAAGTGTTTCTTTGACGGATTCCTTCCGTTGAGTCTCTCCTGTGTCACTCCTAGAAATAATGCACTTTTCAGAAGTAAAATTTACTGAGTTACCTTTGTCGCAAAATTGAGAGATACTTAGTAAAATATGTTTTAAATTCTCGACTAAAAATACATTATCAATTGCATGGGAACTTGACCTTCCTATTTTTCCTTTGGCAATGATTTCGCCTTTCATATTGTCTCCAAAGGTCCCAGTTCCTCCATCATAGGCTTCTAGTGAGAGGAATTTTGATCTATCACCTATCATGTGCTTGGAACAGCCACTGTCGAGATACCATGAGTTGTTCCCCCTCACTAGAACCTGCAAAACGAACTAATTGTTAGAATGAGGAACCCAGTCATCCTTGGGTTCCTTTTCGATTATGCATGAATCATATTTCTTAACCTGCAAAACATAAATTTGGTTCGCTCTGTCGTGCTGTTCCCTTTTTATACATTGAAATTTTATGTGCCCGGTTTTACCACAAAAAGGAACAGACTTTACTACTAGGGAGATCCACGTAGACCGTTTTCTTGCTATTATTCTTATTGTACCCTAGGCCTTCAGTATTTTTAGTTTTAGCCTCTAGAATCCATTTTGGAACTTCTTTGATTTTCCTTTTTCCTCTTGAATTTATTTCAAGTTTCAATTTATCATTTTCGGTTTAACTAGATTCTAAGTCTAATGTTAAATTTTGAAATTCAGTATTAATATTATGAATAGATAGATCATTTATATTCTCATTATAAGCCTAGCAATTTATATTGATACAAGTCGACATTAAGAATAATACTTTCTTGTTTTACTTTTTCCAATGTTTCCTTTAACATTACGTTTTGATCTAATAAATCAAAGAATCTATTTTGCACATCAGACCTAAAAGAATTTTGGTAGGAAACATGGTCTTTACACGTTTTAAGGTCCTTTTCTATTTGAAGGCAAGTGGCCGTTATTTTATCCAGTTTATCTTGTGTCTCCAAAAGCAATTTAATTAATTCATGTTTATTCCATCTAAATAGGTGGCTCGAAAATGAATTAGAAGACAATACCTCTTTTCCTTTAGACTTTTCTTCGTGAGTGGCCATGAGACATAGATTGGTTGTTTCTTCCTCAACGGGAGCTTCTGTCTCTGCTTCGCTTTCAGATTCTCCCCATGCAGCAATCATGGCTTTGCGAAAGTCCGTCTTGTTGAAATTTCCTTTCATCAGTTGTCTTCCTGTTTCCCTTGTCTTCCCTTTGCCCTTCTCATTCTTCCATTGACTGCACTCCTTGATGAAGTGATCAGTTCTTCCACACTTATGGCATTTGTGGTTGGTTTTTGTATTTGCAGATCCTCTTTCTTTGTTGTTTCTTTGATTGGCGTATTTGCTGTTCCTGAAGAACTTTTTGAATTTTCGAACCAACATGGCAGCCTCATCTTCATCACATTCTGACTCTTCTTGATCATTCACTGCCAGACCCAAGCCTTTGTTTCGGGAACTGTCAGCTGTTCCTAGATGCAATTCGTGGGTCATAAGGGAACCAACCAACTCTTCCAGATTGAATTTAGTGAAATTCTTGGATTCCTGTATGGCTATGACTTTGGCTCTCAAGCGTTCATCTTGAGGTAGACTCAGAATTTTCCTGACTTGTTCATCTGCGGTAATTAGCCTTCCAAGAGAGACAAGTTCGTTTGTTATGTTTGTGAAACTAGTGAACATATCTTGGATACTTTCTCTTGGTTCCATAACAAATCTCTCATACTTTAACATCAACAAGTCAATCTTGGAGCGCTTTACATCACTTGTTCCTTCGTGGGTAGCAGATCCCAAATCTGCTTGGCTGTTTTGCAACCCATGCGATTATGCTCATTTGGTCCAAGACCACAGTGAAGTAATTTGATGGCAAGAGCATTCATCTCCATTTTCCGAAAATCTTCTTTCTCATATTCAGTGATCGGTTTGGGAACAGTTTCGTTATTGGAGTTACCTCAAAGTCTCCAATTTCGATAACTCTCCAAACTTGATAATTTTCGGCCTTAATGAAGATCTACATCCTATTCTTCTAATATGTGTAGAATTTACCATCGAACATGGGCGGTCTTTGAGTAGAGTAACCTTATTCCATTCGTTAATTCATTTTCAACATCTCTAAAACACCAAGATACGGCTCTCAGGGTTTCCTGATTAAATGAGGAACAAGGCTTTGATACCAACTGTAGAAATATATAGAGATGGAGGAATGCAACATAGAGGGGTGGGGGGGGGGGGCTGAATTGTTGTTTTCTAAATTTAAGAATTTTAAATCTGTTTTTGTGGAATTTAAATTGTAAACAAAACTTAAACTTAAAAATGAAAAAGACAAAAAGGAGACAACAATTTTTACATGGAAACCTTCTAGGCCTAAGAGAAGGAAAAACCAAAACTACTCGGGATTTTAAAATTCTCTTATTATGTTTTAGGCAATTACACAATTACATAAAACTTTTCTTCAACAAAAAGGCCAACTTCTCTTTCTCTTCTCTTCTCCTTCTTCTACTCTTTCTCTTTCTCGTTCTCCTTCTCTTTTCTCTAGATTTACACGAAGCCTCTTCTCACTTTCCTCTAGACTTTCCTTCAGTCTAGTTACAGCTTCTCTCAAAACCCCTTTACAAAATACTAAACAAGAGTAAATTCTCTAAGATGGGTTATGAATTAAGAAATTGCATAAGAAAAATATTCAAAGTTAATTGGCAAATGTAAAAATAAGAAATTTTTCTTTAGTGATCTCTTGAATTTTTCTCTTTTATTGGCACTACCACTTACTGGTTTTTTGAATTTAGAATTACCCTAACAACCCATTTTCCTAGATTACATAGCTTGGGTGTCAAGTATGTCCTACCGGTTTCATTTACTAAAAATAGTAAATAAGATTAATCTTAATTAAAAGCTCTAACCTTTTCTAAGACACGGTTAAAATCTCCTAAAAATAGTTAATTAGGTTTTACTTTTTCAAAACCCTAATCAAGATCCTATTTTGTGGAGACTTATTCTCTCGTTTGAATTAGTCTTAGGTTAATTTTTAGAGGGTTATTTTATTTTGGCAATTAACTAATTATGCAATAATCTTAACTACTAAACCATGTACGTCAACTAAAAAGGAAAATAAATTCCTACGTAATAGTTTTAGCTGACGCATTTCTCCACACTTGTATCGTTGGGAACACTGCACTGTGTCCATCAGCAACTTTCATCAGATTACCAACTTGGAAACAATAGATATTAAATCCACTTTTGACTTCCTAAGTGATCTTCTGTACTGACTCTTTGGACCTTGATTTTGACACTTACAACATCTATTAACCAAGTCCTTTAGGTACCATCAACGACTTTAACAAATCGGATATATGACCTGCACAACAATCTCTAAAACATGTTTGTTTATTTAAAGCAAAGTCATCATCAAAACCTAAAAGGGCCAACAGTTGCATTTATGAGATTATTGGTGTTATTTTTTGATCATGTGAATAATCGTGGCTTAATGAGAAACGTAAGCATTTCTAATCTATATAAAACAGTATCAGAGTAAGCAAATATGACAAACCATGTGTCCTGGTATTGAGTGATATTTGTTTGTTATTGTAGCACTATCACATTAAGCCTACATCTACTGTACTTTCTATTGTAATTGTTATTGTCTATTGTTTATTTAGTTCTTGGTGTCACTATAATGTTCGTTTCTATAGGGATCACTGGAGATTAGTGATTTTCTGTCACTTTGGTGAGTCTATAAACGCAGACACTTATGCGCGATGCATCTTGTTGCTTGATTTTAATAACATGGGTGCAAATGTGATTGAACCTGATCTGACAAAGTATGGTCCTAGGTTCTAAGACTTTTCTCATTTCTCTTTTAGACAGAACAAATCTAGACAATGTGGATAAATGATTCTGCCCAACATTTTTTTTGCACGTTTGTTTATGATATATTTCAGGCCCATGGTCGTGCTAAACACAAGGATGATATATACCGCATCCCTCTATTGAATGAGCTCCCATTTTTGTAATAAGGTTCTATCTTAAACTTATATAAGGATAATTATTTTCTATTGGGTAGATGAAGTAAAAGTGTTGCTATTATTAAATCATATGATGCAATCTGTTCATCATAAAAGTATTTTATATTGAACAACCTTTTAAAATTTCAAGTTCATTGTTGACAGATAACACCATATTATTGTTTAATACCTGGAATTATTATCACAAGTTGATTCATGTATTAATGCGCAATTTGAGTAGTTTAGAGTCACTAACCCTCCTTGATGACAGAGTAGTTAATATACACTTTGAACACACATGCCCAGTGTAACAATATATATAAAGTTAGACAATTACTATTAAACTTTCGTATCCAACGGAAAATAGAATCGTTTAAAAGAACACATGAAGTTCCACCTCTATAAAGGATTGTGTGCACTGAGAGTACATTATAGTGCTGGTATATGACAGTTTTATTGGGACTGGTGAAGCTGTTTCATTATGCAAAAGTTTTATATAAGTTTAGATTATTCACATAAATTGTACTAATATTCTATTCTTAGCATGTTATCTTCTCTTCAAGACCCTTCCCACTTTTCAGGTACCCCAGCAGGAGAATGATGCTGATTGTGGCAGATTTGTTCATTACTTTATCAAACAATCACTCGATGATGCTCAAGAAGATTCCAGCAAATCAAGTTTAATGTCATCATTCATAAAGGTAACGTTGCACATATTTAACCCCAAACTCTATTTGTGCAGGTCACTTAATGATAATTAGGATAATGAAAATATTACTAATATAAGCGTCCCTCTAAAGGATTTCATGTGCTTTTGCAGTTCACGCTGATTCATTTAGTCCAAAGTGCTTCGCTCAGTTCTGTGATAAGCTTGATGAAGATGAGAAGCTTATATGACAACCTATTGCAGAACCTGTTCCGAGGAAATCATAGAGAATTAGAAATGCAAAATTACATCAGCAGACACCAAGTGAACAGGGCACACCACAGATTGTGATTATAGAAGATGATTCTGATACATCTTCATAATCAAATTAAAGACCTTTGTACCGTATTCTAAGTTCTAAATTCTGAAACTCGGGTGCAATTTTGTTTGCATGTAGTAGTTAAAACCATGGATTGTAATGTAACATGTTACTTATTATTTATTGTATGTTACTTAATATGCAACTATCGATTATTTTTTTTTTGTTTGGATTAATTGATAGCCACAATGTTTGTACCTATCTAAAACACACAACATTGTACAACACGTTTTACATGTATCGCACTAAATCTTTCAAAACACATTTCGTTTTCAATTGTTTAATTGTTTATAGTATTGGAGTTTATTGCATATTGTTTTTTCTCTTCATGTCATTCTTAGTTTTTACCATATACTATATCTTTCCTTTAATGCTTTGGATACACGCAGGCCGGCTACAACTATTGTAACGCCAAATATCAATCAAAAGAATCAGATATATCCTGAAACCCCAAAACGAACCGCTTCACACTTGCCTAGTCAAGGTAACGTGGCTTTTTTTGCTTTTTTCATCATGCCTTCTAACAATATGGTTTTCATAATGAACCACACATATACATACTAGGATGCTAAAAACAAGAATAAGGGTTTTCAGAATACCACATGCAACTTCAAGACATCCTAACACAAGTGCCACTTAAAACTCAATACCTGCTAATACTGTTTTCAAAATATTTCCATTTCGAATCAGGTAAACAATTATTCATTTACGTTTCTTTAAAAGTGTTGTAGAAGTAGAAGGCTGTAAAGAAATGTAGTAGACAATAACAATAGTTTGAATGGAATGAACACCATGATAACCAAGATTTTGGTATAGCAGTCGATAATATAAAAGGCTCCAGCGATTCATTTCTAGAAGCTAACCACTTGCTAAGGATGTGAAGACCATACACAAAAGGTTAGTTTAGTTTTCTCAACTCCATTCTCTGGGTTCGTATTTACTTTTTCTTCATTCATCAGCCTTAACTTTTTAAATTACTATATAGTCTTGTACGATGTGTTGTGTATAACTGCCAGTTGTAGAAGCTTCTTGATATTGCACAAAAGGTTAGTTCAGTTTTCTTAACTCCATTTTCTGAGCTCATATTTTCTTTTTTTCATTCATCAGCCTTAACTTTTACCATAACTCTATACTCTTGTACGATGTTTTATATATGAGTGCTAGTTGTAGAAGCTTCCTGATATTGCGTACCAATTTAGGTTTACATAGTTTTTTCCTTTCAATCAACCCAAGTTTTTACATTCTTACAAGATAGTAAAACCGGATGATAAGCATTCAAAATATGATTTTTAAGTTAGGCTTGTAGATGTCAATGTCGTTTAAAGTTTATGTTTTGATGAAACCATTCTACAAACTCTTGTATTACGATCAATGTCGTTTAAAGTTTATGTTTTGATGAAACCATACTACAAACTCTTGTATTACGATCCTTCATTTCTGGAACACGCACACTAACAATGCTAACATGTGTGTATGCTTTTAGACAAAACATTTACAGCATAAATTACTGTACAAGTATAATTCCTGACTAACATAAATAATGAAAACATTTAATACTTAACAAGAATCTGATACTGCGATATTGGACATCATTATATATTGTTTTCTAATTCCTTCCCGAGCTATTAGATGCACCTACTAATCTAACTTTATCTAGAACACTATGAGAAACAACAATATGGCCGAAAGTAGATACATCAATAAACAAATCATTGCATTGAGATTCATCATACCTAACTATTCTCTGGTGGAACTCCACTAATGCCCATATCCACAAAAGCATTTATGTCCTTAATCTACATGGCCAACTGTATCATTATATTCTAAGCCTATTGCTTGGTGGTCTTGCAAAACCCAAGTTTTTGCAACTTTATGTTTCCGATGGTTAACATTTAACAGAGATGTTAATCTGATTGTACACCAAAAACCGCATTATTGTATTCATTTGTAGCCTCATCAGCAATAGCTTATTGAGGATTTTGTAAGACTGTAGAGCGGATATCGTGTGCCATTGATGGAACAAAGATGATTGTGTAAATATGGATACTAAGGCTGCCTTAATGAGATTTGAGACTTATGAACTTCACTCAGATGCTCTATTCCTATGTTAAGAAGACATTAACTATAACAAGTAATGCACAATCATTGTGTTCTAATTCCTAGCATAGATCAACATAACCAGCAATTGAAATGCAGACATGCATGACAACAAACAACCATATCTGTGAAAATAAAACAATGTGTCAAATAATCACAAGCCCACTTACGCTTATCAGAAGTATTTGCTTAGTACCATAGCCATACAACCGCAAGTGTTAGGTAACACAACCACAATATTACACATATGCTCTATCAACAAAATATATAATATACTTTATA
>CM033464.1:5658017-5684823 GCA_019425755.1 Amaranthus cruentus
TAGCCTTGTGCTTCTTTCCTCTACTGCTTTTGAGGAGTGGAGAGTTCTTAGACCCCTTGATGCAAGTGATGGTAGTGCTAGGAGTGAAAGCCCTCCTAGCCTAGGTATGAGCTTATTCCCTCTTTATTATTGGCTAGTATATATTTGTGTTTGGTGTAGTGACAATCTTGTTGACCATGGTTTTAAATGTTTCATCTTTATCTTTTCTCTTCTTCTTTGCTAGAGGCTAGCAGAGGCTTGGCTTGCGGGAGAGATGGTCAACACTATTGTCACCTTTACCCATTTTTTTGTGCATTTAGCTTCCTATAGTTCTAGTTAGTTCATTGCATATATCATTTTGTAGATATTTTGTATATTCACCTTGCATTCATAAGCATGCTGTACATATAGCATATTCATGTTTCGTTTTCAATAAAATAGTTGAGTTGTGAAACTAGCATGCTTGCTTCTAGTGTGTACATCTATGGTCTTATGCAAACTTGTATTTCCTTAGCCTTGTGCCAGTTTTGGGACCTAGAGTCTGACTATTTTCCACATAGCTTGGGAGATCTGGGTTTGCTTGGTTGGTGGCTTGGTTGTCTACTTTTAGAGGCACATTTTGACTAGCCTGTGAGTATTGAGCCTTCTTGGACTCCTTGCGAGTCCCATTCATTATGAGTGCTAGTTAGGGGATCTAAGTATTGTGTCGGTTCTTCTCCAGCATAGTCGGCTTTTCTTGAGACCAGGGATGATAACACGTTCGCTAGAATTGAGCTACATAGCAAAATAGCCTACCTTGAACGTAATTTGACTTTAGGTTAAGCCAAGTTTTTTCCTTTTTCTATTCTTTTGTAGCCACATTGTTTAGCCCCCACATGAGCCAAATTGTCCCTCTTCTTACCTAGAGGATAGCTTAGTGATGAAGGGTTTATTGTGTGTTACAGTGATTTGTGGGCCTTTGGTTATGTTATTGGTTGTTGGTTTCATATGACTCTATTCATTCTTATCCAGCTCATATTATTTCTCCATTCATCCTCTCCTGCTTATACTGTGATTATTCATACATATTCTTTGTTTGAGGATACCTCTCTCTTATTCTTTATTGAGTTTTATACACATACATTTATATGAGTGAGGAGGTCAATATTTCATTGGGAGATGAGCTTGGGAACACATGTGTTTATGAGATTTCAGATTTTTGATGGTGTTTTATGATAGAGATCATTGTACTTATATGAGATTATTGGGTTATTATGGTTATTGGATATAGTGTGCATTGATTTATCATGAGATGTTTGTGGATGTTTTGTTTAGGGTCACTTGCTATCCTCTACTTAGCGCCACATTCCCAAATGTATCCCACCTTAACCCTAAGCCAACGTTATAACCCTTTGCTAACCTGTTCGACTTGGTCCGATTGGTTTGTTCTGTGCTGGAGTTAGATACGACACAATCCCCATGATTCGCCCCTATTAGGTGTTTGATTCTCGACTCATCTTTAGTCGGACGATTATGAGCGAAACACGAACCAAAATCAAACACGTGAGCGTCATTGCATATTTCTCGCATCTTTTGAGAAATAACTCGGGGAGCGTAGAATTGTGACCTCTCTAGGTAGTGGGTGGCATAGCCTGTGTTGTAGTTTACCCTTGTGATCCCGAGTCCGTGGAATTGGTCATACCTCTTGGTATTGCGCTCTTTTGAGACCATTGTACTTGCACACCCATGGCTAAGGAAGAGTTTTGCTCGTGCATAGCTCGCGTTGCTTTGATTTCCACTCACCTCGCATTGCATCACACTAGATTTTACACCGTAGCTTTTAGTTGCATATAGTTTGCATCCTTGCATTTGCATTGCATTGGATTTGTGGGTCTCCTTTTGAAAAACCCTCACGAGACCTTACTCGTCCTCTATGGAAGACCTTGAGGTTTAAAGGGCTTGTCGTACGTGCTAAGTGCGACCGTGATTCCTATGCAAGTGAGTCTTAGGTTTTATTGCTTTTTGTAGTTTAGTTTCGTTCTTGTAGCTTAGATTGATTTTTATTTTCCTGTGCTTTCATGTCATTCCTACCTAGTCTCCTTGCTAGGGACTAGCAAAGGTTTAGCTTGGGGGAGCTGATGTGCACGATTTTGAGCACATTTATATCCCCATTATGGTGTCGAGTCTTGTCGTTTCTCATTGGTTTTATATGTTTTACACTCGATTTTACCTTATTCATGTCTTCGTGGTGTTTTGAGATTATTTTAGGTATTTTCGGAGATTTCGAGGTGAAATAGATCGAGTTCGAGGCTTGGACATCATAATCGAAGAAGAGACACGTGGTTTGAGACATTCAGGGTCCTCGTAATAAGTTGAGCATATTTTGAATATATATATATATATATATATATATATATATATATATATATATATATATATATATATATATATATATATATATATATATATATATATATATATATATATATATATATATATATATATATATATATATATATATATATATATATATATATATATATAGCTAAAATGAAAGTTCGGCAACATGAGTCAAGCAACATAAGAAAATCATACCAAGTTAGGCGCGCATCTACAAAAGAAAGTTAAGCAGCATTCATAAAATGTGGTCAACTCCAATATGGTTATTTCGATGGAAGCCAAATGCTGCTACATTAAAAAGCTTCTGGAATTAGCGAGCGTCAGGAAATTCTAGCGAATTGCGGGATGTGGCCGAAGCATACAGCCAGCTGCGGGTGCCTTCGTGGGTTCTCAAGCCAAATTGAAGGTCTAATTTGGGGCAATTAAAAACCCTTATTTTTGAGACTATAAAAACCCCAATTTTTGTAGAAACCCTTATGCCTATTGTGAGAGCTCTTGTGCCTCACTTTAGAACATTAAACATTTGTTTGCTTTTTTAGTTTAAACCCTAGAATAGATTAATGTTCTTCATTTATTTTATCTCTACATTCAAGCTTCTCCATTTATTCTCAAGCCATTTTCATTGAGCTTTGGTCTTGGATATTTATGGGTTTTTGTTATTTGGTCTTCAATGTTCTTCAAAGTTTGTGGGTAATTTCTTATCACATTTATATTTAGTATTTCATTGTGTATTTATTAATTTTAGCTGATTATGATATTTCTTAATTGCTCTTAGTTATTTGCTCTTGTCTTTGTTTATATTTTGTCATTGCTGTTTGATTGACAGTTTAGTTTATTTGTTATTAATGATTTTGATGTTGATGATGATTATTAGTGGCGTGATTATGAGTATAGTTAGTGAGTAGTTGTTTAGGGTTAGGGGTTGACTCATTTTGTGTTAATGGATTGATTATGGTTAGAAATGGGTTGATATCGGTTTGATTGTGAACCCCGAAAGTAGGTAGCTCCGCCTATTGATTTGATGTCACCTGGATCTCCTTCCCGGGCACCAACGAGAGTTGGGTTCGCATGAGAACCGACCTTAGTTCAATAGGAGGAGTTGAGTCAGGGGAACGACGAGAGTCCAAACCTGTACTCGCCCCATGAAAAGGGAGTTTTACCCTATTACTCGGAGAGGAGAAGAGAATTGGCGCGGTTTTTGGATTTTTTTTGCCCGTAGGTCTTGTTCTCACTCACGAGAGTGATGGGAACGGAATTCTCGGTGGCGATCCCAAGCCCGATCCAGGATCGGATCGCTCTTTGTATTTGAATCCACACCTTTGCGATCAAATCAAAGTAAACCCTAATTTAACTATATAAAGTCCGTTGCACACGAGTTAGCCCCTACCCCGATGTTTCTTTGTTTTCGTAGTTGTAGTAGTTGTCTAGCCCGTATCCAATCTTCCAATACATGATCCCCCCATACCTAAAGAGGCCCTAAGTCTCGCAACTCATCCCCCTGTGGATCGACCTCTTGCTTGCCACTACACTTTGTACTTATAGTTTAGGGAGTTTATAAATTTTGTTTGATTAGAGGGCTTTAGCGACGACACCAAAAAGCCCTCTGTCACTGATCCCCAGATTCTTTAAAGTAGCAATGAATTGTAGAAGAAAAGTAGAATTGTTGAATAGATAATTTCAATTAGTCTTGCTATGCATTCTATTGCTAAAGAGATGTAAAAGGTGTAGGAAAAAATCAAATTAGGTGCAAATGTTGATACACATAATCTTCAAGAGTGTTTTTTGATCGGAAACTATGATTCCCAACTAAAATACACGCTTGGAGATTATGCGTATCAACCTTAGCAGCTAATTTGATGGTTTCCTGCATCTTTTGCATCTCATTAGCGTTAGATTCCATTGTAAAGCTAAATGAAATTATCTAATCAAAAATACTAAATTTCTTCTACAATTCATTGCTACTTTAAACAATCTAAGGATCAATACATAAGCAATTACTTCTCCAAAAGATGGAATGTATTTCCCTAAATACACTCTGTGAACCATTACAATGTTACTCAACACCAATCTCCTAAACATAAGTTCCAGAATTTTTTTAATTTGACTAAATCAAAACTCACTCATTACTTGTACTGATATCAAGTCTTGCACGCAGCATTTGATGGCCATTGCAACATATATCTGACAGAAACTTTAAACACATCTAGCCCCTTTACTAATCTTAATACTACCATCGGTATTCCTAAAAACCAATGGTACATCATTCAACGGCTATCACAGATAGAACTATCGTTCGTAAGTTCCAAAACGTGAGTACTATATACATTAAGATTAATAAACCATAGCTATTATAGCCAACAAAAGTAATACAAACAAAAACACAGTAGAAACGTAATCAAACAAATGCACGATTCAAAGCATGATTAAGTCTTTTACCATACCAGTACACTTGAAATCAGACTAAAATAGCTGATCCAAAACCATAAACCACATATCCCATAGTATAAAACTTTCCTATTTCTTAGCCATGCAAACATTAAAGCACCTAATATTATATATATGTATTAACTAAACCAACAAGTATTATATATAGTAAGACCAAAGATCTGAATGTGGCTTCCATTGAAATCAACTTAGTGCATTATATAGACAACCTATATGCAAATACAAAGCACACAACAAGCACACCACGACATGTGTCCACACACCAAGCACTCCCACATCATGTGTCCAAGCCAAGAACTCACTCACATGCAAATACAAAGCACACAACAAGCACACCATGACATGTGTGCACACACCATGCACTCCCACGACATGTGTTCAAGCCAAGCACTCACTCACATGCAAAGACGCTAACATACATGCAAAATCAACCTACATGCAAGCACTCCCATGACATGTGTACTCCCTAATGCACAACACAACACATAACCATTCTACATGCAAAAAACAATAAAATAACCTAAGCTACATGCAATCACTCACATGGTTAACGGAGTGTAAAATGACTAAGCAAGTTACTATTCACAGACGAATAGTACTTTCTTATCCACTTTTGATTTATCATTTATAATGGATATACTCATAAAATCCAATTTACCCATTTATTTTTATATTATTGTTTTTCACTTATTCACTCCTCACTTGAGGTCCCATGTGATCTCTTCTCTATTTTTCTTAGAATAGAAGGGAGCAATGCAATTGAATTGTAAGTGAATGTTCTTCTCTAAAATGAGAAATCGAGTAATCTAATACGTATCTAACAAAAGTCACTTTTAGGTTTGAGTACGTGCATGCCATTTGAATGTAATAAGACAATTAGAAGAATTGAAGAAAGCATCCAAACCCAAAAGAACACTCTCAATGGTAAGTGGATGACGAGTTGGGTTTAACCAAAAGTTTTAGGAAAATCACTAACAATCTTATAGGCTAAAATAAAATAATTTCTCATATAAAACGTTTAATAAAACAATGATACAATTTTGCTGTTTAATAATCTTTAATAAATATGTGAAACTAATAATATAAAGAACATAAAACGACTTGTTTGACCATAACATTCGTCTGTAGTAACTGATAGTGATATTTTTTTTCACACAACCAGTGTCAGTTCTGAGCATACGTCGTGTAGCTGACCACCTAGGCTCCCCCAGAATTAATGGCGTTAAACATAAAATCGTGCTAATTAGTAACATTTTTCAATTGATTTGTTTATTAATGTTTTTATATTTGAAGAAATTTTAGAATATATTGTTACAATAAATTTTGTATTGAATTATTTTTTTGAAGTGAATGTTTTTTTTTTGATAAAATAAAGAGCACATTTTGAAAAAGACATTCGAAAATTAAATAGTGCCTCTAAAATCTTTACTCCATCTGTGCACACAACACATTATTACGAGTTGCAAATATTTTAAACGAAATTACATCAATTAAGCGACCACTATAACAATGAAATGTTGTCACCACAATCAACAAACTGTGATGTTCCATCAATATAATATCATGTGTATATTTATAGCAAAACATGGCTGGTGATCACCTAAAAATATGATTAACATTGGATTATAAGGACAACCAAATGCTAAAATATGTTGTTGAAGAGTATAACAACACTAATAAATGTGAAGTATACAGAAACATGATCCGGGGAATCAGAACAACTTTTATTTCCTTCATGAAATGACTAACATGTGCAATTGACTCTTGTCACCGAAAATAATGGTAAGTTTACTGTACGATTTGGTGTATGATACCCACATCCTCTTCTAATCAAGTATTCTATTTGATTTTGCGATCTTCTTAGACTATAAAACATATTATAGAGTATTAATTATCAATTTAAGTTTTTGGTTGAATTGGTTTTTTGATATGATATTGAAATTCGATGTGATTTTAGGATCCTCTTCTAATCAAGAATTCTATTTGATTTTGCGATCCTGTTATATACTTTAACACAATGCCAGCTAATTACATGTGCAAGCTGTGGCTTGGCACAGGGCCCCATAATTTGGAGGGCCTCTATATTATTGTCCATTTTAATTAATTGTAAAGAGTAAAAGAGTAAGAGAGAGCAAGGAGGTGTGTTTCGTTCCATTTTTTATGAAATTCACACATTTTTAGTTAAATGTGTTTTGTTCCTTTTTTTTAAAAAAAAAATTCATTTATTTTTAGTTAAAGTGAAAGTTCCACCATTTAAATTGTTTTGCTATGTTACGATTATCGGTGTTATTCACCTGCAAATTTCTTTTATATATAGGAGTTATTATGTAAGCACAATTAAGTGGATCATCTTGTTTGAAATATCTAATTGCTAACTACTTTAGTATCTACTTTTTGCATTTTTTCATTATGCATAATTAAAAAAATATAAATAATCAAAATAATGTATCAGCTTGTATAGAAATTCAAATATAGCAAGTATAATGATTATGAAATAGTGAAATAATATTTCTTATTGACTAGTTTTTTTTGAAAGAAATATTTCTTATTGACATGCTAAATTTTATACTTTATTTTTTTTTATTGTATTATTTAGTTGCTAAGTGCATATAAAAAATTTTGGTTTGCCATTTCTTCTAAAGATGTTCACAAAAATTATTTGCAGAAGTGTTTGAAGGATGACACTTTTACATAAACTTAAATAGTATTAGAATATAATTTCCAATAAAATAAATGATAAGTTTCCAGTGTTTTTTACAAAGTATTTTGAAATAAATTATCAAAATTATTAAAATAAATTTTTCACAATTAAATTTTGATATTGAGGGCCTAATTTCAACAGGCCCTCTGAAATGTTTCGAACGGTCCTACTTTAACAGATTGATGTCATTATTTCAATTTTAAATTTATTTAATTATGATTAGTTCAAATTATAAGAAGTTAATATTAATAATATCAATGTGAAACAAAATGCAAAATAAAAGTGATTGATAAATATAGGTCAAAAATTTATTTTTGTTAATAGATTTTTGTTTTCAATAAGTTTTTGTGTTTTTCATGTCACACGGAGCTAGCTTTTCATGATTGGTTAGGCCTGTCAAACAGATCAGGTTGGGTCGGGTTCGGGTTCGAGTCATATATAAACAGGTCAGAAAACCCTTGACCCAGACCCAACCCATTTAGTTAATTGGGTCGAAAATCACAATCTTGACCCGACCTGAAACAGATCAGGTTGACCTGATTTTGACCCACTTAACCCGTTTATAATTTTTTTTTTTTTCGTTTTAAGGTTTTTAACGTTGTTTAAATCTAATTTTTTTGGCTTTAATTTTAATTTTGTGTTTTTTTGTTGTTAATTTTGTATTTTCTATGAAAAATAAGAAAATATTAAATAAACTAAGTTTAGCTTATATTTATTGATTTAACTCGAAATTAAAACATTTAATTAAATGGGTTATACAGGTTTTTTTCAGGTTTAAAATTTTGACCTGAACTTAACCCATTTAATAAACAGATCAGGTCGGGTCGACCCATTTAATTAATTGGGTCAAAAGTCACAACTCAAACCCACTTATTTCGGATTAAGTTCAGATTAGGTTAGCAGGTTGGATCAACTTTTGCCAGCCCAGGTGACATGCATTTTCTTTCGAAATTAGTTTTGGGTCATTTCTTGATTGTGATGGTGATTCAGCTATGATCTTTTAGGCACTTAAATTTTGTGATCACTCATTTGTCACTGTAAGATAATATAAAAAGGTATTGTTTTAAAAAGACTATAAATATTTGACAATAAATAAAAAGAGAGAATGAAATGTGTGGTTAAAATAAAAAAGCGTAGCGTATAAATCAAATTAAAAGAATGTAATTCGTTATCAGCTACAAATAGAAATAATACAATATGAGAGAGACAAGCTAAAATGAAAATGATTGAGTATTGTGATATTAAAAGATAAAAATTATAATGAAAATTTAATGTGATTTTTAGCTAAAAATACTTTGATTCAATTAATGTTCTCCCTTCCTCATCATATATAATAAAGATATCAAAATGAAGAATTCTTTATCTCCTCTGCCTATCAAGAATCCTCATCATGGTCCTAAAACCAAGTCAATGAAAATAATAATCAAGCTGATCGAGCAATAAGCTCATTATGAATTATATATTAAATATAACAGTCAGTCTTCTGAGAGACCGTATCTTTGAGAGACGTTTCTTAAATCCAACCTATTAAACCTTAATGTTCACTTAATGTATTTTTAATGCCTACTTACATTATCATTAATGCCTACTTAAAATATACTTAATTCCCACCGAAAAAGTACTCAAAATGCCTATTTATAAAATTCTTAATGTTTACCAAGAAACTTAGCCTACTAGCCTACTTATTACCGTATATTCTTAATGCTTAGGCTACTTACAATATACTTAATGCCCACCGAATATTGTTTAAGTACTTGCAATATTCTAATTGTCTATTTAATATTCATAATGCCTACCGACATACTTACTCTATATTTTTCTTTTTGGGCCAGCCAATTAAAGATAGTCTTTTAACAAGTGTGTAAACATAAAGTCCAATAATAATGAAATATTGTAATAGTATGTATCTCAAATTCTTGTGAGAGACGGTTTTTTTGAGAGACCATTTCCAATTAGGCCTTATACATTTTAAAAAATATTTTAAGTTGCTATTAAGAATGAAGTAAGTAGACATTAAGATATTAAAAGTAGGCATTAAAAATATAAAAAAACCCAAAATCTTAAACTTGTACCAATTAGTATTATAGAGTACCTAAATAAAATAGCATAATTCAAATTTATTACTATGGTATTACTTGTGATGCGTATGGATCATACCATTTGGTTAATTTGGGCCGGATTTAATGATTGATTCCTGATCCAATTAGCTATTGTGGGATCTAAGAGGAATGTGCTTAGTCTGAATGTAATCTTAGAACACAAAAACTTGGACCAAACTGTCAATTTGGGTCGGTCCAATTCGCGCATGTAACAACATTTTAATTTTTTCAGCTTTTATTAATTTTGACCTTAAAGGTATCAATTTTGAAAATTGAAATATTTAAGGTCAAAATTAAACTAGGCATTGTCTATATTTCTGGAAAAATGTGCGAAAATAGATTGAGATAATTTGGGCATGTGCAGAGAAAGACTTTCGGCGCCCCTTTGAGGAGGGTCGAAAGCATTATAGTGGAGGGTAAGAGGAGTCGAATAAGACCTAGGAGAACTTGTGACGAGCAAATAAAAGTTGACTTGTTTGAGTTAAACCTTTCTACGGATCTGATTAAGGATAGAAGTAGTTGAAGGCATAATATCCATGTTTTAGACTACTGATTTGTTGTTTTGTTCTTTTTTAGTTTTATAATTGTTTACGTATTTTTTTTATCTATATGTGTTATATTTATCACCACGGCGCAAGAACTTCTCTTAATCTTTCTCGAGCCTGGGAACTCCTTTTGGCCACGCTCTACTTTATGGGTATAAGTTACCGTCGTCCTTCCCTCCCCAAACCCTTTCCATAGTTTTCTAAGAGTTGGATACACTGGGTAAGATAATGAAGATGTTGATGATGAATGTCAAAATTGATACCTTTAAGATCAAAATTGAATAATGCCCAGAAAATGAACAAATGCACAGATTGAGAATAGTTTGGGCATGTGCAGAGAAAGACTTTCGGCGCCCCTGTGAGGAGGGTCGAAAGCATTATAGTGGAGGGTAAGAGGAGTCGAAGAAGACCTAGGAGAACTTGGGACGAGCAAATAAAAGTTGACTTGTTTGAGTTAAACCTCTCTAAGGATCTGACTAGGGATAGATGTAGTTGGAGACATCATATCCATGTTTTAAACTACTGATTTCTTTTTAGTGTAGCTTTGTAGGGTTCTTGTTCTGTTATTTTTTTGTTTTATAATTGTTTACGTATTTTTTTGTCTATATGTGTTATATTTATCACTACGACGCATGAACTTCTCTTAATCTTTCTTGAGCCGGGGGACTCCTTTTGGCCCCGCTCTCCTTTATGGGTATGAGTTGCCGCCGTCCTTCCCTCCCCAGACCCTGTCCATAGTTTTCTAAGAGCGGAATACACTGGGTAGGATAATGATGATGAATGTCAAAATTGATACCTTTAAGATCAAAATTGAAAAATACCCAGAAAATGAAAAAAAACACAAGTTATAACACGCGCGAATTAGGCTGATCCTAATTGACGGTCTTATTATGAATCCGTCCATGACCAGCTAATGTTACAAAGATCCAAAGAATAACTTGCATGATAAATTACGGTACGCGTACTTAATCAAATGGTACTCCTCTTTACCCCGTGATAATCGTCTTTCACTAATGGCATAAACCCATGTATAGGCGAGAAAATAGAGTTTGGTAACATGATATCATGGGCAACGATATCCTCGAAGGTAGTTACTACTATAAATGCTATAAGTTTCATAAATTGTTAATATAGCATTAGATACTTTGAATATTTTATCGTCATTCAATTCCTTAGAGCATTTATATATATATAGTTCTTAAATTGTTAGGAAGCATAAAATTAATCAATTAGAGTATAGTTCATACTAGCTAAAAGTCACAGTGTAATTTGAATATTAGCATTAAAACTTATTTGAGTGTTAAATCCGTTATCTGGAAGAACTCTTTGGGTATGTCGAACATTTGTTGAATTTTGTTGACTTTTTCAAAACTAGTCAGTTTTCTTGTTTCACACAATATAACTTACTTTAAGTCAAGTTCGACTATTTTTAGGTCTATTTTTATGTGTTTGTGGTCTATAAGAAGAATAATTTTATGTAAAATAAAGTGATACGATATATTATGAAAAATACAAATCATAAAAAAACAAAACAAGCGATTAACCTATTAAATTGATTAAAATTTGATCAACATAAATCAAAATAACTCGACATATAAATAATTATGACACAATTGAAATATAAGTTGTTGTATTACTTTTCAATCTAAAATTCACCTAATTGATTAATAGATAAAATTATTGGCACCCACTTATTGATGTGCGGGTACATTTCAATCTAATCTTTAAGTTGCTTGTTCATTAAAGTTGTGTATAGATTGATCGATGCAATTTTAGTTTTAAAAAATATTAAAATAGAAGTAATAAGTATTTAATGATAAGTACAACCATGTAAAATAATTAGAAATACTTATTACTCTAGTATTAAATTGATAAATAATGTGAATCATGTCTATAAAAAACTTTAATATTTATTAGATCTGACTCAAAGATTTTAAGAAATAATGCCAACTTAAAACTTTTAAATAATTTATTCAAAAAAAAAACTTTTAAATAATCACTTAAAATATTTAAAACCAAAATATCAATATTTAAAACCAAAATATTAAATAATCCTTAATGCTCTTTTGTTCAATTCCTTATAGCATTTATAGTTCTTAATTTGTTAAGGAGCAGTAAAATTAATCAATTCTAGTATAGCTTCTACTAGCTAAAAGCCAATGTACTTGGATTAAACTTGATCATAAAACCAAATAAACTTGATCATAAAACCAAAATATTAAATAATCCTTAATGCTCTTCTTCGCGCATTAAAATTGATTTGAGTGTTAAAGTCGGTATCTGAATTAAACCTCATGCTTGGATTAAACCTCAGGCATTAAAACTAGTCAATTGTTTCACACAATATAACTTTAAGTCTACGTTCGACTAATATGGGTCCATTTTTGTGTATTTGTGGTCTATAAGAAGAATAATTTTATGTAATAAAAAGTGATCATACAGTAATATAAAAGTTTTGAAAAATTTTAAGTGTTATTATTGAAAGAGGCATGACAATATTTATCAAATTTAAAATCTAGTATTTTTTTGTTTAAGTTTGAAATGAAATTAGGTAAAGTATTTGTAGAATATACTATATTAATTCTATTTAGTTAACTTCGAATTTAATATGTTCAATTGAATGAAATCATACAATACTTTAAAAGTCTTGGAAAATTTCAAGTGTCATCATTTAGAGAAGCATGACAATATTTATCAAATTTAAAATCTAATATTTCTTGTTTGAGTTTGAAGCTAAATTAGCTAATGTATTTGTAGGATATACTATAGTAATTCTATTTAGTTAACTTCGAATTTAATACGTTCAATTGAATGAAAAAAGTTATATATTAGGTAAATAATTAAAATAAACATCAGTAATTATGTTTTGATTTAAAAATCTATGTGTTTGGTAAATTTAATATAGTAGTTACTACTTACATTATTATTTGAAACTGTTTTTGTATATATTTTACACTAACAAATTCGTGCATTGTACAAGTTTCTATACTAGTATGATATATTATGATAAATACAAATCATAACAAAACAAAACAAGCATTTAACCTATTAAATTGATTAAAATTTGATCAACTTAAATCAAAGTAACTCAATGTATAAATAATAATGACAATTGAAAAATAAGCCGTTCTATGACATTTCAATCTTTAATAAATAATAATGACAATTGAAAAATAAGCCGTTCTATTACTTTTCAATCTATAATTCACCGAATTGATTATTAGATAAAATTATTGCCACAAATAATTTTGATCCAATTATCCTCTTATTAATGTGTGGCTACATTTATTCAAGAATGATAATCTAATCTTTCAGTTGCTTCTTCATTAAAGTTGTGTATAGATTTGATCTATACTATTTTAGTATAAATCAACTTTAAAAATTATTAAAATAAAAGTATTTTATATGATAAGTACAATTATGTAAAATAATTAAAAATACTTATTATTGTCATATTAATACACGCTAAAATAATATAAATCATGTCTATACAAAACTTTAATATTTATGAGATCCAACTCGAAGATTTTAAGATATAATGCGGACTTAAAACTTTTAAAGAATCACTTAAAATTTTAAAACCACAATATTAAAATTGTATTGGTGCTCTTTTGTATTATGATATATTCCTGCATTTCGATTTACTTATGGCATCAGGTATTTATTAGTTTCTATCACAGCTAATTTATAAAAAAGAATATTTTATTTATAGCTCAAAATATAAATAATTAAAATTATATATTAAATTAGGTAAAATAGTGATATATTGCAAATGTAATAGATCATGAGAAGTCATATATTTAGCCGTGTAACTACATATTTATTCAACTAAATTATTGTTAATCATCAATATAATTTATATTTTTGAATTAAATTTATACGAAAAATTTCATGATATACCACTGAGTTTCTTCATATATCACCATATACCACATCAAATGTTGTAGATCACCATATACCATTACTTTTTTGTTTTATTTTTTTGTGTCAAATACCATCATTTTAAAATATGAGTAGCTATATTCAAAAGAAGTGTCATCCAAACGAAGTATTTAACAAAATATAGTTATATACAAACCAAGTTTCACACAAAAGTCACATTTAACCAATGGATATAACTATATTTTAAAATGATGGTATTTGACGGAAAAAAACAAAAAAATAATGGTATATGGTGAATTGATAATTACCACTAACGGCAGACTAACGGAATTTGTCATTAATGGTATTATGTGCTAATGGACTAAAACTCAATGGTATATGGTGATCTATAACATTTGATGTGGTATATGGTGAATTATGAAGAAACTCAGTGGTATATCATGAAATTTCCCTATATTTAATATATTAAATATAAATATAAATTATTGTACTATAAGAGAGTCTGTTTGAGAGATAGGTATCATATTAGGTCAAATACCCATAGAATACAAAGTATGAGTAAATTTATATATAAATATTTTTTTAAGATCGTCTCATAAAAAATAGTCTCACAGAAATGTACTATAATTTAAAAAAGTGTACATCAACTCCATATGTTATGGATACAAATTATGATGATATAACCAACCCATGATCCCATGAACTGGCCATGAATATTTGGTGCAGAAATTGTCTTCTTGTTGACATGTCGACAATGGACCACTTTTGATCTCTTTTGTTTATTGATGTGTTATTTCATGTCGAATTGGAATTTAATTCTCTTTACAAAATATTGGTGGATTGTTAGAGAAAATATTGATTATGAATCTTCGTTTTGTCACATGCACCTTTATTATGAGATTCAATGCATGTAGAATTCACACTATTTGTTTATCTATTCTACTCATTTATATGCCTAATGTATTGCTATTCTTTTATTATGATGATTTGGTTTTTGCTTGTCGAATTAACTTAGCTTTTTTTTTTTGCTAATTGATAGATGGTTAGATGTTAGAGTATATAACATATTTTGGGGCCTCAACCATTAGCTTAAGCTTTTGGTTGAGTTGGTTCCTTAACACATTGTGCATGTGGTTGAGTTGGTTCCTTAATATGGTATCAGAAGCCAACGTGACAAGAGGTCACGGGTTCAAATCTCAACCACCCCTCATTTAAGTGAAATATTTAGCACCAGGTATGAGGAGAGCCCATGTTGCATCCATACTTCTAGCTCAAAGGCCTTTCGTGTGAGGGGGCGTGTTAGAGTATATAACATATTCTGGGGCCTCAACCATTAGCTTAAGCTTTTGGTTGAGATGGTTCCTTAACATTAGACTAGACAACAATTGACATGAAAAATAATTGACAATGAAAATTAGTAAAATTCATATATGATTGGTATAATGCTAATTAAAACATGTTTTTATAATTGGTATATCATCAATTATTTTGAATTTGTACTTATATGCATTTCATCTATTCTTTAACCTAGTGCCTCTAAAAAGTGAAGCACATGAATGTTTGTAGTTTCGTTTTTGTCCTTTTGTGTGATTTGATGAAATGTGTTTTCCCCGAAAATTAATTAGAGTGAAATAAAAGCCTATCCTCACTCGCAAAATAAGGATTTGAAATAATATACTAGATGGATTGTACATTTATTTTTTTCCGCAAAAATATTCATTTAAAAATCAACAAATATTTACTTTTGTTAATACTAAGGATTAATTGTATTTTTGATCTAATATAAAATATAATGATATATTAATAAATATCTAACATAATAATCAAATGTATTTATTTTATCAGTGAAAACCAAATGATATTGCACTAAAAAAAATGCAAAGTTGCAACTAAAATCTCCGATTACCCGATTTTAATCGGCAATTTCCGACTATGGTCGGAAATTCCGACTAATTACCTACTAAAACACTGTGGTAGCGAAATTCCGACGGCCTTGCGACTAAAACGTTAGTCGCAACTATTTCGACTACCTATCTTGTCCGATGTTAGTCGCAATTTTTCTATAAAAAAATTAAAAAAACCGTAAAAAAGCTGAAATAAATGTCTTTGTTGGCCGACTGGATTCTGACCAGAATGTGGTCGCTGATTAGTCGGAAACTTTCTGATTTTGTCTATAAATACCCACCCTCAGCGTCACTTTCTCACATTTCCTACCCTTCTCTCTACTCTCTTCCTTAATAAGGTTCTCTCCAAAACTCGTACTTGTTTCTCACTTTGTCCCTCTCCTCTTCCATCTCCCACTTGAGTTTCCTCAATCAAGTGGGAGATGGTTGAGGAGAGGGACAAGTTGAAAAACATAAATTTAACGATTCCATTTATTGTAAAAAGTGGTCAAAAGGTCTTTGGCATGTTTCTCACTTGCCCCGTTCTTCGTCACACTCATACTCGAGTTTCTTCACTCAAGTGTGAGTGTGGGAAGAGCGGGACAAATTGCAAAACATAAATTTAATTCGTCACACTCATACTCGAGTTTCTTCACTCAAGTGTGAGTGTGGGAAGAGCGGGACAAATTGCAAAACATAAATTTAACGGTTCAATCGTAATAAAAAATGTGTTAGAAACGATTAAAATATGTTTTTTACTTTGTCCCGCTCTTCCTCAGACTCGTACTTGGTTAATTTCAATCGAGTACGAGTCGGAGAAGGGTGGGATGAATTGATAAACATAAATTTAATGGATTTATTTATTGTAAAAAAAATTTTAATGAGCTTTTTTTTTGTGCCATTTTGTTGTAATAATTATGAGTACTTAACCGAAATAGTTGTTTATCTTACTTATTGTCTTGTACGTTTAGTATAAAAATGTGTTAAAAACGATTAAAATATGCTTCTCAAATTTGAAAAAATTTAGCATCGTAATATTTTACTTATATTTGCTACTGAAAAAGAATAATTTTCGATTTGCAGGTCGTTGGTTTTGCGCGATAGTGGTAATTACGGCCTATGGTATTTTCTAAGGCTGTAAATTGCACTATCGCGTAGCCAACGCCTGCAATGAAAAAATTATTCTTAGTAGACTCATAAAAAGTAAAATATACGATGCTAAATTTTCTTAGGTTTGAGAAACATATATTTAACGTTTTCAATTTTTTATAGTACATATGAGGAAATATTTAAGGAAAAACACTATTTAAACTTAGTACTTATAATTTTAACCCCAAAATGGCCGGAAAAAAAGCTCATTAAATTTTTTTTATTTTATTTACCGACCAGATTGCGACTGGACAAATAGTCGCAACTTAGTCGGTGTATAAAACGTCAAATCAGTCAAAGAAGTCTGACATTTACTTGCCGACCAATTTCCGACTAGACAAATAGTCGCAGGTTGGTCGGTAAGTTCGAATTTTAAAATCCAGCAACTGGGCACAACTTTTTATGTACTTTTAAACAGTCAACAATTTTCATTTTACATCCCTACTTTCTCTCTACTTTATTCTTTCCAAATAATTTAGGTATGATATAAGCATTATTTTGGTTAAATTAAACAAGTATCTGCTTGCATTGTTTCTCACTTTGTCCCTCTCCTCCGCATACTCATACTTGATTTTCTTCAGTCAAGTGTGAGTGTGGGGAAGAGAGGGACAAGTTGAAAAACACAAATTTAACGGTTCTATTTGTTGTAAAAAAAAAATTAATGAGGTGTTTTTTGGTGCCATTTTGTAGTAATAATTATGAGTACTTAACCGAAATTGTTGTTTTTCTTACTTATTCTCTTGTATGCTTACTATAAAAATGTGTTAGAAACGATTAAAATATGTTCCTCAAATCTGATGAAATTGAGCATCGAATTATTTTACTTATATGTTCATTTTATATGTACCGACCAATTTCGGACTACTCTATGGTCGCAGGTTGGTTGGTATTTTGAATTTTTAAAAAAACTGGCTGACAGCATTCTTAATTGGGCACGACTTTTTATGTGCCTCAGAATACCGACTACTTGTCGAGTACTCTGTAGTCGCAGGTTGGTCGGTAATTTGGAAATTTAATATTTGACCGGTTCTTAATTAGGCACAACTTTTTATAAATGTGGTATTTGTTGTTTTGCAGAGCAATGGACTTACGAACTGAAAGAAGTTGGATGTACCAGCGAAGTTCTAAAGGAGTTTATAATATTAGATATTTAGAAGGGGTTGAAGAATTTATACAATTTGCAAGGAAAAAAAAATCCAGATGAAGTTAGATGTCCGTGTAAAAAGTCTGGTCAGATACGTACGGGCTCGGTATGTCGTAAGAGATCATCTGTTAAAGAAGGGGTTTGTTGAAAACTACTACGATTGGTACCTGCACAAATGTTCTGACAGTGCACCAATTTGTAGTGAGTCGGCTCCGGTTGATCCACAGCAGAACATGGTTCAAAATCCCTATGCACAAATGGTGTACGATGTAGCAGCGAGTACTTTTCCGGATACACATCATCATTTTCTACCGCATTGTGATGATAAATCCCTATGCACAAATGGTGTACGATGATTCGGTCATAGGAAGGATGACTAACTAAGAGCGGACTTTCGTATACCGAGAGACTTTATGATGAATTATGTCAATTCATTATTGAATTATTTGCAAGGATAACGGATGACAACATGTTTTACAATGCTGAAGAAGCAAATTTAGCTCTTGGATTGCTAGGTAGAGATTGAATGTTGTGTTAATGGGTGTATGATTTATTGGGGCCCTGAGAAGTATGACACAATGTGGTGAGTGTGGGGTTTCTAGATGGATATTAGAAAACACCCCGAGCGGTTCCACTACTTTCCCTCGGTTCTAGGCTAGCGGTTGTATGATCTAGCGACCACCCACTCACATGAGGTGGCATGTGGGCATCGTTCGAAGATGGAGAGATGTGTACCCTCGGACGGTCGGGCTTGGTTGACTTTCAAGCGCACCCATCCGGGTTTTACGTGGGGAGACAGAAATGTGAGGCGGGGTTGTGTCGGATGGTTTCAACCCATTTGGCACGGGTCAACAATATTCATGCGGCCCGTAATACTAACTCCATACAATTTTTCCTCCCTTGATGTACATGAAGAAGCAATACATAGTTCTTAGCGGTGATGCCGCCGGCCTAATAATCCAAAACATAGATTGACCTAGCTGCGCCATTGATACAGAGTTAAACATTTGTGGGAAGATGGGATCCGGACATCGGCGATCCAGAGGCGAACTTTCGCTTCATGCGGCTTTGATGTGGACAATCACGACTTTCCGACTTATTCGATGATGTGGGTGGAGTACATCTAGGCTCGCAGTTCACTACTGCTGGATGAGTCAAGCCGTTTTTTTAAAGACCACAGTGAGAAAAGTGAGTTGGTTTGACTCACCTGAAGATTTTAGATATAGTAGGCACCCTACCGCGAAACCAGGTGAGTTTTATGTGGATGTTGAGAAGGATGTTATGTCCGACATACGATCACGGAAATGACTTTTAGGAGGATGGATCGTTTAGGGTTTTACGGGTTTTTGAAGCGTCCGGAGTACAAGCCTTGAAGTCGATGAAACATGGTGTTGGATGGAAGAAGAGAAGTATTTTTTGTGATTTGCCGTACTGGAGCACAAACATGATCCCCACATGGAGAAGAATTTCTTTGATAACATTTTCAACACAATAATGCGTGTGGCGGGAAAAACTAAGGATCATCTCAAGGCACTTCAAGATTTAGTCGAGCTCGGGATCCGATCGGAATTGCATCCAATGGGTTCTACCATCCCCAAGGCAAATAATGCGTGTGGCGCCTAAGCAGAGAACAAAGGGTTGTCCTTCTGGGCCCGGCTTAAAACTCTAAGATTTCCGATGGTTATGTTTCAAATTTAGCCAGGAATATCGACATGGCTAAACATCGATATTTGGGATGAAGAGCATGATTGTCAGCGTGTTCTCGGCTGACTAATTCAATAGCATTTAGGAGTTTGTTGCCGGCCAAAGTTTGGGAAGCACTACTTGGGTTAATCTGTTCTTTAGAGTCTTACTTCTCGAAGATATCTCACTTGAGATATGTGGAGGTTGACGAGAATGCGTGGTGCTATGTAAGTTAGAGACTATATTTCCTCCAACATTCTTCGATGTTATGGAACATCTGTTCACTACAACTACGAGGCAAAATTGCTGGTCGATGGTACAATATAGGTGGATGTATCCTAGAAGGTAATTACTATTTACATGTCTAAACTAATATTGTATTTCTGTCACTTTTTATGTCAAAAATTACTACTTGGTTTAAATTACGGTATCTTCGTATTTAAAGCTTTAATGTCAAAAACGAGGCGCATGTTGAGGCCTCGATCTGTAACGCATATCTTACAGAAGAAACATCATACTTTGTCTCGCATTACTATGGGCCAGACGTTCGATGCAGAATTAGAGATCTTCCTAGAAACGATGATGGATGCTTTGATAACGTGAGATCGGGTGTTTTGTCCATTCACACACCAATCAAATTTCCCTAGGGCGGTAAGGCTCTTATCTTTGGATGAAACAGTCTCAACATTTCCGGACTTATGTTCCTGAAATTACTGCGGGGTGAATCAATTTTATGATCAATTACGATCCTTGATCACAAAGTGCGAACCCAATCTAAACGGAGCAAGTTGACCATGTGGTCCAGGGCCGGTTGCCCTTGGTTTAAGCGGTTGTGATCCACGTTATCGTAATTTATTTCGCAGAAAACAATATTACGGATTAACATGAATTATTGGTTTATATGCAATCTAGGGCGGGTTTCTTGTGGCGTGTGGTAATCGTGTATTCTAAAGGACCGGTGAGGGACCATTCGAACGTCGCTATGATGTTTGTTACGTGAATGGTTATAGATTTCACACTATCTCCCATTCCGCAAAAAAGAAATCTACTGAGAACAGCGAGGTGTGCGTAAAAGGGTCACTTTTGTTCAAATGTCAATGGTTTTATCAGACTACCACCGGATACGGCCATGGTAAGAGAATCCCATCGTTACAAGGCGGTTGGCGTTAGTATGGTCGATCCTATGAAGATCGATCCTTTTGTGCTGGCTGGAAGCAGCTTCCCAAGTTTTGTATTTACACTATCCGGTTTAAGGCAAAACATGAAAGATTGGCGGCTTTAGAATCAGATCACAAAAGCATTCAGGCAGCTTTTCCAATTTGGAAGAGAAATCCCGGATTTTGTGGGAAAAAGAATGTTTTTAACGCCATGATCGAGGTTTGCATAATCCTGGAGAACTTTTAGACTTAGGCAGAACGGTTCATGATGAAAATGAAGAACCGGCGAAGATCTTGTATTATCGTGCGATGATGATGTCGATACAATTATAAACTAATAAGGTTTTAATAATTATATGTTTATTTATATTATCAAACATTTTAAGTTTCTTTATTGTATGTTTATTTTTAATTTTACATTGGTCGTAAGTTTTGTATATTTTAATCTCGTATTTTACAATTTTAATAATTATAAAATAATAGAGTAATAATATAATAATAGTAATAATAGTAATAAAATAATAGAAAAGTATAATATAATAATATAATAATAATTTGATTATAATAAGTAATAATACATAACTGAGAACAAAAAATATATAAAAGGGCGTTTTTTTTGCATTCCGACAGGCTATACCACATTAATACGATCTCAAGGTATCGGTTTTTGATCATAGCTTCGGAGAAGCTACTGGATTGAAGCATTGGGAAGGTAAAATAACTTTGAGTTTACGACCTACTCCCGACTAGATGCGTAAGTATTGATTGGCCGGTGACCAAAAAGTTTTTCACTCGCCTGAAAAGTTACTTGTTGGCATTCAATGAGTGAGTAAAAAAATCGAATCTGAACGACTCAATTTTGAGTATGAAAGTAGTCGGTGATTTGAAAAGGTTTTTCACTCTCCAACGTCTTCTGAAAAGTTACTGATGACATTTAATGACGTAGGTGAAACAATTAAATTCACCGACTAGCCCGACTACTCTATCTATTGACGAGTAGTCGTGATAATATCGATTTTTTCCAATGGCATTTCAAAACCCTAACTCTCACCGTTGCTTGGCTAATAGTGGAAATTAGTGAATTTAAGTGAGTATAAAGCCAACAGCACTTACCGAGAAAGCAGCATTTTCATTTCTTTCTCTCATTTCCACTTCCCATTTTCCTTCTCTTTTTCTTCTTTCTTTCTCTCATTCCTACTACATTCCTACTACATTCTTCATTTCCGAACGTGTTTTTGGGTGCTACAGGCTAATCTCTGATCTCAACTACCAGCTATTAATAGGTTGAGTCTTCTTTTTTTTTTTAAAATTTTGATTAAATAATTGTTTTTTTAGGGTTTGATGGTTTGATTATGACCATGATTATGAACATGTTTTTTTTGGACATGGTTTGATGGTTTGAATTTGAATATTTGACATGATTTTTTGTTTAATCACTGCATGAAATTAGGGTTTATTGCATGTAATTTCTAATTTTTTCACGTGTTATTTTCGTCATTTTCTTGTTTTTTAGGGTTTGATTTTCGAATATTTCAAGTTTATTTTCATAGTTTATGAGTTACTTATCTATCAAACATCATAAAGCATGTAATAATGCTTGCGAACTTGTTTATTTAACAGGTTTTTGTTTAGTAATCTTGCATGAATTAGGGTTTATTGCATGTAATTTTTTTGATTTTTTATTTTCGACTTTATTTTTGTTTTACGGTTTACATGTTTGTATCTATTTTACATACTTTATTTTTCGGCATTATTTACTTTCGAAAAATATTTTCCTTTTTTTTTTATTTTCGAAATTATCATGTTGTTAAAATTATTAGTTGTTTATTTTCGATATTATTTTTTTTCGGATTTTTTTTATTTTCGACATTATTTTGACTGTTTCTGATTTTTAGGGTTTAAAAAAATTTTCCTTTTTTTATTTTCGAAATTATCATGTTAAAATTATTAGTTGTTTATTTTCGATATTATTTTTTTTCGGATTTTTTTTACTTTCGAAATTAATATTTTTTTGTTTCTGAGTTTTTGGTTTAGTTGTTAAAATTATTAGTTGTTAATTATTAGTTGTTAAATTATCATGTTTTTGCCGTGGTTGACCCAAACCCAGTTTTAACCCACACGATGATACCGAATGGCGTCCAACTACCATCATCGCATTAGGGCCACCCCCCATACACTCGATCTCGACTGGTTGAACCTCTTTGTAGTGCTCTCTCATTATCCGGGGAAAGCATTTTTTGAAATTGAGAGAACATCACTCCCCTCTGGGTAATAGATCCGTGCCAGCCCCTCACGCTGGAACCCAGAGACTAACCTCTGCGAACGCCCGGGGCAATGACGCCCTGCCCCGTTTCCACCTTCCCCCCCGTTTGCCTGGTGGTGGCGGAAATATCCGCGTCATCCATGGGGCGTTTGGGAAACTCCAAAATCCTAATGGATGGGCGGGGTCCAATCCCGAGCAAACTATGATTTATTGGCAGCGGTTTCCCAGTAAGGCCATGCCCCTTGGTATTTATTAATTAAATTTTGTTTGGGCTGCTTTGTTATCCCTATCGATTTTTTTTTGGGGGTTTAAGAGCAATGGGCTTGGATCCCTCTATCCCCGGCGGTTTTTGTAGTGGGAGAGAGGAAAACTCGTACAAGACATAAATTATATCATGAAAACTCAAAAAAAGGCAAAATTATGAATACAAGCTTGAGGCGCCCGGCGGGGTTTTGGACGATGTTGGGGCTTGAGAAAAAATTCCCGGCTGTCGGAGGAGGGGGAAAGGAAACCTTGGCGAGCGCGGGGGGTTTTTAAATTGAAGTCACCACCCTACCGGTTCCTGTTTGGAGACATTTTTTTTGAAACTTCAACTTGAAATTTGATTTATTATTTTTATCCATAATTATACTATTCAACCCCTTGCGGGAAAAAAACGCCCGCGCCGCGCCCTCTCTTAGGGGGTGTTCTCCGCCCCCATTAATCGTCAAATTTATTCGGTCACGAAATAAAGGAAAAAGCGAGTTCAATTTTACGTCTATATTTCAAATTAGCTTTTTTGGTTATCATTGAAAAACAAGTTGGTTTTGGTGGGAAACTTTTGGTATGCTGGGGGGGAATATTCTTAGGATTTTTTGATATTGGATTTTAATCTTGGTTTGATATTTTGTTTCCTTTTGGGAAATGGCTATCTATTTTTGCTTCTAGGGATTTTTATTTATGGGTTTGGAAGTTATAATATATTGTTTTTTGTTTGGGCGATCGTCTGAGACTTCGTTGATAAGGGAATGCGCGCTATTTCGTTAAAAGCGATCAAAGGGGACAAGAAAAACACCCTGGTGTTGGCGGCAGGTTAATACGCCAATTTTGCAAAAAGCGCGGATCCAATCGGAGCCCCCCCCCCAAATTGACGAGAGGTTGGATACCAGTCTAACAAACTTGGCCCGCCCCCTTTCCCAATTCAAAGGGAGGAACAGGCACTCATGGAGGAGCAGGGCTTGGGAAAAAATTGAAAACCCCCCGATTCAACTTTTGCGCACCATTTTGTGAAAGCAACCTCCTCGCCTCATTGGGGGTTCTTGTTTTTTTTGTTTTTTGTTATTATTTTTATGGTTTAAAACGGTGGTTGTATAACATTATTTTTACTTTTTTTGCATTTATAATTTTTAAACTTTTCATATAATAAATCTTAGCGTTTTATTTTATTTGTCGATAATTTGGGTTTCGAAAAAAAAAACAAACCAGTCAAATTGAATGGAAAACATTTGACCCGATTTTTTATTTAATATTATATTATTTCCAAGTAGCCATTTGATTGTGTAAACCTACACCCGACTACCCCGGGCTAAAATTGGTGGGGGTTGGGCGGGGATCTAAGCGCCACAATTTGGTCACTGCAAATTAGGTTTGACCTATATTACTACATTTTGGGTTTTGATTAGATTGAGACCCGAGCCCCCCATTTTGTTAATTTTTTCCCCTTAGGGTTTGCCCTTTTCCACCCAACTTTCCTACTATGTTTAGTGATTAGGAGCGTTGAAAATATTTTATTTGAAAATAGATAAATACCATTTTAAAATCCGGGGGACTAGATTCCGAAAAAATCCGTGGCATTTGTGGGAAGCATAATAGGAAAATAATGTGGTGTAAACTCTAAAGCGTTTAGTGTTTCGAAAACTCCTTGCCCGGATGTTGAATTGTGATTTTCGACTCTTTTTTCCGAATGCGGGCGACTACCTCAAGTTGTGGGGGTTTAATCGTATGCGTATACCGCTGTCCCCGGTGACTAAATCGACTGGTGGGTTTCTTTTTTGTGTGGTAGGGAAAAAAGATATTATGTACATTTGAGCGAAATAACTTTGGATAAATTATTTTTTTTGGAAAAAGTTAGAAAGGGTGAAAAAACATTTCAAAGGGGGGGTACGAATAATCAATAGGAATGATTATTCACATCAAAATAAAACAATATGAGATTATTAAGGATAACTCCCCCGAATAAAATTTGAAATATAGATCTAAAATCCTGCCATAAAAAAGCGTAAAAATTTGTCACATTCTCCCGTTTTCATATATAATCTAAGGACCATTTCCGGCGTTCTTATAATGACTTACCAAAATGGAATAATTATTAGTATTCTAAAGTAAACATCAACTTATTTCTTAATATCGAGTTTTTAAAAATTTCTTTGAAAATTTATATTTCATATTTTAAAAATTTTAAAAAAATACATAAATTCAATTAATTTTTTCTTAGAAAATATATTTATTTTTTTTTATTTGTAGATATTAATTAATAAAATTTCTTCTTAAAAAAATGTTAATTTCTAAAATATTTCATCAAGAAACAAAAAACAAATATTTATCAAAAATTTTTTTGAGAATGCAAATAATGAAATAATTATGAAATTTAAAAATTTGGGCTATATGTTTTAGAATGAATGCAAGAAAAATTTGTGACTTAAATGATTGATAAAATATTTCGAATCATTTGTTGTCTTATATTTTTTAATTTGCTACAAATACACTATAATAATAAATTTCTTTTATATGATAACTCGAAATGGTTGTTAAAATTGTGAAGTTGCATTTGGTTGCATTCTCCTTAATAAATAAAAAAACTATTTAAAATGAAAAAAAAGGGGAGCAAAATTTTAAACGTGGCATGTTTTTTTTAACCCCCCACATTTCCTCAGAGCAAATTTAAGTACAAACAAATCTGTTTAAAACAACAATTGGTACTAAAATACTAAAATGGGGAAAAATTTAAACTTTTTATGTTAACAAAAAGGTGATTAGTGGCATTTTACCCCGCTTAAATGAATACTAAAACAAATCACCTCTTTTCACAACTTTTCATTTTTTTATTATTTTTATTTTGGATAATAAATTAATTATATTTGTCTTTTTATAATTTTTTAATTTTTTACATAATTCTTCAAAAATTAACTATATTTCTTGTTTCAATATCTACAAGCCCATCTTAAAATTTTTAGAAAAAAAAGTATCATGAAAGTTACATGCGTTAATTGGTTTTCCCCAAAAAAAAAAAATTATAGTTGTAAATAAATCCCTTGAATAAAAATTATAATGATTTTCTTTTTAAAAAAAATTTAAAAATTTTAATATTAAAAAAATAATAAAAAAATAATATTTAATAATAATAATAATAATAATAATAATAATAAAAATAAAAAGAACAAGAAAGTAAAATAAAAAAAAGAACAATAAAAAAACAAAACATTAATAATAATAAATAAAAAGGAAAAAAAAATTTAAAA
>CM033464.1:5685066-5865066 GCA_019425755.1 Amaranthus cruentus
ATATATATATATATATATATATATTTATAGAGAGAGCGAGACACACACACACACACACAAAAGTCCAAAATCTAAACTAATTACACTAGCTAACACATAAATTAGAAAGATACACGGTCACTTTGTCTTTCAATTCACGCATTTCCCCTTATGTAAAAGTGCGTCTTTTCCTTAGAGTAGCGTATAAAACCTTAATATCATATGAAATAAGAAAAAAAATTTATATAATGCATATACATTAGATTATACCAATATAGATTATAATATTATAATTTAAGAACGTAACTTATACAAACTGCATCAATATTTTCGACTCCAATGTTCTTCACGTTTTGTAAGAGATCGTCCATATATTTGAGAGTGTAGTAGCTGCAATCAATATCACGGCGTTTTTTGTTCATAGTTTCTGCAGACTTTATAAACGATCGGCATTTCTTGCTCGATTATCTAAATTGGAAATATACTATATCCTTGGAAAACACTTGAAGTCTAGTTTCCGATGCCGCAAACCTTGCATTAATGCAATCTTCTTATCAAACGTTATAGCTAAAAAAGTAGACATGTATCAAATATGACTTCAAAACTTTTGCATTAACAACACTCTTCTACTCTTTTGCTCATTTTCTTTGTTAAACATCTTCACCCGAGCTAAAATCTCTTTAGTGAACTCTGTCATCATCAAAACCACTCAAAATCAACATGAATAACCAAAATGAGTAAAGTAGCGTAAATCTCCATAATAATCATGAAATTACTTACAACGACCATCACTAGGGATTATAAAATCATATAAATAAGTGCAAATAATTGCACCTATCAACAAGTCAAAAACATGAAGACATCTGTTGAAGTCATCCGCGGCTCTTCATTCATCTCATTAACACGATCTACATCCTTATTGACATCCTCTTTATTAGTCTCCTACACATTATTATTTTTCACCTTTTGAACAACCTTCTTCATCGTGCACATTTTGTTGTAAACTTACTCCTCATCATGACAAAGTCGCACATGATATTGAGGTCTAAACTCGGCCACGTCAAAGTATATGCACATTAAGGATGTCAACATTATCGATCTTTGATACATTACTAAACTTAACTTATTGTTCATAAAACCAATTCCCCCTGTCCTAACTTAATCTCCAATAGTAATATTCACAAATTCCAACGTTTCAATGCTAGCATTCATCTAAGAATGATCTTTTGTAATTGAAAGTCAATTAAGAAAAAAAGTTATACATTAAGTTTCCTTATATAAAAAAAAATTACATCCAACAACTAAGTAATACTAAGCATTCTAGTAATTTACAGAATAAGGATTTTTTTTCAAAACTTACTCCTATATAGTAAGTCTTGAACGAGTAACTACACATATGAAGATGATGCTTAAACTTTTAATTCATCCAATTATGTTTGAATTGCAAAAAAATAAATTATATTTATAACTAACAAAATTAACATTCATGTTCTTTGTCCAAATTTGGTCCATTCATTTTATCCTAATTAACCTTAATAAATTAAAATTAGTACACACAACACACAATTTGTTCATCCACGTCAAAATAACATTGAAAATGAAAACAACACAAAAATACCTTCCGCCATAAAGATTAAAATATGGTTGAAAAAAGTAATATATACTACATTGAGCGAGTAATATAATTAGAGATGACAAAAAAACGTATAAGTCGAGGTTTTACTGAATCACAATATATTATTGATTATATGTTGCCATTTTACTGATTTCGCAACATATAATTAGTTATATGCTGCATTTTGTTGGAATCGCAACATATATCATTTTGGAATTTAAAGTGTTATTTTATATTTACACTTGTTCTTATACCCTGATAAATTGTAGCATATGTTATCATGTCGCAACCAAATAGAGAATAGAAACTTAATCGCCACCAGGTCGCAACCAAATAGAGAATATAAACTCAATCGGATTGTCAACCAACCAAGGTTGTTAGAATGAAGATTCTACATAGGATCATTGAAGGGGTAAGATCGAAATTGGTAGAACCGGATTGTAGGATCGTCTAATCATATAAATATGCATTAATATGCTTCGGATTACTGATTATTAATTATATAAAAATAATTTACGATTGAAATAATCCTTGTAAGATCGGATTGTTGGATCGTAGGATCTTTGAATCTTGTTATGATCCTACCACCTAATTTCTTGGGCAAAGTAGGATCATACGATTTTACCAACATTAAGATCCTACCTACGATCTAGATCGGTCACTTATTTTTAGATTTAGATTCGTGGAATCGTGGATCATGATCGGAATTTTTATAACCATGTGTACCACTTGGGTGGTCGCCATTAGCAACTAAACATATGGTAGCCATTTGGTTGCCAGTTTTCAATACTTGACTATAGGGGTGTAAGTAATTTGATGAAAAACTCAACACTAAACCAAACAAAATCAAATTAGCAATTTAGTTCGATTTCTTTACTTATTCGAATCAATTTGGATTGAATATTTTTTTATTATTATTTTCGTGTTTGATTTTGTTTTGGTTTTTTGACGTTTTGTAAACCCAAAAACGAAAGACCAAATTTTAAATATGATTCTTAGGCTTTTACAATGCATGTCTAAAAAGTTAAGACCAAAAAAGCCTTAAACAAAAATATAAGCGAATGGTAATTCCCTTCCTCATCCCTTTGTACAACTAGATTAATTAAGTTCAAAAATGAGAACAGTGGGTCTCTTGAAAGACCGTCTTTTTAAGAGATGTCTTTCAGGTTCAGCCCATTAAAATTTAATTAAATACAAAATTATAATAAACTGACCAAATTAGAGATGATCTCTCAAAGAGACTGTCTCTCACGATAATTTGTGAAATGAGAAATGTTTTGTAGAGTTTTTTTTGGCTTGATCTACAAATTGTGGTGTTGTGTATGAGAATTAAGAAACATTTAGAATTTTAATTAGTTGGACTTTTTTGCAGTTCTTGTAACACAAATTGTGTTACACAATTATAGTTTCATGCAAATTAGTTTATTTGGTGTAAAACTGTCAATTCAATTCTAAATGGTCAAATTTGGTGAAATTAGTTCAATTTGGGTTGACATATTATTAGTCTTTTCTATTCAATTTGGATTATAAAGAATACAATTTAGATTTGACTGAAAAAAGAAAAATCAAATTTTATAATTGGTCTGATTAGGATATGTTTTGAATCCAAATAAAACACTGAACTTACACCCCAACACTTCTAAAATTTGTCTACTTGCCAATAACGAAAATACGACTACAAGATGGGTGGTGGTCGCTCTCGACTAACTGCAACTACTTATCACTTTACTGTTGTGATGATTTGGCGATCAGATGTCTTTAATATCCATATTTTCACTATAGGCCTAAAGCGACAAAATAGCTATCATTTTATCTAGTCACTGTCTAGAAGTTTTTTTTATTAGACATTAGTTTTGCTTAACTTTTTAGTCACATGCATTTAAACACCAACAATTCATTAAAAAAATCTAAAATAGATAGGGTTTAGGCTTCTAAATAAATTATTATGTATCGTGATGATTAGTAAATAGAAAAGTTACACATAAGGAAACCAAAATACTTGATTGAATAATTACAATTCAACTTAGAAATCTTTAATTGCCAATTAAAGTATATAACATGATAAGAAAGAGTACCAATTATTTGTTCCTACCTTAAATAAATCTATTGAAAAGTTCAAGAAGTTAAAAATATTACACTAGATCTCAAACTCACCATCATATTGCATTGTTGATTTGTTGGGCATGAAGATAAGAAGAAATAACAATAATGAGTAATATTTTGCCATTAGTACACCACGCAATGTCTACAATCGAACATGTGGGAATGTTGAGAAATGGCCATGTCAATCTCTATCCCTAAACTTAACTCGAATCATGATCTATGTTTTATTTTATACTAGAACTTAAAGTGTTATTTATATGCCTTTTTAAGGCTAGTAATCATACATGGAGTCACATGCTTTGTATCATGCTTTGATTCTCTCTATTCCTCTAAAAATGACGGATTCAAAATTTAAAATCATGGGTAGCACCAATATGTTGAACTAAATTAATAAAAAATTAACTAAGATTTGTTTGTAAAATGAACAACTTATAAATTTTTCATTACTCTAAATTGACTTGTAAAAGTAAAATATAAATATCATCATACAAAGTTGCAATCTACAAGTTACAACGAGATCAAAGTTTGACTTAGTGAAATACTTCCTCCATTCTGAAATACACGCTACATTACGATCGTTGACCTTATTCATCATGCAAGCTTATTTTATGTATTACGCCTTATATGTAAGAAAAATATAGGCAAGTGGGATCCTGTTTGAATCGTTGAGTCGCATACTTTCATAAAATTAACATTTTATAATTTTTAGATTTGCATATTTCAATATATAAATAGTGAAAATTTCCATGTGGTAACCCTAAACTTTTGGCTTTTCCAGATGGTAGTCAAATATTTTTTTTAATGCACATGGTGACCTTGACGTTCCAATTTTTTCACGTGGTATACAAAAGGAAATTTTTTTTATTAATTTTACGCTATTTTAACCCAACATAGCAATGACATTTTTTCAAAAAAAACAAACGTCGTGATCATCCTAATTCACCACATATTTCGAAATTCAGTCGAAATAAATACTTAATTTAACCAAAAACTTAATATTTTCACTGCAAAAAAATACGGAGCATTTCGACGGAAAAACTATGGGTTTTTCAACGGTTTTAACCGTCGAAAAATATATGTTCAACACTTGGCGAAGCGTCTAAAAAATTGGAGTTACAAATTTTCGACACTTTTTTTCAACAGTTATTACAGTGGATGTTAATTACATATGTTTTCCAACGCTTTTTACTGTGGGGAAAAAGATTTCGCGCCTTACATCCATACTACTATATCACATTTTTGGAAGCTTTGAAGCGTGGAAAATGCTGAATATTTTCGACGGTTTAATGTGGAAATGCTGAATTTTTTAGACGTTTTTTCGTGTGGATAGTGCTTAATATTTTAGACGCTTTTATACGTCTAAATGAAAATAATCCCTTTAAAGCCCTTGATATCTAAATATATGCTTTAGACATTTACATGCGTTGAAAATGTATTTATTTTAGACAACTTATCACCCCAGTAAATATTAGCCTTTTCTATACTCTATTAAATTCATCAAACATACATGATTAACAACAAATATCATACCAAATCAATCATATCCACAAAAGTATTAGCATTTGATATTCATATACGCACATACATTCGTTGATGTACCTTTGACGTTAAATTTTTGTAGCTTGGTCAAAAAAGTCCAACCAACAGAAATGCTAATTTGATCAATATTCACATACACATATATATTCGTCGATGTTAAAGAGAGCAAAATTCAAAAGTTGATAGTTCGTCAAAAGTTGAACTCCTGCATAATTGTTTTCATTATGTTGCAATTTTCACTCTAGTGTCAAGACGTTCGCAAAAGATGATTTGTTGGTCATGATATGAACATCAGTTGCAAAAATGTGCAACAAATCGAATAAAATGCACAAACTTTAGCCAAAATATAGACTCCCCATTTGTGATTCAAGGCCAACAATTATTTTCAAATATGGGATTACCTTAATTACCAAACTCCCCATGAATAAATAAAACTTTATATAAGTCATTATCATATCTACTTCATCCAACTGCAAGCAAAATTGCACATAACATAAAAAAATACTAGTAACTACACTTCTTCCATAAGCACTAAAAAGTAATATGAAAAAGATTCAATGGATGATAAAAATAATAATTAGTCTTACTTGTCATTTGATTTTGTTGTAATTGATCTAAGACTAATGCAAGTTGAGTGAGAATTTTTTTGATGTTGAGCTCTTAGTTATTCAACTTCTTCATTTTTTTTCGAAAGTTAGGAAGTAACCTTATCATTTCTTTTTTATAATAGGGAAATAACCTTGTTATTTTTTCTCATAACCTCATCATTTTGACAAGTTGTAGCTTGACTTCGAAAAGCCTTCATTTCACGATGATGAAACATGCAATGACAACGAAAAGATGAGAATATATCATGATCATAAATTAAAAACAAGGCATTCAAATAAAACATGGTAAATATATAAACAAGATCAAATAAAAATAAGATAGAAGAGCAACCACTAAGAGAGATCACATAGATTATCATATCTAAAAGACACATGAATAGTTGATTACATCAAACTTCAAACAAGTCCTTAGGCTTAGTTTCACCTACATAATTCCAACAATTTTTAGATTTATCCTTAACATAAAAAACTTGTCTTGCTTGACTAGAATTAATAAATGTATTTATTATATCTCCATATTACTCCTATACGTATTTATTATATATTGTTAGATTGTTCCTTAAACTTAATCTTTCAATCTACGTACCACTTTTTCGTAGACAAGATAACAATACTAGAAATTCCCTAAGTCTTATGATATTAGATTTTGCCATTATAATATAAAACTCCTTGGATCCTAAACCATTATCGTATATTCCTTTCTTTCTCTCTTTGAGTTCAAACAAGTCTTATCAGAGTTACAAATCAGCCCAAATTGCATGACCATGCTATAATTCTTAGTTCCTCACTTACAAATGGCCTAGGTATCAATCATATCAAAATATAATGACGTTTCCAATCTTGTAATCCAACTACTCCTACTGAGGCAAAGAGTGAGGCAAGTATTGTCTTTATAACCATGTTTTACGGCGACGCTTGACAAAGTTCAAGTCAGATGAATTCAACAATACAGTAAAGGATAACTCATGTCTAAGGAGTCCATCAAACACGTTTTCAAGATTCGATTATTATTATAAGAATCATGATCAAGTCTCAGCAACATACCCATATTGTATAAACATCTCCATGTTTCCATATTGTAAGGAACTATAATATCATACAATATGGATTAGTTATTAATCACTTGAGTCCTAGTCTTGTGATGAATTGGGGACTATGATAGATTATGATCATTTTGGTTCACAATTTGGGGTTCTAATTCTCAAAACGTCACAGAGACTCCAACTATTTCTTAGTAAACCAAGAATAAATGTAAATGAAATTTATTGATAAAAAAAAGAAATGTGTCTTTAGAACTAAATAACAAAAAGGTTGAATTCAAAATAACCTGCCTTTATCTAATCTCCATAGACCTTGTAGGACGCTTATACTTAGGCTATCGTATTGGTTTAGTCAATGAATATATAACATTATCATCAGTATGAACATTACAGACTATTACATCTCCTCAATTTAGACTAAAGATAAAACCCAATTGAGATCGAGAATTGTCTCTATTTGTTTGGAGGCGCAAGGCCATTTAGCGAAGTCTTTACCCTTAAGGCTCCTAGCGAAGCCTTTGACGGAACAATAGGACTACTAGTCCTTATAGGAGCAATAACAGATATTTTACATCGGAGGTAGAAACATCGCATGATTTAACATCAAATGAGACGATAGGAGGTATTTGACTTGAATTCAATCCATCCAAAACATTTTCACTTTGGGTTGTCTCTAATAAAGTGTGAACTTCATCTAGTTGTTACTCTTCTCAAACTTCTTCGAAAAATGTTTTTCTCCTAATTGTTTTCTTGGTAAAAAAATCTTTTTATATGAAAACACCGTCAGGAGCAACAAACACTTTGTTTTGCTTTGGTTGTAGAAGTAATGCCCTTTTGATTCTTCGAGAGATCCCACAAAGAAACATTTATCTAATTTGGGTTGAAGTTTATCCCAATGGAAATGTTTTACATAGGTTTCACAACCCCAAATTCTTAGAAATGACATTGAAGGAATTTTTCCCGTCCATATCTGATGTGGTGTCTTTTCAACCACTTTAGATGGAACTTTGTTGAGTGAGAATGCAATTGTTTCAATGCATTACCCCAGAAAGAAACAGGTTGCTCTATAGTGTGCCGGCTGAAGGTATGCTCGAATGAGCGGTTACATGGCTCGAACGAGCACTGTTGATCATAATGCTTTGGGTTCTGTTTTGGCGTTTCATTATCCTTGGGAGCAGTTTCGTATACCTTCAATTTAGTTACTTTGCTCATTATTTTTAGCTTTAAGAATGCATTAAAGTGTGTAATTATCTTTAATGTACTTAGCACTATAAAAGGAGAGCTCATTAGCAATCCAAAACACATCAAACACAACCTCTAAGCCAAACACATAGCCTATTGTTTTATCTCTTACATCATTGTAATTCTCTATTGTAAGAGTGTTTTACTCACATAATATAATACAAGCAAGCAACTATACACCACGGAGGACGTAGCCATAATTGGGTGAACCTCCTTAAATCTTTGTGTCTCTTTCGCAATTTACTTTCGTTCAATCATTTTTGTTAAGTCATTGAAATTGTTATCGTTCATCAAACTATATCGCATCGTATCGATCCAAGTATTGTTTCAATTGTTGTCAGAGCCAAGGTTGATTATACGGTGTTTTACGGAGTTGTAGTTGGTGAAACATGTCCTCAATGAAGCTTGACATAGAGAAGTTTGATCGGAGTGTGAATTTTGTTTTTTGGCAAGTCAAAATGAAGGCCATTTTGATTCAAAACGGCGTGCAAAAGGCCATTGACGATGTAGACAAAATGTCGGAAGGTATGATCGCGGCGAGATGGAAAGAGATTGTTATAAAGGCACTATCGGCAATACAATTATGCCTTTCCAACGAAGTGCTAAGAGAGGTTGTTAAGGAAACTACAACCAAGGCTATATGGGAGAAATTGGAATCACTCTATATGGCCAAGAGTGTTACCAATAGGCTACTTTTGAAGAGTAGACTCTACGATTTATGCTTGGAGGAAGGTAAACCTTTGAATCCTCACTTAGATGAGTTTTATTCCATTGTTATGGATTTGCAAAATATTGGTGTCAAACTTGATGATGAAGATTTGGCAGTTTACCTATTATGTTCTCTACCTCCATCTTACAAAAATTGTAGAGAAACTCTACTTTATGGTAGGGAAAACTTGAGTAGTGAAGATGTGAAAAATTCCTTAACTCAAAGGGATCTCATTGATACACAATTGTCACAAAAATCACAGGGTGGCTCGGGTGATGGATTGTTTGTGAGAGGGAAGACACAAGAGAAAGGTTCCACTAGTGGGGTTGGAAACAAGGGTAAAAGGAGGTCAAAATCTCGGGGCCTAACAACAATAAAACTTGTAACTATTGCAAGCTTAAAAACCACATCAAAAAGGATTGTTGGAAATAGAAGAAGAAAAATGCTAGTGAAAATGGGGCAACAGACGGAACTAGTAACGTCGACGCTAATTACGTCAATGATAGTGATGATGGTAGTGTGTTGGTAGCCACACATGGGTACATAGATGATGATGCTTGGATTCTAGACTCGGGGTGCACACTCCACATGACTCCCAACAAAACTTTCTTCGAAACATTAGAAAGTGTTGATAGGGGAAATGTGACCATGGGGAACAACACAACATGCAAAGGAGTTGGAGTTCGAAGCATGAAAATGAAAATTTTCGATGGGATGGTGCGCACCTTGACCAATGTAAGGTATGTTCCCTCTTGATAAAATCGGGTGTAAGATCACTTGTGAAGGTGGAGTCATGAAGGTTGCGAAGGGGTCACTTGTAGTGATGAAGAGGAAGATGAATGGGAGTTTGTACACTCTTGATGGTTCAACTATCTCCGGCTTGGAAAATGTCTCCAAAACCACAATGTCCGATGAAACAAAACTTTAGCACTTGAGACTTGGTCACATGGGAGAAAGAGGTATGTATGAACTTTCAAAACAAGGCTCATTTGATGGTAAAAAGTTCGAGAACCTTGGGTTTTACGAATATTGTGTTTATGGGAAACACAATATGGTTAGTTTATAACCCTCCATACACAACACTAAGGCAATTCTAGACTATATACATTCCGACTTATGGGGGCCTTCAAGGAAGCCCTCCCTTAGTGGTTGTAATTACTTGTTGACTTTTATTGATGATTTCTCAAGAAAAGTTTGGTGTTACTTCATAAAACATAAAAATGAAGTATTTGATGTTTTCTTAGAATGGAAAAAAATGATAGAGAAAAAGACCGGTAGGAGCATAAAGATCTTGCGAACCGATAATGGTCTTGAATTTGTTGATAATAAAGTTCTTCAATATTGTGCTAGTGAAGGTATTGTGAGACATAGAACTTGTGCAGGGTGTCCTCAATAAAATGGTGTTGCGGAGAGGATGAATAAGACATTGTGGGAGAGGGCACGGTCTATGCTAAACCAAGCTAACTTAGGGAAGCAATTTTGGGCCGCAGCGGTGGCTACGGCATGTTACTTGATCAACCGCTCACCTCATACCGCCTTAAAATTCAAATCACCACAAGAAGTGTGGTACAACACTCCAGTAAATTATTCTAGTCTTAGAGTCTTTGGTTGTCCAACTTATATTCATGTAAATGATTGTAAGTTAGAACCTAGGGCTAGAAAATGCATTTTTGTGGGTTATGGAGTGGGTGTAAAGGGGTATAGGGTGTGGTGTAATGAATCTAAAAGAATAATCACCTCTACAGATGTTGTGTTTAATGAATAAATCATGATGGTCTCTATTGTAGAGAAGCCCATAGAAAATGTTGAAAATATTGTAATTGATCCCAATGATGCACAAGAGGAGGTTCAACCTCCCAATATTGATGAAAATGTAAATGATGATAATGTTCAACAAAGGTCTCCTCCCTTGTCCACAGCTAGGCAAAGGAGGAAGATCGTGGCTCCAAGGAGGTATATTGAAGAGTGTGACTTTATTGCATATGCTCTCAACATTGGTAGCGAAGTCGAAAGGTTGCATGAACCAAGTACGTACAAGGAGGCTATGGCCTCAAATGACTCAAGCAATTGGTTGATAGCCATGAAGCAAGAGATGGAATCACTTGCGAAAAATGAAACTTGGGATATCGTGGAAGCACCAAAGAAAAAGAAGATCGTTGGGTGCAAGTAGATATTCAAGAGGAAGGAGGGTCCTTCTAGTGATGTTCCTCCCATCTACAAAGCTAGAGTCGTCACAAAGGGATACTCTCAAATTGAGGGTGTCGATTTTCATGAGGTATTTTCTCCCGTTGTTAAACACTCTTCCATTAGAACTCTTTTAGCTTTGATTGCGATGAAGGATATGGAATTGCATCAATTGGATGTGAAAAATGCATTTCTTGATGATGAGCTTGAAGAAGAAATTTTCATGAAGCAACCGGAAGGCTTTGTGGTTGCCAGTAAGGAAGGTCATGTGTGTAGGTTGAAGAGATCATTGTATGGGTTGAAGCAATCGCCTAGGTAATGGTACAAGAGGTTCGATTCTTCATAATCTCACATGATTTTGTTAGAAGTTCTTATGATAGTTGTGTGTATCTTAAGAAACTTAAAGATGATTCTTTTTGTATTTGGTCTTATATATTGATGATATGCTAGTAGCTTGTAGTAGCTTGAAAGTGTTGCTTTCACTTTCAAGCGAGTTTGATATGAAGGATTTTGGTGAAGCCAACAAAATACTTGGGATGGAAATTTTGAGAGACCGGGCTAAGGGTGTCTTGTACCTTAGCCAAAGAAAGTACATTGAGAAAGTTGTGCAACGCTTTTCCATGGAAAATGCTAAAGTTGTGTCTACTCCTCTTGCCTCTCATTTTAAATTGTCCAAGAAGTTGTGTCCACAAACAAATGCGGAAGAAGAGCAAATGATGGGAATCCCGTACACTAGTGTCGTTGGTAGTGTGATGTATGTTCTAGACCCGATATTGCTCATGCGGTGAGTATGGTAAGTAGATATATGTGCGATCCGGGAAGGGACATTAGGAGGCACTTAAATGGTTATTGAGGTACTTAAAATGTACTTCTAATGTTTGTCTTATGTATGGGAAGGATTCAAGCGAGCTAACTGGGTTTTGTGACTCGGATTATGGTGGTGATCTTAATAATAGGAAATCTACAAGTGGGCTCGTCTTCACATTGGGTGGTTCAGCGATTAGTTGGCAATCATCATTACAAGATGTGGATGCTCTTTCAATAACCGAAGCAGAGTACATAGCCGCCGCCGAGTCATTCAAAGAAGCAAAGTGGCTCAAAGGTCTTGTTGGTCAGATGTGCAATAAGGTGTGTTCGGTAAGTGTGCATTGTGATAGTCAAAGTGCCATTCACTTGGCTAAAAATCAAAATACATTTCATAGAAGGTCCAAGCACATCGACATCAAATATCATTTCATTCGAGATGAAGTTGAGCACAGAAGGGTAATTTTGGAGAAAATTGATACAAATGAAAACTCGGCCGACATCAAATATGTTTTAATTATGTGTTGACTTGGTTGGACTAGCTCCTTGCTTTAAGTGATGCCTTTAGAGCATATGAGGTGTGTATGTTCTTTTATAGCTTGTTTTGTATTCTTGTAAGATAGAGTGATTGTTGAATGCTTTGACTTGGGTGAACTCAATTCAAGGTGGAGATTGTTATGAATTGTGACTTGAGTGCACATTGATGAGTGTGCATTCATGTGGGAGTTCTTGGGTTTGGAATCTTATGAAGTTGTTTAATGGGTGTTCTAGTTGATCACTTAATGTGTGTGTGTGAATGTGGTGTTTAAATGTGATTTAACTCCTTGAAGTTATGATGGTGTTAAGTGGTGTCTTAAACTTGGTTGATTAATGAGGAGTGATGATGAATTATGAAGATGAATGGACGGTTTTTGAGTAGTGTGCTCGAACGAGGCAAGAACTAGCTACCTAATGCCTTGAACGAGCAGCCACATCAGAATGATACAATAGCTTCATAAGAGAAGTGCTCGAACGAGCGGCTATGATGCTCGAACGAGCACCAATCAAGTGCTGAACAGTGTGTTGGCTGAAGGTATGCTCGAACGAGCGGTTACATGGCTCGAACGAGCACTGTTGATCAGCATGATTTGGATTCTGTTTTGGCGTTTCATTATCCTTGGGAACAGTTTCGTATACCTTCAATTTAGTTACTTTGCTCATTATTTTCAGCTTTAAGAGTGTATTAAAGTGTGTTGTTATCTTTAATGTACTTAGCACTATAAAGGGAGAGCTCATTAGCAATCCAAAACACATCAAACACAACCCCTAAGTCAAACACATAGCCTAGTGTTTTATCTCTTACATCATTGTAATTCTCTATTGTAAGAGTGTTTTACTCACATAATATAATACAAGCAAGCAACTACACACCACGGAGGACGTAGCCATAATTGGGTGAACCTCCTTAAATCTTTGTGTCTCTTTTGCAATTTATTTTCGTTCAATCATTTTTGTTAAGTCATTGAAATTGTTATCGTTCATCAAACTATATCGCATCGTATCGATCCAAGTATTATTTCACTAACCTTTTAGTATATCCATTGAGGAATATGCTCTCGAAACAACTATATTTTCAATACATAAGAATTTTTTCAAGGTTCATATAAATAAAACACTTTGTCCAGAATTGTAGATAAAAAAAACCATATGAAAGAAGGTCGAAAGATACAACAAATGCATGTGGATCGCTGCATGTAAAAAGCAAAAATACTAGTGCGAATGCTAGCTTATAGTTGAAGAAGTGTAATCAATGCTAGCTTATAGTATGAGATCCATTTGATAAAAACTAACCGGGTGCTCTTTTATGAGATCGTTTTTTGTAAAGACGACTCTCAAAAGTCTAGTCCAAATTTATATTTAGATTTGTAACAATATATACTTAGAATTGGATTTGGCTTTTGAGAGCCGTCTTTACAAAAGACGATCTCAAGTAAGAATTTGTGAAAACTAAATTGTAATGAATTGAATTAAATTAAATAAAACTAAACCAAACCGAAAAAATTACAATTGGAATAAATATAACATAAACAAAAATTAAATCACAAAAAAAAAAATATAAATTAGATAAAAAAATTTAAAAATTTAAATGCGAAGTCTTAGTTTAAATATGACAATATGTTTGTCCTTTTTGAGCTTAATTAGTTATAAATAAGACCATAACTCTTCCAATTTACAAAAGTTATGAGCCAAGTTGTACATTACATACATGAGAGTTGAATAACTATATGAAAAAATACATATCACTCTCAAGTTCAAACCTTTTCCTAACTTTTTATGTTGTTTTTTCCAACTACTACTTACCAAACCACCTTATCCCACATAACTAGTCCTAAAAAGTTTAAGCAAAGAGTCAAGATGCTACCACCTAATATCTTCCCACCTCTTAACAACATTACAAGATATTCATGATCACTAAGCACTCCATGTTAGTAATCATGACAATTGAAACATTGGCAATTTCTTTTAAGCTTTTATCCTATCATAAACATTGATTAGTTAAGCCCAATAACAACGTACATAACTAATTAAAAAATTAAAATATTTAATTTGATAGTTACTATATGAACAAGATAGCACCCTGCACAAATGCAGAAAGACGAGATGACATACACTTCACCAACTAGATCACAATCCACGATCTTGTGAAGTAGGGCCCACATTGCCTCTATCGTCCTCCACCAATTTTCGGAACACAATTGGTGCGCCGTGTTGTGGGTATAGAAGCATCAACACTGTTGGTGCATGTTGATAAGATGAGGCTAATGTGAAGGAGAAGCGTCGTAGTAACGTAATGAGCACAAGCTTAGCTTGTAAAATAGCAAGATTTTGTCCAATGCAAGTGCGAAGCCCAAGACCGAATGGAATGAAAGCCACCGGATGATTGGCTGCACGAGAAACACCTTCAGCAAAACGTAGGGGATTGAAATCATTAGCGTCGTTTCCCCAAATTGATTGATCATGATGAACGGCTAGGATTGGGACAAGTAGCTCTGTCCCACGTGGGACCCTGCATCCACCTAGCTCCACATCATATTTTGCTCTTCTAATTGTTGCGATTGCTGGTGGATACAAACGTAAGGACTCATTCAAAATCATGTTCAACTGCACATCATATAATGTTGATGTAAGTCATAAAATTAATTAGCACAAAAATGTGGACATATGATAATTGATAATCATATGATTGCAAGTGAATTCCTACTCTATATCTTAGAATTCCAAATAATTGAGGCTCCATCTGACAAGAATTAAATAGAGTTTCTATTTTGGAGGGATTTCGTCTAAGATCATCAAAGAGCTACTAATATATTCCACCAAAATACTAGACGCACATGACCACATTATGTATCATGTCATATTGTCAGTCCTACTACTTTCAATGAATGTTGGGAATTTGGGATTTTTATGCTTGCTTAATTTCACTAGTAAACACTATAAATTGCAAATTAATAATTTTGTATGATAATAAAAATAAATCATACATGATTGTTAATCAAATAATGCATAATACTAATTAGCATTGTTTGCCTAATCTTTATAACAGTTTTCACTCAAATATTACAATATTCACAATTAAAGTTTTTCTCTTAATACTTTTTTCATTTTTTTTAATTAATAATTTATTACATCTAAAGCACTAAATGCTTCATGTATGCTTGTACGTACTTAATTATTTTTGGTTGAAATATTCATGTATGCAACCATAATGAGAAAATATTATGATATATAGAATAAATTGATACAATCGATGTAAGAGATAATTCTTATTATTCTTTCTAATTACATTAATATAAATATCATTTTAATAACTCTACTCTTTTTATCATTCAAATATCCACCATTTAAAATTTTCTTAAAAGTCATTCCGTTTCTTAGTGGGGATTATTTTTACTCTATTTCTTACATTATAATTTATGTATATCTTTATAATACATGACTCTCGTCATTTTAGAAAATTTTGAATAAAAAATATTTTAGAATTTAAGTAACAATTCTTGTATTTTAAGATTCTTTAATTAAGTAACCCACAAAAATTTACAATTTTTCATCTCATTAATTTAGGTTTAGTATTTGATTTATAAGTTAAAACCAGTTAAGTATAATTTTTGTTTGAATAATCTCTATGAAAAATTTATTAAAACAAATATATTTAATTCAAGTAGGCAATAATTAATAACTACTTTAATTTGTCCTATATCTAACTAGTAATATTATTATTTAGACTATTAGACTCTACACTAATCCTAAAAAAAAATAAAAAGTAGACTCTACACTAACCATATATAGACAAAACTTTTCAAATTCAAGACAAATAAGTTAGAAACACACCCAATTAATTCACCCTATTACCACTAGCTCTCATCATCTTATTTTAAGTAACCTTAATTCTCTTATTTTTATTTTACTTTAATTTATTATTTAATTATTTAATTAAATGTATTCAGAGCCGTCTTGAAAATTTTGAGGCCCTCTTATTTGACGTCTTATTTATATTAAATATATTTATTTTATTAATATACTTAACATATTTCTTTTTATAATTAACCCTTTTATATACGGAGAAAGAGTGGGTCCTATGTAGTCGATCATCTCGCACACTCTCAAATTTCTATAAGTCCATCCCCTAATGAAGTTGTTCCAACCTGTTTTAATATTCATGTAGAATTAAATGGAACTAATCGGGTAGATAAATAGAGCCTTAACATATTAGCTAAAGGACATGAAAACTAATAAAGAAAAAAGTGTATAAAGACATAGACATACCATTTTTAGCTTAGCAAGATCATCTTTAGAAGGGATGTCACGTGATGTGCACACTCTTAAGACCTCCTCACGTGCCAGGTCTTGCCACTGTGGATGCATTGCTAATAACACAGTTGTCCACGTCAGCAGATTCGACGTCGTTTGTTTCCCAGCAAAGAAGAAACTCTTGCATTCTTCCACGATATCATCAACGGTTATATTATTATTACTTTGATTATCATTAATATTATAATTAGTGTTTGATAATTGTGGGGAATGATTTAATGAGGATGATAATGAAGAACTGAAGGCAATTTCTGGTGTCTTATTTATATCATTCTCTCTCATCCCAGCCTGGATCATTAGGCCCAGTAAATCCTTGGGCCCACCACTTCCTCCTTCTTCTGATCCAATATTAATATTATTATTATTATTATTATTATTATTATTATTATTATTATTATTGGCAATAATAAAATTATCATTAATAATATTGAAATTATCTGATTTTCTTTTCTCAATTAGCTTTACTAATGATCTTCTAATCTCCTTTTCTAATCTCCAAGACTTCAGATTTCTCTTTGTTGGTAGAAACCTGTGTAGCAAATTCAACCCATGTACAATGTGAGTAAAACAATATTGATTAATTATGGAAATAAAGATCTAAACTAGCTATACATTCACAAAACATTCGAAACAACAATATTAGAGATAAATTATGTCTTTTTCACATAATTACTTTCTTATAAGATATATTTCCGGCCAGTTTAATGAAAGATCGTTTCTTTGACAAACGTCTCTCAGACTCAACCCATTAAATCTTAATGCTTACTTATATGTTTCTTAATGTCTACTTAGTGTATATATCCTTAATATCTACTCACAACATAAATGTCTACTTACATTATTTTTACTGTTTACCTACAATATTTCAAAAAATATATATTTAGTCGTTTCAATTAGGGATGATCTCGTAAAAAAATAATTTATCACACGAATATGTGATCTTTTAAATAAACCAAATAAATCCAAAGAAAATATCTTTTAAATAAACCAAATAAATCCAAAGAAAATTAAAAATATGATTCAAAGAAAAAAAATTTATATTGCATTGGTCGAATTAATTAAGAAATTGAAAGGGGTATAATAAAGAAGTGATAAGCACGATATTGATCTTGAACTAACTTGAATTTGTGATAGAATTTAGAAAATCGGTCTAAGCAACCCAAACAAGGAGGAGAAGTAGTCCACTCATAAACCCAAAGAAGGTTCACTACTAAAACCAATTGGTAATAGTAGGAGTTACTCCTTGAGTATATAAAGTGATGCATACTCTTCTCTTTCTCCGATGTGGGACAACTCACATGTGGGTAACACATGGGCACTTCAACAATTTGTAACCTAGGTACGAAGTGCATAGTTTAGAAAAATCATTACAAAATATATCGTAAAAACCTATGTACTAAGTGCATATATTAGAAAATTCGCTAAAAAAATTAATTCTTATTATATCATATTTTTAAGATATAAAAATACATTGTTTAAATTTTTAACTGATCATTAGCTATACCGTAATTTTCTAAAACTTATAATCATTCATATTTTTTGAAAAGCTGTTACAAAATCAAACAAAAATAAAAATTTTACTGAAAATTGTTGAGTACTAAAAAATTAATTTGTGGGCGTATTTATAACTAATAATTAAGAATGTCATTTGTCATTCACGTCTAAGATAGAAGTTTGATTTTTACCATTTACGAAAATAAATTTTCCACTTAAAATCCTTATTTATAAGAATTGGAATAAGAATTCTCCAATTCATTTCAATTTGTATTTTTCTTTTAAAAATGACATTTTGCAGTGTATAATAATGATCCTTGAACCTAGGTAGTTACTTATATGAAGCTTAATAATAGTACAAAAATATCCACTTCAAATAAATGATAAACCATAAAGAAAATGGACCAATGAAAATGAAGCCTTATATTGAAAGAGGTCGGTGAATCTATGATGTTGGGTACAAGTAAGTTGATGATGATACGTGTCACCTTTGTTTTAGATAGGTCATAAGGTCACTATATTCCTATTAATTTTGAGAATTACATATTCACCTCGTTTTAGATTGTGATTACCCAAATACACAAATTTTAGCCACTTTAATTTTTACATTTTATTACTTGTATGTGCTAGGTGGATTAGTGCAAATTTTGTGGGTGTATTTCTCATTCTAAATATTAATTGCAATTTTCTTTATATTTAACATTTATTTTTTGAAATAACATTAACAATTGATTAGTCAAATATCTAAGCATAAATCTGACCATTTTAATCGATTTTTATTGATATTTATGTTAATTTATAAACAAAACTCAAAAATTTCAAACAAAAAATCTAAACCCAAACAACATCTAAGCACTCACCTGAACACACCTCATTAGCTTACAAAAAATTAAAAAGATGTTTAACCCTGAGATTTTTATCTGAAATATCATGCCCAAAACTCACGTGAAATCTGAATATACACTAGTGCTTATTGTCATGGGCGTATCTAGACTCGAGCTGGCATGAGTCATGGCACGGGTCATAAAAAATGAAGTAGTATGGTAAAATGATGTTCATTATTCGAACCATGATATTCTATGCTCACAATAAAAGGTCATATAAAATTGACCCAGGTAATAAATTTAATCTGAATTGGCCCCTAAATTTATTGTAACTCTTTGTGCAACATAAACTGTTGTATGAGAAACTCTCACTGTGAGACACGTTAAACAGGGTCAAATAGCATAATTCATATAAATTATCAACATATAAACTCCATATATTAAGGTGGTCTCACCTATAAATAATTTCTCACATGAGTTAACTCTTTATACACTTAAAAATCAGATAATGAAAGTCAAGAAACAAAAAACAGATAGTAGTAAATAAAGTATAATAGAGAATACCTATAACCAGAAATGAGAACCTTTTGAAAAGCCTCAGCAGCTAGGATCATTTGCTGGCTTTGTAACTTAAAAATGGCTTTCCCTTGTTCATAGCTGCTTCCAAATGTCATTCTTGTTATCACATCCTCTGTCAATCCCTGAAACCACTCTGAAACTTCAATTTCCACCTCGATATCTCCTTTTTCCCTCATCATATGCTCCCACTTGTCCAGCATTTCCTCTACACTTCTTCCCACCATTGGTATCAACAACTGCATTTAGTAATCATCCCCCAACAAAAAACTAATTACAACCCATCACAACTAAATTTCTCATGTTTTTTTTTTTTATCTATCTTGCAAAAGGTTAATAATGTTCCGATAACAGTTGTACAATAACTATATTTTCATCAATAAATATTTAGACTGATTTAAAAAAATGACCGTGATGTAGTCATTTTTTTTAATCTTGATTGTTATGTTTACAATGAAACTAACCTTAAGATTTTCCATGTGGAAGGTGGGGGTTATGATTTTCCGATGGTGCGCCCATTTCTCACCTTTGAGGCTAATTAGCCCATTACCTTCTACTTGTTTCATCAACGGGTTGGCTTCGATTTTCTCATAGAATTCAGTCTTGGAACTAAAGATTTCTCTTATAAGATCTGGATCTGAGACAGTTAATCGAGCTGTGGGTCCGAACCACACAAGGAATGTTGCACCTTTTTAAACGTACACGAAAAAACATGTTAAAAATCCAAAAAAAAAATTAGAAATCAAGCAAAAGATAAAAAAAAAAAAAAGATTGCAATAAATATGTGGAAGTAAGATGTAATGAAGCTTAACACTAAAGTGGAAATACCATACAACTTACAAGTAGCAAGTAGGAAGTTTGCAGAAAGAGGAAAAAAAAGGCATAATAACCAATAATTAAGAAATGAGAGATAAGAATTAAGATAGTATATAAATTAAGACCCTACTTACCCTAGAGATACAAGGAACAAAGAATAGGACAATTCAAGGGTGTGCCACTAAGAAAGAAACAAGTGGTACTAAACTTATGGGCTTATCAAAATTTGAGCTCCTTTAGTATCAGAAACACAGTAAAGAAATGATAGGAGGGAAGATCAAGGACAAGGAACTCTTAATAGGTCAATCATTATTAACCCCACAAACATTTTTTTCTCTAAAGATAAGTAATTTTTTTACATTAATTTTATATTCTTATACTCAAATGTGCATAAAACAGATTTGATGATACACTATTTACATGACGTTGTAAACGAACTTGATTTGATCCTGTGTAAAAAAAATCAATAATTAATTTCTTCATTACATTATACTTGCTATTGACTGCGACATATTCCACACAACATGTCACAATTAGATGGGAGTATTTCAGAACAAAGGCGGTATGAAAAAATCTACAAGATTCAAGATTCGTTTTTAAGCCGATTCGAAACATGTGACCCAAAATTAACCCGATAAGCTATATGAAAGCTCTAAATCTCTTGAATTTGTAATGTTTTTAAAATTAAAGTAAGAATTTTATATATTTGTTGTCCGAAATTAAAAAGATTTAATTAGAACAAGAAAAAGTGTTTTATTTTAATAAAATCAATAGAAGTTTGAATTTAAAGAGAAAAAGTGAGAAATTCAATGCTTTTGATAACTGAAATTGATGCTACAAATAGTTTTCAGCTGAAAGAAGGCTGCACTACCACAACAATAACATGTCAGAGTAAGGATATAAAACAGAGGAAGAAGACAAGTCATGATAAGGAAGGATTTAGATGATGCAATAAAAAGTTTATTATACAAATTTAAGTTTCAACAAAAAAAAAAAAAAAAATCTAATAAATAAACAAATCTAAGAAAGTACTCCTCCCCTTTCTCAAAAAGTTGTAAACTTTGAATGATTAAATTGAACAAAATACAAGTATTTTCTCAATGGGTCCAATTAGCAAAAACAACAAAAAAAAGTCCCTTTTTATCTTCATACAATGAATTAAAAAAAAACTATTTCTCTTGAAAAAATTATTAAAAATTGTGAAATCATGTAATGCTTTCAAAATTAGTTTAAAACACAAAATTTGAATAGGAGCTTTTAAATATTGCATATTAATTCAAAAGGAAAATGACAGTTCAATAGAGAGATTAGATGTATCGCAATTCTATAGCAAAATGTTTGCATATATAACGAGAAGTTTAATTGAAAATTTTCACAAATTTTACTAAATACAAAGGTTAAATCCTTTTGAAATTGAACACATTGAACAAATAAAGATTAAAAAAGAAATTACCATAAATTTTTCTCCATTTATGGTAAAAAGAGAAGACTCTAGGAAGAATATTGTGAGACAAAGGCATAGGATGAGAAGAAGCCTGCAACATGAGTTGAACAATTTCTTTGACATTGCCAATGAAAAATTGGTATGGAGGTCCTTTAATTCCCTGTTTCGCAAAAAAAGACTCTATTTTTCTTGGTCTCCACCATAAAACTACCATTATTCTCATTGCTAAAACCCATAAAATTAGTGATAATATTAAGGGTTTTGAGATCATTAAAATTCCCAATAACCCATAATCATCCATTTTTGTTTTTTTTTTTTTTAATATCTCACTTTTCTCTGTTTTTTTATTTTTTATTTTTTCTTGTTTTTCTCTCTGAAAACAGAGCAGAACTGGTTATGAAGGGAGTAAACTAATTTTCATATATGGATGTTTTATTTATTTGGTTTTAGAATTTTGGATGGGGTTTGGGGTTTAGGAGGTTGTTGTTGTTGTTGTTGTGTTTTTGTATTGGAAGAATGTGTTGTAGATTTTATGGTGCGCTTACTCTTTAATAGGGAGCTTGGCAAGGCCAACGGCGTAGGGGCCGCAATTGTATTTTTGAGGACCAACAAAGGTTCAAATTTATATTGTATATTCAAGCTACTTTTTTTACATCATTTTTACCCTTTCGTTCCAAGAAATTTAATTGCATAAAAAATATCTTTTCTTGCAATGATATAATTTTTTATCTTTTTTCCTATTATAATACTTCATCTGGATTTTATTAGTTGCTATAGTTTCTGTAGCAATTACTGTTCACCAATTGATCTTATTTCATATATAGTTCTTTATGTATAATGTAAAACATAGTCAAGTGAGATTTTGTTTGATTCATCTTAATGTGTATTTTCTTAATATTAACTTTTTAGAAGTGTTTATCATATGATATTAAAGATTAAAATCGTGCATTGGATAGCGTGAAAAACAAAAATGTAGCAACTATAAAAAACCAGAGGAAGTACAAAATATTGATCAACTATGAATGATATTCACTCATATTCAACCTATTAGTCAGATTTACTTTTTCACATTTGACGAGACAATATCTGAACTCTAGATATCTCTAATTATGCTTAATTAAAAATTATGAAAATTTAATATTAATAATTCGTGCATTAAGACGAATCAAACAAGATTCCACTTAACTATGGTTTAACTTTTAGTTTAAAAATAATATATATATTAAGAATGATAAGTGAATTGTAACCCAAAGGTAAATTGCACTAACAGGAAGAATAGGAAGAAGTATGAAATGTACGATGAGCTTTCTACCAACATTCAATATCACGTAAAACTTGTAATATAGGTCATTTAGGGCAAAAACATTTAATCAAAAAAACATCCTACCCCTTCCCTTCCTCCACGTTGCACCATCGCACCACCTTCTCTGCCACACTCCTGCTGCCTACACTGCCACCCTCCACCAACTTAGACACCACCACCACTCCCTCACATTCATGCATTGTCATCGTTAGATATCTATCCTTCCCACTTTAAATCGCAAAATCATCTCCCTGTTGTTTGCTACAAAAGACGATGTTGGCTGACAATAAGTGAAAGCAAGGAGAAAAGATAGATGTGAGGGAGAGATTAGAGGAGTGGTTGTTTTATTTTTATTTTTTCGTTGTTAAGGTGGGAAAGTGTGGGTGTATAGGTGAGTAAATAAAGGGGCAAGGGTGATGTCGACAAAAGTGGTGGGAGCGGGATGCGTGACCATGGGTAAAGGGGAGGGGAAGAGTGGTTGCGGTGGAGAGGTTAGGAAAAAGGTTATTTAAAGTTGTTGGGTGAGGGAAGGGTAGGGTTTGTGGATGAGTGGAGGGATGGGAAAAGGGTGATGTAAAAAAAAGAGGTTGAGGAAGGGTGGCTGACAGTACGTGAAGGGAAGAGATGGGTAGTTGTGGTGGAGAGGTTAGGAGAGGGGGTTGTTTTAATTCTTTTTTAGGTTGCTTAGGATGGGGAAGAAGATTCCATAGGGTGGGGGAGGGTACAGAAGGGGTGGTGCTGGGTACAGAAGGGGTGGTGCTGGCAAAGGTAGTGGGGGAGGGGTGGTTGCCTTTGGGAGAAGGAGAAGAGTTGGGGAAGCTGTAATGGAGAGGCAAAATGACCTACAATAGTAGGTTGCTAATAGGTCACAGATGTTGGTGGAAAACTCTCTCAAGGTTCGTATTATTCATGGTTAATCAATAGTTTGTACTCTCTTCGTTTCCAAATGTTATTCCCATTTACTTTTTGCATAGTTTTCAAAGCAATTTTTGAGTTTTTAATATCTCTAAATACGCATCATAAAAAATTATAAAAATTATATATAAAAAAGTATACATTAAGACAAATCTAACGAGATCTCACATGGATATATTTTATCATCTATATATGTCTTTAAAATCTTTATTAAATTTCTCTCTCCAAAATAGAATATTCTAAACAGGAAGAACATTAAGAAACGGAGAGAGTATTATTGTAAGAAAAAAGGTAAAAGGTTATATTATTCACAGTAAATTTTCCTTTAATTATAAATACTAATACTCTAATAGCAATTAAAAATCATGAATTTATCTAGTAATTAAGGAAAATCACTTTAATTTAATAAGAACATAATAATCTAATACATTTTAGCAAAAATTGTCATGAATAATACAACATTTTGTTCATTTCCGTACAATAATATTAACTATTTATTAACCATGAAATATACCAAGTTTAAAAGGTTGTTTCCTATAAAATCCCTAACATATTAAAAATCAAATTATAGGTGATTATAAGACAAAAAAAATTGTTAAATTAATTAATAAACTAAAGTTGATATTATTCTAAGAAAACACCACTTAAGGTGGTATTATTCAGGGTTAATCAATAATTGACATCATAATAGAAAAATTAACAAAAAGTTGTATACCCTATAAGATAAAAGGGGTACATAAAAGCTCAAATGGAATAAATATTTGGATGGTAAGTTCGTAAATAATTATATATATATATATATATATATATATATATATATATATATATATATATATATATATATATATATATATATAGGATCAAATAAAAAGGATTTTAAAATGAGAAGGATGAGAAGGATTTTTGTTTGATTTTGTTTGGTTACTATATATACAAAAAATGATACTATGTTATAAAGTAAGAACATTTTAAAAATATTGTTACAGTTACGTTTCTGTGTAACATAGTTACTTTTACAATTTTATGTTTTTGGCTCAATTGTGACCATAGATTTGTTTTTATTCTATGGAAATCAAGGGTGTAGAGTACTTCTTACCCTTCTCATTTTGAATACCCTTCTCATTGGATCTCTCCCCTATATATATATATATATATATATATATATATATATATATATATATATATATATATATATATATTTATATATATTTATGTGTAGAATCAAATAAGAAGGATTTTAAAATGAATAGGATTTTTTTTATTTTGTTTGGTTACTATATATACAAAAAATGATACTATGTTAAAATAAGAACATTTTAAAATTTTTGTTATAGTTACTTTTTTGTGTAACATAGTTATTTTTACAATTATGTGATTTTGGCTCAATCGTGACTATAGATTTTTTTTATTCTAGTGAAATCAAGGGTGTAGAGTCCTTACCCTTCTCTTATAGTTACTTTTCTGTGTAACACAGTTACTTTTATATAATATATATTATATAATCATATATATATATTATATATATATATATATATATATATATATATATATATATATATATATTATAATATATATATATATATATATATATATATATATATATATATATATATATATATATATATATATATATATATATATATATATCACATCCCCGTAGAACTATTAACTCTATATTATTTGGAGTATTTATTATTTTTTTCAAGTAAAAATCTTAAGTTTAATAATCCTCAATGTCAACTTATTATCTAACTAAAATAACTGTTAATTTTGTATATAAATACAACTCTTAAAAGCTACATCAAAATCACCAATTAATAACTATATACCTACCACTTCCATGTGTAAAATAGAACAATAAATATAATACATTCTACAATGATCCTATGAAATTGCCAAAGGAAGATAATGAAAGGTCGAAAAATATGCAAATTTGCATGTGGCTCGGTCATGTTGTCTGAAATAGATGAATTGTGCTTACTCTCAGTCTTACTTAACTAAAAGTCTAGTATAGATTTGAGAATGAGTTCAGTTGGAACAAAAATTATCTTTCTAAGAAATATCCTGGTTAGAATTGATCATCTAGATTTATCTTGTAATAAGAAAATAAGTATGGCTTTCTATACTATTTTTATTCTACAATCTTCCTTATTCTTTTATTCACAAGCTTATATTCATTATATACTCCAATTAGATACAAACATTTAGACATTATAAAATTTAAGTTTTTTATCCAATTAATTAACTTTTAATACTCTATTTTATTGAGAATCAAGTCTCGTCTCGTCTCATCCTCTACTCTTTAAAATACAAGTAAATATTCTAGGTTCAATTTAACCATAACTTTCCTTTTTACTCATTTTACTATATATTCAAAAAAAAAAAAAATACACTATCTCAATCTACATGTTTTTAACATTAAAATTAGCAATCACCTTCAAAAAACAGGTGAACTTTAGTTTTTAAGTGAAAAACCTTCATTTAAGTTCTAAGAATCGAACGGATTCCTCTCATTCTTCAAAAGTGTAAGATAATCAAGCTTGCCTTATAACTTTTTTTCTTTACAATAATGAAACTAATCAATTAAACTAATCCTATCTGATAAAAATAAATACAAGAGTAAAAGTTAAAGATGATATCGATATAAATTTTAGTAAAATGTATAACAATTCATATAATCATCCAAACGACATAAACATACACATATTATTGGTTCATGCCGATTAATGTTCTCAATTTAATTAAAGGGCACAAAACCGATAATGGCCAATTCATGTCTAGGTTCAAATTTTTTTAACTCAAACCAATAATCAATTTAAGCCTTGACCAATCGAAATTGACCACACTACAACAAATTTAGCTTTTTGCGCTTTGAATTTAGTGGCATTAAAAAAATGTCAGTGATTCATATTTTTAGTGTAATAATTATTGATATTTATTTTTAGTTCCACTATAAAGTGATTTAGCGACACCTATAATTTGGTCTTTAGTGGCATATGTAATTGTCACTATAGTCTATAGTGACATTTGTGAGAAATGTCACTAGATCCTATGTCGCTAAAAGCTTTAGTGTGATTTTTTAATATGTTGCTAAAGAGTTTAATAAATGTCACTAAATCCTCTATATACACTATAAGAAATTGGAAATAGCAACATTTAAATTAAATGTCGCTAAATATATCTCACTAAAGGCAAATTATGTTGTAGTGCCATCACGATATATAACTAAAACAATAAAAAAAAATTATTTTTTTGATACATGCACATAATTTTAGGAATACATTTTTTTTTTTTTTTTTTTGCAACTATTCCCTGATGCTTATCCATCTATCAAAATTCAAAGAACAATAAATCGGTTGCTAAAATTATAAGCTTTAAAATAGACCTAGGTTCAATTAATGCCATTGTTATCTTCCTAAGGAGCAAAACCTTACATGCATAATCAACACATTAACACCCTTGTTTTCTTTAAGAGGTCTCATTCATTAAATTTAACTTTAGATTAAGTGATGGATCTTGATCAAATATTTTATTTCATAATTGATTTAATGTCTAATTCCTAGAGTAACATATATTATCACATGAGAATTATACCTTTAAGATCTTCATTAGTTTTATCTGGTTCAAATATTTGTTTATCTAATGATTAAAAATTGGTCTTTTTAGTGAAGAGAATAATTGGTTGAAGAAGATGAAGGGAACAAAAACATTGGAGGGTTTGTTATAGATGGTCAAAAGATAAACAATTGAAGTAAAAGGTTAAAAACCAATTCAGCAGGTTATTAAAAAGTCTGATCATCGAATATTAGTGAAATGGCTACAATACGTGTCCTTATCGACTGAAAATGATTATAACTCATAAGAAATAAATTTTGTGGCAATAATTAATAAAAAAGCTAAGATATATGGATATAATGTATGGATGATTTTTCTTTCTATTGTGTCGAGATTTTAAAACAATCATGCCCTATATATTAAATTGGTCGTTCTCCCTAATTGAACTAAAATGATTGTTTGTGATTCAAAAAAAATGAACTAAAAATACAAAAGGAATATGACAGAATATCCATTATAATCAAATCTAATATATAATACTTATAAAAGCTATGATTAACCTCTTAAAAAGTTTAAAGGTAGTATTCCACAAATAATAAAGCCCTTTATAACTTTCATTCATTTTAGGAAAATTTACCCAGAATAATCCAACCTATTCACGATTTTCCTACAATAATCCCAACTATCGATTAACCATGAATAATCTCATCTATTGCTTCACATGACCTATGATGTTGTTCGTTTACCCACAACCGGTTCTAATAGGTAAAATAACTTTTTTTCTTTTTCTTTTTATTTTAACATAAAAGCTTCAACTACTCACCATTTAACTTTTGATATTCTCCCCCCTTTAAACCCATTCAAAGCCATTTTAAGTTCTGAAATATTCTTCCACATATTGGAATTGTTGATTTTCTCGGTGCAATTATCTCATCTCCATTTTAATGGTAAGTTAAAGCTCTTAATTTTTGCAAACTTTTTAATCGTTCTTGTACCCTAAAATAAGTTGATTTATTTATTAATTTATTGTTCATAGGCTAGTTTATTGGTGGAGAATTTAAGAAAAATAAGGTTGGATGAGAGTATGTGTAAACAATTGGTAGTCTGAACTTAAAAGGAATTGTTGAGCAAGATGTGGGTTACAAATCTCCCTTTACCCTATACTATTTACATCCTACTTCAATGACTTTTGAGGATGGGTTGAAGAAAATGAGAATGAGATTGATGCAAAAAGAAACTAAAAAAAATAAAAAAAATTGGACCTTAAAGAGGTTATTGCTACCATCAATGGAGGTCTTGAGCATTCAGGAGAATGAAGAAGGTGGTAGAGGACATAAGGTCATAAAGTGACCTGCTGAACCGGTAAACACAACGCAAACAACATCACAGGTCAAGTGAAGCAATAGATGAGATTATTCATGGTTAATCGATAGTTGGGATTATTGTAGGAAAATCGTGAATAGGTTGGATTATTCTGGGTAAATTTTCCTTAATTTTATTTTATTTAATTTTATTAATTTTATATGTTCTCATAATTTTATTTTAATACTCCCTCTTATTCGTAGATAAAGAGATGTATATTTGGGTTTAGCACCAAAATCAAAGCGAGGTGAGAAACCACTTAAAAGTGGGTGGAAAATTTTCTTTTTCATAAAGGGTTTGATATTTATGTGTTGTTGGTTGTTATAGTAAGGGTAAAAAAGAATGACAAAAATAGAAATGAGACATAATCAATGAATTGACTAAATAAGAAAATGTCTCTAACTCAATGAATAGGAGGGAGTATTAATTATTGTTTATCGTATGAGTTGTAGTTCGTCGATACTACTCTATGAGCGAGATACACTGGATATGATGATTAATTATTACTTGTCATTTTTTCTCATTAATATTAGTATTCACTATTCAATACATTAACATCCACAGTTTAGCTCTTTTTATTACCCATATACACATTACTTTTCAACATTCTCATTTTCTTAGATTCTCCAAAATCGTTTTTGGAAGAACACTTAAAATCGCACAAAAAAGGGACACATAAGTATAATTTCATTTGTTTCATAATGTTGGATGAATTTAGGGGAACAACGGAGGAAATAGGACAAACTCCCAACCGCTCAAAGCCAACATGAATATGAGTCAAACCTGGACATAATGACAAAGGAAGTTAATAAAGGTCTCGAGGAAATGGGGCGAGCCAAGGCAGTTGATCCTAACAACATTCCGATTGAGGTATGGAGATGCTTAGGGGAAGAAGGCATTTAATGTTTAACTAACCTCTTCAATTTTATCTAGAGGACACATAGAATGCCCGAGGAATGCAGGAGTAGTATACTTATCACTACAATAAATTTAGCTTTTTGCGACATTAGATTTAGTGACATTGAAAAAATGCCACTGATCCATATTTTTAGTGTAATAATTATTGATTTTTATTTTAAATTCCACCATAAATTGATTTAGCGACACTTAATTTGGTCTTTAGTGGCAAATGTAATTGTCACTATAGTCTATAGTGACATTTGTGAGAAATGTCACTAGATCCTATGTCGCTAAAAGCTTTAGTGTGACTTTTTAATATGCTGCTAAAGACTCTAATAAATGTCACTAAATCATCTATTTACACTATAAGAAATTTGAAATAGCGACATTTAAATTAAATGTCGCTAAATATATCCCACTAAAAGCAAATTATGTTGTAGTGTATCCTGATATATAATAACAAAGGGGACGCACAAGTGTGTGGCAATTATAGAAGGATCAAACTCCTCAGCCACACAATGAAATTGTGGGAAAGAGTGATAGAGAAGAGATTCAGACAAGAGGCGGTGATTATAGAACACCAATTTGGGTTCATGCCAGGTAGATCTACCACCGAGGCTATATATGTGTTAAGAAGACTAATGGAAAAATATAAGGAGAGGAAAAAGGAACTACATATGGTGTTTATAAATTTGGAGAAGGCTTATGATAGCATACCACGACATACCATTTGGGAGAGCCTAGAGGCTAAGGGAGTCTCACGAAGCCATATTGAAGCAATACGAGACATGTATAATGGAGCATCAACTAACATACAGACACCCGTTGGGATTAATAAGTCATTTTCAGTTAGAGTAGGTTTACATCAGGGATCAGCACTAAGTCCATTCCTTTTTGCAGTCATTATAGATGAGCTCTCCATGTCTATTTAGGAAATAGTGTCATGGTGCATGTTGTTCGCTGACGATATGGTGTTGGTCACAGAAATAAGAGAAGAGGCTAATACTAAATTGGAAGAATGGAGGGCAGTTTTGGAAAGTAAAGGGTTGTGTATACGTCGTACAAAAACATAATATTTGAGATGCAATTTTAGTGGTAATGAGCAAGTTGATGCTCAAGACGTGACAATTGGAGAAGATGTAGTCACAAGTACGAAGAAGTTCAAGTATCTAGGGAGGGTTATCCCGAGTAACGGGGAGATTGATGGGGATGTTACACATCGTATAGAAGCGGGGTGGCTTAAGTGGAGAGCGACAACCGGAGTGTTATGCGATAGGAAGTTCCCGATAAGACTGAAAGGGAAATTCTACAGATGTGCCATTAGGCCAGCTCTGCTATATGGGACACAGTGTTGGCCCGTTAAGAAGATTCATGATCAAAAGATGGAAGTAGCAGAGATGCGAATGCTGAGGTGGATGTGCAGTAACACAATTATGGATAGAATTAAGAACAAGGACTTTAGAGAGAAGCTAGGCGTAGCTTCCTTTTCTGAGAAAATGCGTGAAAATAGGTTAAGATGGTTTGGACATGTGCAAAGAAAGACTCTCGATTCTCCCATTAGAAGCATAAAAAGCATCATAGTGGAGGGTAAGAGAAATCGAGGAAGACCTAAGAAAACGTGGGTCGAGCAAATAAAAAACGATTTGAGTGAGTTGAGCCTCGCTGCAGACCTGACTAGGGATATGAATAGTTGGAGACGTCAGATCCATATCTTAGACTACTATCAATCTCGCTAGCTGCCTTCATGACCTAGTGTCTAACTGCTTCTTAACCCACTCATCAGTTTCTTTTTTTCTCTCATCGTACCTTATTTTATCTTTTTTATCTTCTATTTGTATTTTTTTCGTTATGTTATTCTATGTAGACCTAGTCTTTCTCTGCAAGCAAGTGTATTTCGAGACAACGTTGCCACTCATATCCCCTTCATGCAGGATTTCTTCTGTTTGGGGGTAAAATCGACCGCTGTCCTCTAGTGCTCCTTATAAAGAGAGTACGGGTATGGATTGTCAGTCAACTTCCCTCACCCAGACCTTACTCTCGAACAAGATATTGGATATGATGATGATGATATATCAAAACAATTCTAACAAGAGGTCAGACAAATTTTCAACCTCCTTATATCCATGAGAATTCGTATTTGAAATTTATGTCCCAATGTATGAAAATATGAAATAATGATAATATAAAACAAATCAAGTATATAAGTATATATTATTTATAAGAAAAATATAATTATGAATATATTACTTACAAAGGCAAGTGAGTAATTTTTCACCTACAACATGCACAAAATGGTAGCTAAATTATCAAGCAATACCACTGTTTGCATTAATAATGACAGGTAAAAACAACAATTGACAACTACGAAATATATATAAGATCATATAATGATGCAACTGCCCCAATTACCTGTTAAGCAATTAATATCACACGTAAAGCATGATTATTACAAAATTATGTGCTTAACACACGTAATTTGGTACAAAAACTGTACTTCATACTAAATTAGTCAACCAAATGACAGTAATTGGGATTGTTAATTAAGAGTTTGAAGAAGATTACGAAGATAAAACGTAGAAGGTAGTACCATGGTTCATACCTTCTTCCTTAGCTTGTTCCCAATGCAAGGGGCATTCATAAGAGGGAAAAGGGTCGTAATTTTGGAATGTTGCTCTTAAATTGCTGCACATGAGAACTTAATAAATTTGCCTATTATTTAGGAAAAATAGTGATTAATATTGTTAAGGATAAATTATGAATGGTTTTTTCTAACCTATGCCATAATGGCATAGGTTTAGGTTAAGAACATTAAATTCTTTTATAAAGCTACTTTATCTCTTGAATATGTTCTTGGGAATAATGATTTTATGTATACATTAACTAAAGTAAGTATAAAAAAAGAAAATAAAATAGAAAATCTTTGAATAAAGTTGGTAGATGAAGGTAATTAATATTCCCTTAACCTATGCCTTGTGGCATAGGTTAGACAAACCGTGAATGAATATATGTAATCTTTGTTTACATAGGAAGTTATTATTGTAATTATCTATTACTATATACTTAAAGGGTTATTCAATAAGACACATGTCACTCTCACATTTACTATTTTCCCTCCAAAACACAAAGGGGTATATTGGAAATCCTTTATTCGGCTAAATATGGTAATTAAAAAATTCTTTCTGCTTTACATCAATCACATTAATCAATCAAATATAGTTATTAATTATTAATCTTATGCTAATTTTAGGTTGATTATAATATATTCCTAAGATCATTTTATGATAAAATATCAATCAAATGACCACTTATTTCGTTAAATAATTATCAATCCTTTCTAAGATCATTCGGTAATAAAATATCAATCAAATTCCTTTTTTGTTATAATATCATTTGTGAATTACATCAAAGTTTAACACTTTTGTGAATTACAAATTGAATGTTTATATTTTGCGAATTACAACCACTAATATCAAAGGTTACAGGTTCAAGCCAAAACATAGAATTTTGACCATTTTGGTAGTCGTAATTTTAGTTTAAGTGGTCGGAGTTTGGTGTTTTTAGCTTGAACCAGTAAATTTGATACTTTCGTGACGGCAATTCGCAAAAAATAAACATTGAGTATATAATTTGCAAAAGTGCTACACTTTTAAGCTGTAATTCACGAATTATTCTAAAAACAAATAAAATGAATTGTTGAAATATATAGGGGTTAATTAGATTAAGAAATTATATTTTTTTCTAATTATTTTCCTGAAATACTGAGATCTGAGTTAAATTTATTTGTATTACACAACCACATTCCATAAAAAATTTTATATTACATACCTATAGTTTTCAAATTTTAACATTTTAATTTTTTTCTAAAATACCAAGATATAAACTATTTTACTAAAGATATAAGTTATTAATTTTTTTTGTGCATGAATTTTCATCTGATTAGTGATTACACTATTTTCAATCAAAGTATCTATACTATCTATCTATATCTATACTAATATACTAAAAGAGAAACCAAAAAAGTATCTTATTGACATGTGTCAAGCTATGGTTGAAAATTTTCATGCCTAAATTATCAAACTATATATTCAAAAAGTATATTCTATTATATATACAAAAATACACATAGAAGTATATATCCAAAAGATTAAATTGTAATTATTATAATACTTGATATTACGTGCATAAGAAAATGTAAATTGATACGTTTAATTTCTGTTACACGTTAAATATTATTTTCAATAAATTTATTATAATTAGCAAATAACAAATTAATATTATGATAATTTAAACTAATTTTGTTTATGTTTATATTATTATTATAATTTTTTAAAATTATTCGTGCTTGCAACGGGATTTAAGCTAGTTAAATACTAATATAGAAAATCGTACAATGTACGATTCTTTTTAGTATCGATATTTAAAAACATATAACGTTAAAATTAATGTCAGAGATATTATGTAGTTAGGGATGGCAATGGGTCGGACTCGGCTCGGATTATACATACTCCGACTTTACTCTGGATAATAGTCGGACTTTGTTTTTCAGTCCACCTCCACTCGGAGTCACATTATGGATACTCCAAGTTTGCCCCGACTCGGACTCTCGGACTCTCGGACCTCCAACGGAGTCTGATTAATATCAAGCGGTATCGTTGTGATATTATACTAATGATTTTAAAGCATACAAAATTAACAAAATATATTTTTCAAATACAATTTAACAAAAAAAGTATGTAGTTTGAATTCAAGTTTAACAAGAGAAATAGTCCTATTACTAAAATTCAACAAAATTTTCTCGCATTTTGATTTGGCATATTTTATATCTCTTGATCTGATTTGTCGTATTCTGATTGATCAATCTAAATGAAAATATCAAGTAGTTTTTCAAAATCGAAAATTACAATTAGTATGAGAGAGAGCTTGAATTAGTCACGTCTAGTGTTTTAAAGGAAGCAAAATATTGGTGTAAAACTCAAATTCAAAGTCAGATTTACTTCAAGGTCGGAGTCGGGTCGGATTTTTAATAAGGTCCAACTTCGGTCCGTCTCTAACTCGGCCTCGGATCGTAAAGACGGAGTCGGAGTCGGATGAATTTTTCCTCGGACTCGAATCGAATTATTTTCCTCGGATCGAGTCGGACTAGGGTCGGATTCGGACTGAATTGTCATCCCTATATATATGCAGTAGCGCACTCAAAACTAAAAACTAAATTTTGACAGTTATATGTATAAATTAACATTGTAATCTTGGAAATTATCAACAATATATTATGTGGTATACTATATTCTCTAATTTACTCAACTTAGCTATAAATGAATGTTAGTCAAATATATACTTTAATCGTAGAGATATAAGTCAAGATCAAATATCATGTCATTTTTTAGCCAACAAATGTTTCCTATTTGACAAATTCTCTTTAGTTGTCACACTTGAAAATTTTCAAACTTTTTAGCATAATATATGATATGATATGATATGATTGTTTGTAATTTTGCTAATTTATAAATACAATATTTTATTTATACTATATATAAGTTGTACTATAAATATAGTATAACATTTTAAATAATATTTTAAGTTAGTTCTTCTCTCAATAAGTCTAATTATTTAATATATTTGATTTATCTCTATGTTTGCTATAACTCTACACTACAAAAAATCTTCATTTGCCTGCAAAAGAATTTTCTGAAGAGAGAAGTTAGGCGAGAAAATAGGTGACAAAAACCCTTGTCCCTAGCTGGCGACAAAATGCTTTTATCGCCTGTTTTGTCGCCTAAACCCTTTTTGTCGCCTACATCTTTAGCGGGGGAAAAAAATGCACTGTTCAATTTTCAAAATTAGATGTTAGTCGCATAAATTGTCGCATATGTTTTGGGTTTTGTCTATATAATAAGGTAAATGTTAGTGTTTGATACGCAGGCCAAACGCAAAAAAATTCAAACACATTTCGTAGTATTTGCTTGTAGACGAACGCAAAAAGCTCGGTTTCGTGGAACGTATATTTCTAATGTTTTTTGACATTGTATTATTTTTTAATTTGTACATGTATGATTATTATTATATATAATTATGCATGAAAATAAATCTTTTGTGGTTTTTGATAATTTATTTTATTTAATTTATGCATCTTTGTTATTTGAGTTTTGTATGTTTATTATTTGTTTTATTTGTGTAAAATTACTCATATAATTTTTTGAAATATTATTGATATCTGCATCTTTTTTTATGATTAAATGTAAATGGTATTAGATTAATTTAATATTTTGTTTATTTACGTGCGATTATTTGATCTATTAATTTGGTTTGTTCATGTGTTATTTTTGTTTATCATAACATGTAGTTTATTTATACTTAGCTTGAGTGTGTTTTAAAATTTCATATAGGTGTACACGATGACGGATGACGGTAGCTATTATTTGTATAATAGAAACTGGATGAACGAAAGCGAATTTGGTGACGGGTCTTCTAATATAGAGTTCATTAGGGGATTAAAAGAATTTATAAAATTTACATTGTTGAAGAGTCCTTGTGCGAAATGCAAAAATGTTGTGTTTAAAAATCCAAATGATGTAAGGGAGCATTTGCTAAGGAAAGGTTTTGTGGAACATTATTATGATTGGAGGTATCATTATGATATTGCCGCTGGTGAAGGTAGCAGCGACAATAACGCGTTTGTTAGGCAACAGTTGCCTCAAGATGTTTTGACCCTAGAGCCGATGTCGGAGGAAAATAACTACGTTCATATGGAGCATGATGCTGCTGCGAGTAGATTTCCAGATGCGTACAAAAACATTTTTCCCCAAAATGAATACGGTTATGTGGAGGTGCAGTCGCCTAATTACGTAATTCCCGAAGAGCCGGATCCGGAGGCGAAAAAGTTTTTTCAAATGTTCAGTGCCGCAAACAATCCACTAAATGAAGGGTGCGAAAATTACTCTCAAATGTTGATTTAGGTAGGATGACCAATCTAAAGATAGAACATAATTGCTCTGAGAGGTTGTATGATGATATGTGCACTTTGATGGGGGAGGCTTTACCTCAACCGAACTCGATGACATCCAGTTTTTACAACACAAAGAAGCAAATTGCGGGGCTTGGGTTGCCATCAGAGAGGATTAATTGTTGCATTAATGGGTGTATGATCTACTGGGGTCGTACTGCTAACGCTAAACGTTGTCATACGTGTTCGACAACAAGGTGGGTCTGAGACGACGTTGGAAATAGACGAATTCCCAGGTAATTGTCACAATAGTCTATAGTGACATTTGTAAGAAATGTCACTAGATCCTATGTCGATAAAAGTTTTAGTGTGATTTTTTATTATGCTGCTAAAAGGTCTAAAAAATGTCAGTAAATCCTCTATATACACTATAAGAAATACTACCTTCTATTCTTCCTATTAGTCCCATTTACTTTTGGGAGACTATTCACTTATCACTCTAATGTGTATTTTATTCTTAATCTATAAGTTAAAGCATAGTCAAGTGGGATCTTATTTGATTCGTCTCAATGCAAGTATTATTAATTTCAAATTTTCATAATTTTCAATCAAGTATAATTAGAGATATTAATGGTTCAAATATTGCCTCGGCAAATGTGAAAAAAGCAAATGGGATTAATAGATTGAATAGGAGGGGGTATGAAATAGTGACATTTAAATTAAATGTCGCTAAATGTATCTCACTAAAAACAAATTATGTTGTAGTGTTTCTACTCCTATATCTTCCATTTCATTAACATAAAATGTCGCCAATTATTTTTTATCTCATTTGCTTATACTAAACTTTTACAAAAACTACCCATCAATTTTAATGAAATTTTAGAACTTACAAATATCTTAAATGAGACAGTTTTATGGTTAGATTAACTTTATTAATTAGGCTCGCTCATGTATATTTAGTGTGTTAATAAAGTGATCGCTTACAATTTTAAAGTGATCAATTGAAGAAAAATACTAGTTATATGAGCCCACTTCATGGTGACACGTTCTCATACAAGACGAGCTATAGAACCTGTTACAAATATGTTTTTTTTTCTTTTCGCAAACACTTGTAAGCGATGACCTCATTATGAAATATATACTAATGGGATGGCGCAAACTCAAAAGTACAAAAAAAAAATCAAATTGGAACTTAAATTAATCATTTCTGACATTAGAGTAATCAATTTCAAACTTAAAATAATATTTAAATAGATTAATTAAAATAAAAAATATCACTTTTGATCTAATAGTGATCAATTCTGATAAGTTTATGACCTTAAATGGTTTAATTAATCTTTTTAAATTCATTAATTTGGACGTTAAAATTATTAATTCAAAATCTAAAAGTAATTAAATATTAGAGTAGACAACTTTAACTAGATAACTAACAAATTTGAAAATAATCAATTACAACCTTAAAGTGATCAATTTAAAGCTTATAGTGCTAGATTATATATCATCACATGTATAGTTATCAATTATAAAAATTAATCATAAACGAGTTAATTAGAACCTTGAAGGGATCATTTATAATCTCAGAGGAATAAATTATGACCTTCAAGTTATAAATTATAAAGGATCATTTATAACATTTACTAAAATCAATTTTAACTTACAAAATATCAAATATATAATTTTAAAATTTTCAATTAATAATTACATATTGTAAAAAATTATAATTAAACTGATTAAGTAATTGGTCTCATAATAAGACAGTCTTGGTAGCAACTCATGTTTTCTTTTTACCTTTTCTATGGCCTTTCAGCCTTAGAAACATGCTAGTTGACCCAACATAGGTGAGCCCACACATGTCCTACCTAGGTTTAATTTGTCCTAATAGTCCCAAAACAGTATGTGCCCCATGATCATTGTTTTGTGGGGCCTTTTCTGAGAGATCATAGTTTGTAGGACCTACCATTTTCTAAATTGAACTCAAAACGGTTAAAATGGGCAAATATTCAGATTGAGCCATGGCTCTCATAATATTGGACCATTTGACGGCCACAATAGACAAAATATTTCAATCATCAAAACTTTTGTTGTTGTTGTTAACCCCCATATCTTAGGATTAATTTACATTTGCATGAGTAATTTTCTAACGGGTGCTCTTTTAAGAGATCGTTTTTTGTAAAGATTACTCTCAAAAGTCCAGCTTAAATTTATATTTAGAGTTCTGACAATATATATTTAGAATTGGACTGAACTTTTGAGAGTCGTCTTTACAAAAACGGTGTCAAATAAAAATTTGTTATTTTGTAAAATACCTTTCTTCTTTTCTTTTTCTTCGAAATACAACCTTACTATTTCATTGATCATTTATTGAAGTTAAACAATGACCCTCTTATAAATTAATTATTATTATTAAAATATAATAATTAAGATGAAGAAACATTTATCATATATTCAATCACAGTTTAACTTTGACAATGCAGTATTTCAATCCTATATATTTGTAATTGCGCTTTGTTATAAATAAAAGTTTAAGTTGATATTGATAAAATTAGTTTTAAACGAAGCTAAATAAAATCCTACTTGACTATATTTTAACTAATAGATTAAGAAAACAAACATACAAAGAGTAATTGTTGAATACTGCAAAAATACAAATGAGACATGTGATCTGAATATTAAGAGTAATAAATTACTTTTATATCCTATTAAAATTGCTAAAATTAGCTGTGTTTCCTTGTTTTAAAATTAACACTACATCATTCCATCAATTAACATTTACATATTTAATTTCTTTTTGATTTCACCATGCATTTCAAACAATTATTGAGTAAGAGTAGAATAGTGTCCTTGTAACAAATGTCATAGTATTGAGTAGAATAATTATAATTATTAGTATAAAAACTATGAGAATATGTTTTTGTGCACTCACCTTAAAATGTGTAAAAATAATATGTTTTTGCATTTAACATGTATAGTCAAGTACACTCATAAAAAAATATTTTTTAATATCAAAATAATACCTACTAAAATAGTAAGGACTAAGTTTGTAAAAAACTTTTGAAAAATATACGATGAATGTAAGGATACAACTATTGGATATTATGATTGAGAAACAATGACCTAATAATAAAATAATAGGTATTATAAACTATACAATGAATATGAGTATTTTAGCCTTTTGATTTAAACCTAGAGAAACAATGACCTTATAATAAAATAATTAATGGTTAAATTATACAATGAATTTAATAAGCCTTTTGGTTTTAAGATGGAGACACGAACCCTAATAGGTAGGCTTTAAAACAAAAGGTTAGTAGCTAATAAGACAATTATTTCCATCATTTAAGCATTATTTGAGAAAAATTATTGTTAATATTGATTAGACAAATAATTAATTATCTCAAGGTGTTAATTAGCCGTGGCGTGACCGCGGACCTATTCATTAGGAATTTTTTAAATCGTTATATTTTCCGCAACCCAAGAGAAAAAGTTAAGTACTCTATTGTTTTATGAGAAGGACCTGTGTGGACTTGGTCCACACTAATATTAGTGTGGACCAAGTTTTACATCCCACTTTACTACTCTGTACTCCATTTCACTTCACTTTACATTTTGACTCTATTTCATTCTACTTTCACACTTTGTCTATTTCATTTTTATACTTAAAAAAATTTTTAAAAAATAAATAAATATTTAAAAATTTAAAATTAAAATTTAAAATTTATAAAATAAAATAGTAAAAATAAAATAAAAAATTTAAAATTTTAAAAAACTAAAAAAAATTAATTTTTTTAAAAATAAAAAAAATGAAAACTAAAAAATTTAAAATTTAAAAAAAATTTAAAAATTAAAAAAATTTAAAAATTTTAAAATTAAAATGAAAATTAAAACTTTTAGAAATTAAAAAATTTAAATAAAATCTTTCAAAATTTTTTTTTTAAAAATTTAATTCAAATTAAAAATTAAAAAATTGAATTAAATTATTTTTTTATTTTTTTTAAAAAAATTGGAAGTAGAGTAAGGGAGTGAGAGATTGGAAATAGAGTAGAGAGTAAGAGTGAAAACTTGGTCCATCCAAAAGTTAATATGGAATAAGTCTACCTTAGACTTTTTCTTGTTTTATAGTACTAAACTAGTTCAAAAGTTTCTTAAAAAAAAAATACCAGCTCAAAAGTATTGGCAAAATTTTCTTTTCAATTTATTTGTCACATTTTAATTTTAGTTAATGTACTACAGATCCAGACAGGGATCAGAAGGAAGTGTGCCAGTTCTTAAGATTACAATTGATGTGTTTAAGTTGGTAAAAGCATGATGAATTTGGGCGCTATTTGGCAAACAGCTGAATATTGATAGGTGATAATTAATAGTTAATATCTGATTTTATTGATCGAATTGATCAGTTGATTTTATTGACTGATGTGACTAGCTGATTTTAAATCTGCTACAATGAGTAGCTCGTCCAGAAACAAATTATTCATAACAATAAGGGATTTTAACAAACTATTTTACTAAATACTAACATTGAATAGCTTGATCACTCAACACTCTATTTCATCATCATCATCATCACCATACTCAGTATATCCCGCCCATAGTAAACTATGGTCAGGGTCTAGGGAGGGAAGGATGGCGGCAACTCATACCCCTGGAGGAGAGCACAACCAAAGAGTCCCCCGGCTCGAGGGAGAGCTTTATAAGGTTCAGGTTCTTCAACTCAACACTCTATTTGTAATAAATATAAAATTGTTTAATAAATTATTTTGCCAAACGCCGTGTTTCTAATAGCAAATGATAATTAAGTTATAATTTTTTTATGAGAAGACATAAGATATTGATGATGATGATGAATTCTATTAAAAATAGATCTATAACACAACTTTAACTTTTGCTTTTACGGCACATTTGGTAGGTGCTAATAAACGATAGTAATGGGAATGAAAAACAAGAGTCATTTTGGTTGAAAAATCTCTTGGTTATCTTGATTGTCATGCTTGTGCTGTAAAAAATCATAATGCGGAATTCGGTTTGGGTTTAATCTGGTGAATACTGAATTTGTATTAATCAATAATGAGAGGAAACACCTCTATTTATACAAGAGCCTAGGAAATTAAAATTAGGAAACAAAATATTAACCTAAATCTAAATAATAGTAAACAAAATAATCTTAATATCCTAAATATTAAAAAAGGTCTTAGCTTCCTAAAACATAATATTCTAAAATAATATCTTTATTTTATTCTCATATTTATTTTATTCTTCATTCTATTTTCCTACACTCCTCCACAAGTTAGGTCTCGAGATCACCGAACCGAACTTGCACAATAATTTTTAAGTCTTCGAATCCAATTGTCTTTAACAGAAAATCCGCTAGTTGATCTTTTAACTTCACAAAGCATATTTCGATGATCTCATCAGCAAATTGGTCATAATTTGTTTTCAATTTTTTGATTTTGGATAAAAGATTTAGAAAAACATGAGTTGAGTAAAGAAATGGTTCATGGGTCATGGGTCATGGGAATTTGATGGGGTAGGATTTTATTATTTTGTGTCTCCATATAAAAAGGAATTAAATAAGGAAATAAACTCTCCTCATTCACTGTCTCCTCTATCCTTCTCACTTTTGAACTAATTTTCTCTTTCTCATTATTTTCGACCTTCAACTCACCGTGAACACTGGTATTGGTGGTGGTAGTAGAATCAGTGACACCTGAAAAATTATTTGTACCTTTGTTGACAATTTTTTTCTTTTAAACCTTGGTTTCGGAGGTCTTGATCTTGGTTTTGGATTTGATTATTAATTTCTTTACACCACTTGGTGTAAATTTTGAAATCTAATTTTTCAGAAATTTCTGGCCAAGTATGAAGTTTTTTTGTTGTATTTTTGGATAAGTTGGAACAAATGTTGTTCTATTTGAGCCATGGACATCATGGTCTTGGTTTGGTTTTGTTTCTGATTTGGTTTGATTGGTTTTGTTTTAATTTGTTTTTTTTTTGTTTGAATCGATTTTGTTCGATTATGATCAATGATAAAATACCGATAGAATTTTCCGTCTAGGAAAACCTTATGGCTCCGATACCATGTAGAAAATCATAATGTGGAATTCGGATTGGGTTTAATCTGGTGAATACTGGATTTGTATTAATCAATAATGAGAGGAAACACCTCTATTTATACAAGAGATTAGGAAATTAAAATTAGAAAACAAAATATTAACCTAAACCTAAATAATTTAGTAAACAAAATAATCTTAATATCCTAAATGTTAAAAAAGATCTTAACTTCATAAAACATAATATTCTAAAATAATACTTCATTCTATTTTCCTACATATGCTACTTCAATCATCTCATTTTCTTCATAAAGTTCATTACAATGCAATGCTTTTGGGAGATGTGGTATTAGGTGGTAATGGAAATTTGTAAATAAAAAAAATTTTTGTGGTCAAAGTTTCATTACCATGGGAATGATAGGAACATTTGATGAAATTTTAGACTATAAATTCCTATTACCACCATTTAGTACCACTAACTAAACAGGCCGTTAGAGTATTAACACGTAAAATTTGATTAACATTGTAGTCTCATTTCCTCACCATGCTCAATCGGGATATGATCAAATTTGAGAATTTTGTTCACCAATTTCTAGTCTTACCTTTACGCTTCTTCAAATAAGAAAATTAATAGGAAAATTTGCTAAAAATAATCCCAACTATTACCCTTTGGCCAAAAATAATCCCAACTATTAATTATTTTTTAATAATCCCAACTATTCTCATAATTTATTGAAAACGTACCCACCCTCTTGTTATCAGCTGGAACAGGTAACTTTTTCACTTTTTTTTTTCTTTTTTTTTTTACTTAAATGTTCAAAATTAACCCTTCTCCTTCATCTATTAATCAAAAGAGAAAGAAAAAAGTGGAAAAGTTATCTGTTGCAGCCGATTAAAAGAAAGGTGGGTATGTTTTAAATAAATTATGAGAATAGTTGGGATTATTAAAAAATAATTGATAGTTGAAATTATTTTTGGCTAATGAGTGATAGTTAGGATTATTTTGAGCAAATTTTCCAAATTAATATTGAAATGTATCAATTCTAAGTTTAACTGACTCTATACATTGACTATAAACTCCCTCATTGACTAAAACCACTTTTATATCATATTTGATTAACGTTTTTGAAAGAAAATAATGAGATTTGGAAAAAAGGAAAGGAAAAAAATAAGAGAATATTTAATATGTTTTTTCCTTTCACATTTTCCCAATGTCGAAAGGATTTATTTAGTTAAAATGTAAATTGGTCCGCGAATGCTGACTCGACTTGAACCTAATTCAAAATATGTAGATTTGAGACATCTAATTCAATTAAATATTCGACCATATCAGCTTATAGATGAGTCAGGATAATGTTAAAATTTTAAACCCGAAACAAATTTTATAACTCATCTAATTAAACGAGTTAGTTTAGAGTCGATTAGATTTTGTTTAACTTGAACTTAATTCATTTAATATTTTCATATTTTTCATAATTAATAGAAGATAAGGAACTCATAAATTAAAAATTTAAATTGAGTTATGATTTGAAAGATAAGATGTAGTCATTTCTAAAAACTTTTAAATGGAAAAAGAAAACTATAAACGAGTTCGGTGGCTTGAAGTCAAGTTAATATGATCTGTAACAGGTCATGTCATTGTCAGAGTTATGATTTTTAAATTAATTAAATAAGCGGGATAGGTTTAGTTAAGAGGTTTTCAATCCATTTATATATGACTCAAATCCGAATTCGATCCTACCTGATCATTCTAACAAGCCTACAAGTAGGAGTTGTTTGGCAAATGATAATTATTGATTTTTAAATTGACTTATTTAGGTAGGGGATGTTTGGCAATAGGAAGTTGATCGTTAGCTTTTTTAGTTAATTTGTTTTACTAGTTGAAAATGTTGACCGTTTTAATTGACTTTTAAGCAAGCAATCAAAATTCAATCTAAATGCAAAATACCAAACACCTTGTTAATATTAGCTATTTTGTAGGCTTTGATGCTAGCCAAATAGGCCGAGTCAATTCGAAAGTAAAATTAGGTATAAAAGTTGATTGTATTTTAAAGGAAAAGTCAATAAGAAATTAAAAAAACTAGAAACAGTTATAAGATTATGCAGATTGCCGGCTATATATTTATTGTATTTTACCTATTTTCACCCATAATAAGAATAATTCGTACAATATTCTTATTTCCAAATTTCTAAATCATAGTAAACTAAGTTAGTTACACTTTCTATTTTTGATTCATAAATTACTGACTCTTCTCCGCTTCTCCGAAGATCTGGGAAATGTTTTCGTACATGTATTCAATCAAAATTCATTTATTTGTTATCATTTTTTAATTTGACTTCTCCTACGTGCTGCTCTTTTATCATAATCCTATTTTCCTTTCTTCATCCACATATTTGTATTCAAATGAAGAATATGAAATTTCTTCCCTTTTTTCTTTATATTTTTTTTTCACTCCAAAATATTATTACAATCTTAATTGAAGTTAAAAAGAAAAACAATAACTTTTTCAAGACACAAGTCACACAACCTTCCAAGAGAAAAAGTTGATGTTATGTACCATATAGTATGGTCATCTCTCACTAACAATTTATATGCTCTCATTTACTTGTCATTTCCTTCATGAAGAGTATGTATGGGAATTGGGAGCATTATTATAAAAAAAAAGTGTACACTTGAGAACCTAACAGTGTTTTATGATTGACGAGTCCTACGTACATTGTGGATTGTGATTATGGAGTACTACTAATTATTATTACAAATGCACATGTAATCCAATCATTTGAAATTTATTACTAATATTTTACACATGCATAGCCATTGTTCATTAACCCATCCAACAAGAGGATATAAGTTAGTAATACATAAGATGTATCATGAGTGTTGTATTTGTGAATGATTTGAAATTGCTTTGTGTATTTTATTAAATTGACAATCACAAAGAGCTCTAATTAAATCTTTTATAGATTGATTTTTAACATGTTAAATATCCTCTAGTGAAATATCCCACATCGTTGATTATATATATATATATATATATATATATATATATATATATATATATATATATATATATATATATTATATATATATATATATATATATATATATATATATGGAGAAGTTCAGGTGCGAACATCACCTATTTGAGAACTATACGAACTGTCTATATAAGACGTTGGATTTTGATCTGACGGTCAAGATTCACGTGCAAATTAATATTTGAGTAATGACATTTTTGTAATTATTAAAGCTTGTCTCCCATTGCAATTCACATTCACGCATTTCATTTCTGTTCCACATCAAAGCACATGCTTTCTCTCTCATCAACAACTAAGGTTATTTTCTCCATTAAATTCACCTTTTGTATTTGTTCTTTGGATTTTATAAGTGAAGAATCACCATTTTAGTTTGTTCTTTTTTCACTAAAATTTGCAAGATGAAGATTCTCAATTTGTTTATCTCGATTTGAAGTTCTTTTTCTTGTTCTCTTGAGTTCAATTTGAAGATTGCATTAATTTCTTGATTGCAGATTGAAGATTCGTTTGGACCATATTTTTGGCTATTAATTGAAGAAATCAATTGAGACTGGCAAGTTTCGAGGTGTTGTAAATGGCAGATTTGTTGTTTTTTTACTCTAAATATTTGATTTTCAAGTAGTAATTTCTATGTAAAGTACTTCATAATTTTTGCATTTTAAATCATTTTTTATCCTATTTTCAACCTCTATTTAATGGAAAATTGTTGTGCTATGAGCTGTATTTGTGTAATTGAGGAGATTAAAGTTGCAATGGTGGATGAGATTCTTATTGTTTCAAATGATGTTAGGTTAACTAACATTATTAGGATTTATTTATGGTTGATTTGTGTGTTTCAATTGATTTCGTGTTGTACTTTCAGTATATTTCTTACTAGCCTTAGTACTACTTTAAGATAATAATTTCTATGGATCTCAATTTGAGTTAGATGTTGATTTTTGCGTACACTACGGTTGATACTTTAAGCTAAAATGTGCTATTTTTTATTAGATTAGTACTACTTTAAGTGTAAATGGTGTTATTCTGTTTTTGTATAATAAACTCTCAAGTAAGGAATACAACTCTTACAATGTAGAGCGGGTGGCGGAGCTTAGATAACTCGTAGTGCAGTCTAATCAGTAAACCTTAGAAAACTCAATGTGACTTGTGTACTACATTTGACTACTACATTATTTTGCTACTGTATTTGGTAAGTTGTTGTATCCCAATATCCTATGACACCAGTTGACATTGGTTTGTAAAGTGACTAGTAGATTAGTATTAGAATCATATAGCCTGTGTCTCCATGTTTCTTGTTGCTGGATTTGATATATTCTTATGATGAAAGTCAAAGTCTCCGAAGATGCTTTTCATGCTCATAAGATTTGATATAAAATGCCCAAATATCTTAGAATGATCCTCATTTGAAGAACAACACTAGTGATTAATGCTCATAAGAGTGATTGCAAGACTTCAATCGATCCGAAAAATGACAACTTTTGCTGCCTACTGAAATGATGGTGCATTTTGTTTAAATAGTGTTGTTATGGGGTCAAATTATGTTGCAATTTCTTATTATATGATGTTGCATTCTGGTTAAATGGTCCCAACCTTATGCTACCTGAAAGCAACTAACTTTTGGTTGTTCTAAATTTTTTTGCCATAAATCAACGCACGTTCAGTTTGTTTGGTTTATTTATTATGTTGTTACTGCTGCATTTCATTGTATGTATAACATAAATGTAAATGTGTGTTTTTTGTCTGTTGTTGCTGCATTTATGTGTGTGACATCAATGTAGATGTCTTAGTATTTGTCCTGCTTGTCTACGTGTAGCGATGGGTTAGGTATTAGTACTAAGATATTTTAGTTACTTGATAGTTTTCATTGTAATTAGCCTATTAGCTCAACTTGGTAGAGCGCTATGCATTTGCATAGAGGGTGTAGGTTCAACTCCTAAATAGGCTATTTTTAAGATATTTACCTACATTCTTGTAACTGCTAGTGTTGTTGAGGACTACTACTAGTGTTGCTGTTAATCGAAAAAAGTATTGTTGCGAAGGACTAATCTTTTATTGCTTACTCATACAATTACATTGTTGCTAATCAATAAAAAAGTGTTGCTAAGGACTAATCTTGTGTTGCTAACTCAAACAATTATGTTGTTGCTAATCTTAAAGTGTATCATACTCAAATGCGCTCATTGAAATTGTTAAATAACTTCGTTGTGTCTAGTTTGTATTGTCCTCGGACCTCGAGGGTAATGTGCACATATGAAGTTGAAAAGTTAAACATAAAGCTCTTAAGTGCACTAAAGGAGACGATAAATCTGTGGTGTCGTTTTTACCTGTATGTTGGTGCTCCTATATGCTATAGTTGTTTATGATTGATTTTGCAGCTTCATAAGTGCACTTGAGTGTGATATAATTTTTTAGATCAACAACAACATGATTTATTTTAGGTTTTTCAGTCCATTTATATTTATAACAAAGACCAACACATTCTAAACATAAAGTGACACACTTGGTGTAACTTGATTAAAAGGATTACTTTATATTGCCTATGTAGGATTTGAACCTACATCCTACATGCTTAAGCATAGCATGCTCTACCAATTGAGCTAATAGGCACTACTAACAAAAAAGTTTTACTTTCTGACTAAAATGAATTGCGGAATAAAAAAAGCTCTACTTATAACATGAAAACAACAATGGTAACAGTTTTATAACAAAATGAAACATTTTTATAACAAAGAGTGAAACTTTTTTAACAAAACGCCACACTAAATAGAGCAGTATTACCCTCGAGAAGTCGCAAGCATACACTGATAACACAAAAAGAACAATACAATTGCGACCCCACAACCACACCCGCCTGCAGTGACACTCCAGACCAGCAGTACTCCCAAAACAAAGCCCAAGCGCCTTGAACCCACCAGAACAAGCAACTTCAATTAGGCAAACCACCACACCTGAAATCCAGTTGCACTTTCGCACACCATTATCGCACTCTAACATAGAACTAGACATCGCGCCAAAACCTGTTGTACTAGCAGTCTACATTGGTAACACTTTTATAACAAAAAGAAACACTTTTATAACAAAAAGAAACACTTTTATAAAAAAGAGTGACACTTTCATAACAAATTCGTCGTTTGTACCCATTCAAAGAACTGAACATCAAACAAACACTCTAACATAGAACTAGACATCGACACATTCTAAACATAGAGTAACACACTATCTAAACAAAGACTAGCACATTTGCCAAAAAAAACCATGAAAACATACACCATTATTACTTTTAAACCAGAAAAAACCACTATTATAACATAAGGTAACAATATTTAAGCACAAAAACAGCAATACACATTGTAAACGAAAATCCTACAAATTTGTATGATTGAAAAACCCTAAAAAAGGAAAAAATTTTAAAATTTAAAAAAAGTATAAAAAATAAGAGTAATAGGAAGATCTACCATTATTTATAGACAACAATTTCTAAAAGATGAAGAATTTTTTTTAAGTTCAAACCCTAAAAATTCGTAACTGTCATCTTCGAAGTTCAAATTGAGAATTTGTACAGTGAAATTCCTATAGAAGAAAACTAAAGTTTGTTAATATCAATTGATGAAAGAAAGAAGAACACCAAATTAGGAATTAGTTCTTGCCTTTTGTTGATTGTTATGGAATCTTGAAGATCTTGAGCAATGGTGAGAAAATCGGAAGAGAGAGAAAGCTAAGAAGAAATGGAAGAGAGAGATATTGAAAGAAAGAGTAAAAAAACATAAAAATCAGAAACTAAGAAAATTACAAAATTGCCATTAATGACCGCGTGAATCTCAACGGTTGAAAGAAATCCAACGCTCCACAGATGTAGTTCGCACGGTTCACATATAAGCAAGGTTTGCACCTGAACGCGACCCTATATATATATATATATATATATATATATATATATATATATATATATATATATATATATATATATATATAGCAATCTTGTCTTTTATTTCACCCATTTCGTCTTTGGTCAAAGGTCGTGATTCCCTTGCAGTGTTGTTTAAAACCTAAATAATATAATATAAAAGAGTATACATTAGATGGTTTACATATTATTAGATATATAACATAATTTATGAACGTGAAATACATACCATTTCAATATTCTTTACTCCGACTTTTTCTGACGGATTGTGAATTATCGAGCATAATTTTATCTTGTAGTAGCCACAATTAATATTATTTTTTTTGTTGAAAGCACTAATAGCTCATAGATTAATTAAATTGAGGAAAATTGAAGTCAAAATTATTGAAAATACACAAGCTAAGGCTTAAAAACAGAACTTGATACATAATTTTAAGCATATGCTATTTTTTCAATGCTAATCATTTCAAAACAGTAATGTATTAGTATTGTGTGCCAAGTTTCATGCCAAACAAATCAAGATTGAACAACTTAAAGTAAGTTAGTGCGATAAAAGTTTAAAAAGCCTTAAAGACGCATCTTGGCACGTAATTTCAAGTATATGCCTATTTTTTCAATTCTAATCATTTCAAAACAATAATATATACTAATTGGTGTTGGGTGCCAAGTTTCATGCCAAACAAATCAAGTTTGAACTACTTAAAGCGAGTTAGTGCCATAAAGCTTAAAAAACATTAAAAATGCAACTTGGCACGTAAGTTCAGCATATGAACATTTTCTAATTCTAACCATTTCAAAAAATTAATATATATTAATTAGTGCTATATAAGAAGTTTCATGCCAAATAAATCAAATTTGAACTACTTAACGCGAAAGAGCGCCAAAAAAGCTTAAAAAGCCCTAACAACGCATCTTAGTACATAATTTCAAACATATGCCTATTTTTTTTTCAATTCTAACAATTTCAAAATAATAATATATATTAAACAGTGTTGTATGCCAATTTTCATGTTAAATAGATAATGGAATCTTGAGTGAAGGTCTTGCAGATCTAAAGCTATGTCATATTGATGATGAAGATGAAACAACAAAGGAGAATGAAACAAACATGCAGGAAATAATTCAAGCCCTTGACACATACAAAATGGAGGCTAATGAAAGTTTTCAAGGCCCTTACAATATCAATCATGAACATGAGCCTAAAGAACAAGTGCAAAATGTTGACGGCTCTCAAAATAACTCTCAAGGCCTTGAAATTGAACAAACAACATCTCCTTTGGTAATAAAAAAAAGAAATCAAACATGCATCTTCTCATCCCTTGGAGAATATCGTCACAAATCCAACTTAAACTAGATCTAAGAGTTATTGTGCTTCTTGTACTTTTGTCTCCCTCATTGAACCAAAGACTCATGATAAGCATTACAATAAGACGAATGAATAGTTGCCATGGAAAATGAGCTAAATGAGTTTAAAGGAACAAAGTGTGGATATTGGTTCCTAGACCTAATGATTGGACCATCATTGGAACTAAGTGGGTGTTTCGCAACAAATGTGATGAAAACAATATGGTCATTTGTGGAGGTGTCCATTCGAGTTATCGGGTCAGTTTTAGATTAGTTGTTTCAGACTGATTCAAAATAGGGTCTTGCATACAAAATGATTTTTACATTATTTTAAATTCATTTTGAAGTCGGGTCAATTCGAGTTCAATTTCATGGTTGGGTAAATATTGAGACATCAGGTCAATTTTGAACACCTCTAACTATTTGTAACAAAGTTAGACATGTTGTAGAAGGTTACAATCAGGAAGAAAGTGTTCAAATTTAAAAAACTTTTCCACCTGTTGTTAGATAAGAGGCTATTAGAATGTTGCTAGCTTTTGCTTCTTTCATGCATATTAAACTTTATCAAATGCATGTTAAATGTGCTTTTCTAAACGGTTATCTTAACGAAGAAGTATATGTAGAACAACCTGCTGGTTTCTAAAATGAAAAGTTTCTAGAACATGTTTTTATTTTAGAGAAAGCTTGATAAGTGTAATTATTTGCACTCATTGCTTACATTTCTATGCCCCTTTTCGGTGTTTAAATGCGGTTTAAGGTTGTTTTGTGCGTTTTCCCTCCATTTCGGTACTCCATGTCCAATTTGTAGCCAAATGGGTGAATTATGGTACTTTGATGTGTTTTTGTGGGTGTTCGGTGCTAATCGTGTCTACAGGGTTCAAGGATTGAATCAAGCCATGACCAAAAGAGCAAGTTCCAATAAGCAAATGTGTCAAGAAGCCTAAAGCCGAGTCAGCTGAGGTGAAGTTCTAAGTCTTGGCGACTCGGCGGTAGAAGAAAGAACAAGAGGATTTTCCAGACACAACCGCCAACTCGGCGGTAATCAATGCTGCATACTGCCGACTTGGCTAAAGAGTATTTTTTGAGGCCGCCGACTCGGCGTTATCTGCTGTTGAGATACCACTTTTCCCAGAAACCCAAGCCGAGTCGGCTTTAGGTGTTCTGTTTGTGGCAGCCGACTCGGATTAAGCTAGTGCACGTTTTTCTCCGGTTTTCTTTATGGGCTTAGGGTTAATCTAGAGGATTAGTATAAATAGCCCCCTAATGACTGATTAGGGTTTCTCTCTTCTTACTTCTTACTTTTGCTTTGTTTTTCTCCTAGTTTTTCATTAATTAGCTTTTTAATTACTCTAGCTTTAGATTTAATTCAAGCATTTCAATCTAGCCTTTGAGACTTAATCTTCCTTCAAGTTTGTAAGTGTTCTTTAGTATTTAATTTTCTTAGTTTTTAATTCCTTGTTATAGTTTAAGCTTTCTCTATTGAACTCTAGATTTGTCTTTTAATCTTCCTTCAATAAAAAGTGTTGTTCTTCATTATTGTTCTTGATTTTATTGTTATTGTCATTTAGTAATTCATTATTGCTCATTTTAATTCGTCATCTAATTTATTGTCATTCATGCCTAGCATTAATTTTGAAGTAGTATTTATTGCATCCATCATGCTTAATGAGTAGATCCATATTTTAGGTTTAGGGTTTTGAACTATTAGTTTAATATGATTTGATTCTTGGATGTGTCTATGAGGTTAAGAATTAATGTGGTTAAATTGTACTAATTAACCCTAAATTAAATATGCTTTGTCGGACTAGTCAATAGAACTAGCGTGTGAGTTTAGGATGGACTTCGCTTTAGGGTAAATTTTGGTTAAATTCTTATTAATTCGTTCAATAAAACTAGCGTGTGAGAATCGAATTAATAGGGTCTAAATCTAATAGTTAATCATCAAAGCGAGAGTTTGAGATTAACAAGATCATGCTTAACCACGAATTTAATCCGAATCTTCATAGACATTAATGAGAATTGATTCATATAAGACTTTAGGGGATTCCTGACCCCCTAGGTGCTTTCATCATATAGTTAAACCACATTTTAATTATTGCATTTATAGTTGTTAGCTCACAACCAATCAATCTTTTTTCTCCCTAAGCAATATAATCAATCGAAATTACCAAGTTTTTTGCCCTAGCTTCCTTGTGTTCGACTCGCGACTACACGTACACCGTGCGCTTGCGGTTAAAATAAATTTGCTCATCAAAGCTCTTTTCGGATCAAAGCAAGCTCCTAGACTCACGGTAGTCATATGTTCGTTGTTCTAATTTATGTTGATGATGTTTTATTTGGTGCTAATAATGTTTCTCTTAGCAAGTAGTTTTCTGATCTTATGAGTAAAGAGTTTGAGATGAGCATGATGGGGGAATTAACATTCTTCCTTGGATTACAAATCAAACAAGACAAACAAGGCATATTTATCAATCAAGTTAAATATGTAAGACACCTTCTCAAGAATTGTAACCTGGACCAATCCAAGGCCCTCAAGGACTCCTATGAGTTCTTCATGCTCTCTTGACCAAGACGTTAACAGTCAATCTATAGATCAAAAGCTATATCGACGTATGATCGGCTTTTTACTTAATTTAAAAGGTACAAGACCTAATGTTATGTTTAGTGTTTGTGTATGTGCACGTTTTACTTAAAGCTACGATAACATGAATTGGCTAAAAACGTTTAATTAGACGCTAAGTTGTGAAATATCTTATTTTCCCTTTTATTCTTTCCTTAAAGCTACAATAGATCTTATAGTTAATATTTGCTATCATTCGCATTCCATTAAAGTATTTTGCTACCATACAGAATATTCCTAAGATATTTCTCAACCTAAGGGCCAATTAAACATTTTTAACTTATTAATGTTACTATAGCTTTAAGTACAACATTACAATGTTATGTGGAACTTTTTTAAAGATTTGATACCATTGGCGTTTCATAAAGTATGTTGCTATCACATAGAATATCCCTTAATTTATACTTGCGTAAAAACTGATTGTAATTGTTTTCATTATAAGGTACTATTCTGATATTGCTACTGCTAGTGATGGCCACGGTCCGGGTTGGGTCAGTTCCGTTCCGGTTCCACCTGGAACATGACCCGAACATTTCCGGGCGGTTCCAAACGGTTCCTTGGCGGTTCATGAGGCGGTTCCGGCGGCTCCAATTCCCGGGTCGGGTGGGTCGGACCATCGGTTCTATTCTTATTTTTCCTTTAATTTTAATATAAAAATACTATAATAATGCGGACGTACCCTCGTCGATTACTTGATTATTAGCGAAATTCATTGCTTGTCATCGTTATTAAAATATTTACTAAAATGAAGGAAAAAAATAAATTAATAAGAAACGATAAAGATGAGTAATAAAAAAAGGGAGAGAATGGACTTGAACCTAGTATCCCGAAGGAATACTAACCTGCCTACGTATCCCGAAGGAATCAAAGCCCACGTAGTTCTTTGTCATACCTTTTAGTTTTAGTTGTTGAATGTCGTGGTCCGATATTCATGATCCTATTCGTCATCGTCATCATCATCTGGTTGGTTAGATGCTTCCGCCGACTCTCCTCCCGATGATAATGCAGATGTATCCATCATCATCTAGGGATCATCGTCGTCTTGATCATCATCGTTCTTGAGTCCTTGTGTTCGGACCTCCGCTTGATCCTAATCTTTCTTGCAAACACATATTTGAATAGTATGTGGAGCAAGACGAGATCTCTTTTTGTCTAAAACTCTTCTACCTGCACTAAAAGCAGACTCCGACGCAATAGTAGAAGCAGAAATTGCAAGGATATCCTTTGCAATTCTCGATAATATGGGGAATTTTATTGATTTTTCTTTCCACCATTCTAAAATATTATAACTACTTTGGTCGATTTCAAAGTGATGTTTAAGATAATTATCTAATTCTAAATATGAAGCGGAGGGGGAGGAAGAAGATGATCCTACAAAACTATCATCTTGACTTGTTATGTTAGCTATTATGGGATTATAATAATTGGGACGTGCCGAGACGCTAGCACGCCTAGGCGTATCGCGATTTGGGTTATATATATTAGAATAATGATCATAAAGGTCTGCTAAAAGCTTTTTACAATTTACTACATAATTATGTACATCAGTAGGCGGGCGATCTAATGCTTGGTAGTAAAATCCTATTATTTTACTTAGGTTTTCCGTCTTAAAACACGGATCTAAAATTGTCGCAATTGCATAAATATAAGGAAAATAAGTAAAATACGCCTTCCACTTATCCATCATATCTACAAGAATCGGCTTTAAAAAAACGTTAGTATCATCATGAGAATCTCTAAGAAGATGATAAAAAACAGTAATACATTCACTTATTACTAAGTGAACGTTTGGTTCGTAAACGTATGAAAAAATCTTAGTTGCGTGGACATATGCTTCTAATAATTTCTGTACGCCTATAGCTAGTTCCCAAGTTTCATCACTTATACGGTTATCCGTACACTCAATATACAATTGTGTTATAACCGGACGATAAGCAATAGCCTTCTTTAATAAATCATGGGTTGAACCCCAACGTGTAGGAGTATCTAAAGACCAATATACTTTTTTTAGTTGATAGCCTTCTTTAATTAATTTAAAAGCTACAATAGACCAGTTGGGTTTATATAGGAAAAGAGATGAGTTGTTAAATGGAAGGATTGAAAGTGATGGGTTTATATAGGAAAAATGCAACGGCTAGTTAACGGTTCTTTTGTTGACCGGTTCCAAAGAACCGCTGGGTCGGGTGAACCGCACGGTTCCGGTTCCGGTTCCAAGGAATCGTTGGGCCGGGTGAACCGTTCCAGGACGGTTCCATGGACCCGTTGGTCCGGGTGAACCGTGAACCGGGCCGCGGTTCTCTGGTCCGATTTTAACGATTTTTTTCCGGCGGTTTCACGGTTCCAGCAACTTTTTTCCGGCGGGTTCATGGTTTCGCCGTTCGCGACAGGTTCAAAATTACTTCTTAGACCTAGTATTCCTGTTCTTGGAAGCCTTCGATTTACTCGGGGAAGTTGTCACTTCAGCTACTGGGGTAGCCTCAACAACTAGTGTTGGTGATGCTTTTGATTGGGGCAACAACCTCCTCGTGTTTCTTCTCCACCTCTTTCTCCTCTTCCTCTTGTTCAATCAAATGCTCAGCCTAATCCTTCATAACCTCCTCCTTCTTCTCATCAGCCTCTCCCTCTTCTACTTCTTCTTCCACGACCACATCCTCAACGACCACACCTTTGATTTCTTTCATAAAAGTGTCTAACATAAAAGTTAAAGTAGACACTTTGTCGTGGATAACAAGGATGGACATTTTCATTTCACTGACCTCAAAGTCAAGATACTGGAGGCGTGAATGGGTGGTTTGTTCTTTGAGCTGTGCTTCAAGACGAGAGAGTTTCTTTCCATGAATCTTTTGAACATCCTCGTTCTCAAATATTGACAAGTGTAAGTATAACTCATACATACCATTAACTTTGAAAATGCCAAGAGGAGGGAGAACATTGCTAGACAGGGATTGTGGAACAAAATAATCTACTTCTTCCAAATCAGAGAGCAAATAAAATGGTCAAAGACCAATGTCAACAAATTAACATAAGGTAGAGCATTATTTTGTAGAGGAGAACTATAAAAACGCATTGTTGAAATGATAAAGGAGGCATAATCAACAACTTTTACTAAAGCAACCTTCCACATTAGAATAAGGTGTGCATCTGTCACAAGTTCACAAGAAGAATTTCGGGAGAAAACAATTTTAACAAGAACGGTATGCAATAACTTTCTACAAAGATTCAAACCATTGTGGGTCAGTTGTTTTGTTAGAGAAAAATCATAATGAGAGGCAAGAACAGACATATCTTGACATTTTGAAGACCCAGGGAATTGGGGGTGGATTCTTCCATATCAAAAGAGAATTTAAGTAAGTTATTGATTAGGGTTTAGAGATCACAATCTCTTGGCCTCTAACAAAACTTCTTACCATGAACCTATCAACAGTTATAAAAGACACAACTTTCCAGGAATTGTTTAGATGAAAGAAAACGCAACTTCAAAATCTTTGAACAAGAAGAAATTGTAATCAAGAAAATCAACAAAAGACAAAGAACGATGTTCGAAAATGTCAATCCATTGTGAAAAATCTGTATGATTTTCAAACCAATTTTTTAGTACCTCTAAAAAAGCAAGAGGTGAAGGAATTGTTGAGTTTGGGGTTTTAAGCCCTAGAGATTTTAAGGATTCTCCCGTTTCAAATTTGATGGAAGAATGATGAGTAAGTTTTCGTTTAGGAGCCATGGGTGTACTCTTGAAAGCTTCAAAGGGAAAGGTGAGGTTTCTTGAAGAAGATGAATAAAATCAGAATTGTGAAGTGTGAGTATGAAATGGACGGTTGAAAGGGTTTAAAAAAAATCAATACAATGGATTTGACACACAAAAGATGCGATTTGACAACTTAGTGAATGCAATTATGATAACCATTAAAAACTTGACTGGTTTTTGGAAATAAAAGGTGACGTGAGGGGATGAATATGTATAGTAATCATGAACCTAATTAAAAAAACTAGTTGAATTAGGACCAAATTCATGAACAAGGAGTTAAGACATGCTTGACGTCAAAATTTTGTATTTCAAGCGTACAAAAAAACTAGTTGAATAAAATTTTACATGTAAACTAATCATGCAAATAAATTGAAATATTCCCCATAAATACAAACTTAGTATTTAGTACTCCCTCCAATTCACAACTATTGTCCCATTTACTTTTTCACACTTCCCAATGCAACATTTTAACCCTTACTATCTCTAATTATTCTTAATCAAAAATTATAAAAAGTTTATATTAATGATCCTTGAATTGAGACGAATAGTGATACGTGATACGTGAATAGTGATACGTGAATAGTGCACAAAAACAAATGGGACATTTGTTTTGAATTGGAAGGAGTATTATTTATTGTACCCTTACTCCCCCTAAGTTCATGCAACATCATTTAACATTCCAAGTCCCATACGAATATATGCAAAACGATCAGGACTTAAAGGTTTTATACATATATCAGCTAATTTATTTTCTGTAGGAATAAAAGATAGAGTAATATTAGCTTTTTCAACCTGACCACGTATCAAATGGTGACGTACCTCAATGTGTTTTGTACATGAATGTTGTACCAAGTTTTTAGTAATACAAATTGCACTTGTATTATCACACTTAATTTGAATTGCTTTGAGATCAACTCTAAAATCTCGAAGCTGTTGTGCAATCCATAAGATTTGGGAACAACATACACCGGTTGCTATATATTCTACTTCTATCGTAGATAAAGCAGCTAAATTTTGCCTTTTAGAATACCATGAATTCAATGATGATCCCAAGAATTGACACAAACCTGAAGTTCTCTTTTTATCCACCTTATAACTGGCATAATCCGCATCTGAAAAACCAGTCAAAGAAAATTTTCCACAACTAGGGTACCATAGACCGAAGTCATTAGTCCCATGTAATATTTAAAGATTCTCAAATGCTGCTAAGTGAGATTCTTTTGGGTTAGCTTGAAAATGAGCACATAAACAAATACTAAACATTACATCTGTACGACTAGCAGTTAAATACAATAAAGAACCAATCATACCTCTATAAGACTTTTAATTAACACTCTTACCATTTATATCTTGATCAAAACTTAGTGTTGCACTCATAGGCGTATTAGCACTTTTGCATTGATCCATATTGTACTTCTTTAATAAATGTCTAACATATTTACTTTGACAAATAAATATGTCGTCTTTCTTTTGCTTTATTTGTAGTCTAAGAAAAAATGTCAAGTCACCCATCATGCTCATTTCGAATTCTTTGCACATGATCTCAGAAATTCCTTGTAGAAAGAATCATTAGTAGATCCAAACAATATATCATGAACATATACTTGAACAATAAGAATATCTTTTCCTTTAGTCTTAATTAAAAGCATTTTATCAATTTTACCTCGTTGAAAGTTATTCTAAAGAAAATGTGAGCTAAATCTATCATACCAAACCCTTGGAGCTTGTTTTAAACCATATAATGCTTTGTTTAGTTTAAACACATGATTAGGAAAATCCGGATTCTCAAAACCAGGTGGTTGTTTAACATATACTTTCTCTTGTAAGTAGCCATTTAAGAAAGCACATTTAACATCCATTTGATATAATTTTATGTTCATATAAAAAGCAAAAGCAAGCATAGTTCGAATAGATTCTAACCTTGCTATGGGAGCAAAAGTTTCGTCATAATCAATACCTTCTTCTTGATTATAACCTTGAGTTACTTGCCTTGCTTTGTTCTTTATGATCTCTCCATCCTCATTGAGCTTGTTGTGAAAGACCTATCTAGTTCCAATATTTGGTGATCTTTTAACTAGATGCCAAACTTTATTTCTTTCGAATTCATTTAATTCACTTTGCATAGCAATGGTGTTTTCCAGGGGATGTTGAGATGACAATCTAAACCTTCTTCTTAGTATGGATGGTGTATAATCATTTAGAGATCTCGTTCCTACTGCCTTCGAGAAATCATTAGTTGGAGTACTTAAATCAATACGTTCAAGAGCTGTTTCCAGGTCTTAAGGTTGGGTCTCATTATGAGGCTGTGAGTCTTCAATGCACTCAACCTGTTTTTCTTCAAACTCGTTAAGACTTTGTATTGGATCTTGCATATTCTTCTTTTTGTCTTCATTACGATCATTAGCATCTAATTCCTCATCACTTACATCATCAAAATGTTTGTTAAGGTTTAGCTCTTTAAAACCTTCCCTTAATATTCCATTGTCGAATTCATCAAACACCACATGTATGCTTTCCTCAACCATACTTGTTTGCTTAAACTCTATAATTTAATGAGTATCCAAGAAATATACCTTCATCACTTCTAGCATTAAACTTACCAAGATTATCCTTACCATTATAATGGATAAAACACTTACAACCAAATGGTCTACGGTAGGCTATGTTTGGATTTCTACCTTTAAATAACTCTTAGGGGGTTTTCTTAAGTATAGGGTTAATAAGACACCTATTTAAGACATAGTTTGTTGTATTAGCTGCTTCGGCCTAATAATGTTTGGCTAATCCATTTTCTATAAGCATAGTCCTAGTCATTTCTTCTAAAGTGTGATTTTTTCCTTTTAACCAAACCATTTTGTTGGGGTATCCTAGGAGCTGAAAGTTATGGGTTATACCGTATTTTTCACAAAAAGAATCAAAGCCAAGTTGATCAAACTCTCTCCCATGATCACTTCTAACCAAAACTATTAGAATATTCAACGTAGTTTGCATTTCTTTACAACATCTTGAGAACGGTTTCAAGGCTTCACCTTTATCTGTTAAAAACCCAACCCACGTAAATCTAGAATAATCATCATTTGTTACTAGAATATAAGATTTTACCTTGTATGCTCCTTACACGCATTAGACCACATAGATATTATGTAGAAGTTCACATGGTCTTGAAGTACTTATCATTTTCTTCGGTTTAAAAGAGCGTCTTACTTGTTTACCTCTAATGCATTCATCACATGAAGGACTATGCTTGTAGTCAAGATCTGGAAGTCCCTTAACCAGATCTTTACTTTCTATTTCATGCATGGCGTGCGTGTTTAATTCAAATATGATTTTGGACCTAGTTAAAAAAATAAATATAATTACTTAATTTATTTGTTTAATTTAATATGTGTTTTGAATATCAACACTTTAAGGAGTTGAGTCTTCAATGATATATGATCATAAGGGGTTTCAATATAATTATCAATGAGAATGATCTGTTGAAATCATAATAATTAAATCTATGAAGACTACTAATGAAGAAACGAAGTTGACACATGTCAAACTCTCATTTAATATTTTCTCGCTCATTTATATTGTCGTGGCAGCTGATTATTTATTGAAAATCATTAGCTAAAATACTAGAATTTATTTAAGGTGCATATTAAGATTTGGTCAACTTTATTATTTTCAATATGATTCCTATATTATTTCCAAACTGAAATGTAACTAAAATGTAAATTAGTACAATTTTTCAATATAATTTCCAAAATAAAAGAAAATAATATTTTTATATAGCAAAATTATTTTTAACTTTATTTAACAGCTGTAGAATAATATTGTTCCTAAATTAATAATCCAGTTGCAATTTTTTGAATTTATTTACCAGCCATAAAATAATTACAATAACATTATCTTTGTAAGAAAGCATATAATAAAAACTTTTTGTAGCATTGTTTATGAAAACATATATTTAGAATATTATACAAATATTATACAAGTATAAAATTTACTCAAAAACTTTTTTCCGATCTTCGTGCATAGCACGGGTATCTATCTAGTAATCAGCTAATATTGAAAACAAATTTAGTGCCGAAATGAACCAAGGTAGAGGCAACAAAAGTTGTTAGATCTCAAATTAGAATGGGGAAGACAGTACTCATAAATATCGGCAAATTTTAAGATTACCTAAAAAGTTTACTCTACATTTGGTGTTATTGTTAATGTGACTTGTTAATATTGATATAGTTGAGTTAAATTATATAATTTGGTATATTTATTCTCTATAATTCAATTGCTTCTTCATAATCAAGGAAAATTAAAGATATGTCTGACCATTTAAGTATTCATGAGTCAAGAAAGCGTGCAAGAGAAAATGATAATGATATGGATTATTATCCGTTAGCTATTCGTTTCATTATAATAGTGGTAGGAGTGTGGTATTGTCGAAAATATAGGTTGAAAGAGATGTCTTGGGAGGAATCAATACGTGCTCCAAAGATGGCATTTTGGATGATTGACTTGAAGAATGATAGAATAATGTCCAGATCAATTATTACTCGACACAAGGTGTTTTGATAAGTTATGTAATATATTGCAGTAGGAAGGGGGGGGGGGGTGGTTAAAGACTAGTAGATATGTTATGATGAAACAAATTGTTACAATGTTTCTACATATCCTTGCACAAGATCTAAAGAATAGGGTATTACAAGGAATCTTTATCGGTTAGGAAAGACAGTGAATTATCAGTTTCACATAGTTTTTGAAGGAATATTAAAATTAGGAAAACACTATATTAAGTACTACAATGTTGATTATTCAAGAGATAATAAGTGGAAGCACTTTGAAGGTGTTGTTGGAGCCCTTGATGGGACCCATATTAAAATGACAATTCCTATTGAAAATCGACTTCGCTATCAAGATAGAAAGGGGATATAAGTACTAATGTCTAGGCTTCTTGTGATTCTAGTTCTTGTGATTCTAGTTTTTGTTTCACTTTTTGTGATCCTTGTATCCTATGTGATGCTCTTCGGAGGCCTAATAGACTGAAAGTAACTTGAAACAAATATCTTCTTGTTGATTTGTGATTTTCTAATGGTGATGGGTTCTTAGCTCCTTATAAAGGCACTCTATGTCATTTGAATTTATGGCTGGAAAACATCTTAACGACACATAAGGTGCTTTTTAACCTGCGTTATTCATTAGCTCGGAATACAATTGAAAGAGCATTTGGCTTATTGGAAAAGCATTAGAGTATTCCTAAAAATCCTAGTATCTTTAGAAAGAAAACTTAAGTTAGAATCGTAAATGCTTGTTTCATTCTGCATAATTTATTAAGGGTAGAGAAATTGGAAGAAATGAACTTATTGCTTGAGGTGGACCAAGGATTATTGAACCAGGGCTCGATGAAGAATGAGGAGAAGAATACATTTCACTTGTTCGTTCATCACCTGAGTGGAATTTTTTCGAGATAAGCTTACCAAACAAATGTTTACGGACTACCAAAGGCAAAGAGGACAAATTGTAGAGATTTAACTAGTGTAGTATAATTGTGTTGTTTGTTTTGAAATCATATATAGTAAAGTATTAGTTAATATGTTAAATTTTCTTTATTATAGTTTCTTTAATGAGTTTTAAGAGAATGGGTTTATGTTTTAGAAATATACTCAAACTATGATGCAAAACTTTGATTTAGAATAGCTTGATGAGTTTATGTGATTTATGATTAAGCATATGCTTTTTATTTCATTAATTTATAGTGACACAATGAAAAAATATGGGAAAAGATCATCAACTTCAAGTTCAACACAAAAGAAGGTGTATGTTACCCGGACTCCCCAAATGGATGTTCTCACTTTTTTTTTGATTGAACAAATTAATACGGGAAACAAAGGTGGTGGTGATTTCAAGCCTCAAGCTTATCAATCAGTTGTACATAAGTTAAGCAATGAATAGGCATGCAATTGATGGTGGATCACCCTAAGAATAGGCTTAAAATATGAAAGAAACATCATGCTATTGTCACCGACATGCGAACTTACACCAAGTTCAAGTGGAATGATGAGAGCAAGATGGTTGAGGTAAATCTTCATGACTTGCCTCAATGACATTTTATAATCCTATGACAACTGAATAACCATAAATATTAAATACTACTATTTGGAAAAACTGATTTCTAACAGATTTGAATATAGTAAGTTTAATAGTATTGGATTAAGTACCTAATGGTAGAAAACATAATATCTGATGGTAATATCAACATGTAACAAAGAGAGTAGCACACTCTATGTTTATGGTTTTGCAATTTACTTATATGTTGTTATATTTATGGTAATACTTAATATTACAATAGTAATTTTTTTTGTAAAATAGGAGAATCCTAATGCCTAGGCTTATCTAAACAACGAATAGACAATTGAGATGAAATTTGTGCTTCAGTAGCTGTAGATAGAGCAGTAGGTGATGGTGCCGAGGAACATGAGGAATCCGTTGCTGCTACGGTGGTTGAAAATGAAGGGGCCAACCTATTTAAGGCGACTTAGGGAGAGTCTTATTCTAAGAGATTGAAGAGAGATCGTCCTGTAGATGCGATATGTAGCTTTGCAGAGTCGTTTAAGGCCTATATGCAGTCAAAGACTCTCCAAAACCCGGCACTAAAGAAGTCTATGAGGTTCTTTCGAACGTTGTTGGACATGATCGACACCAAGTTTTGAAGGTAGCAAATAAGTTTTTGAACAACATTGATAAGTTTAAAAAGCTGAAAGAGCGTCTAGATAATGAAAAATGATTATTGGTTTTTATTTTAAGTTCCACCATAAAATGATTTAACGACACTTAATTTGGATTTAGATTCGTCTCTCAAAACACTACAACAAATTTAGCTTTAGTGTAACTTTTTAATATGTTGCTAAAGGCTCTAATAAATGTCACTAAATTTTCTATATACACTATAAGAAATATGAAATAGCGACATTTAAATTAAATGTCGCTAGATATATTCCATTAAAAGCAAATTATGTTATAGTGGAAAGACGGTCTCTCAGGAGACTGACTGTTAGTTTAATAGTTAAAAACATTCCATCTACCCCTTATGACTGATAGGAGTTTTATTCTGTTTACTACTAAAGATTAATTATCTCTTACTTCCTCCGTTCCATAATACTTGCCACATTTTCCATTTTGGGAAACTACATATTACTTACTACATTTCCTTTTTAGTAAAAAACCAATCATTTAAAGTTATACCTACTCCTACTTTTATCCTACTCTATATCTAATTACTCCTATTTTTCTTTTTCATTTTTCAACAAATAATATTAAAAAAATTCCAAAAAAGCAACTTTCCACCTATTACTCATCATTGCACAGTAACTCCTTAATATTTGTGCCTATGCAATGGTAGCAAGTAAATCAGAACGGAGGAAGTATCTATGTAGACATTTTATAGCCTACTTTTAATTTTTTTTTTTTCAAAATGAAAATCATAAAACCTAACCTATCTACTTGTATGGGGAAATAGTGAACATGTGAAAACACAATTGGACAAATCAAGACAGTGTATGTTATGACTATAAATTCAGGCAGAATATCAAAATTGGTCTAGCTATCTTCTGATCCATCAAAAATACAAAATGTGGCAGTTTGAAAAAGAAAGTGGCACAAAGAACATTATGCACAGAGGGAGTCTAACTTACAGACTTTGCTCCTATTAATTTATACAGCAAGAAAATCCAGCGTCATGTCCCATACTTATCTTATTGATGAACTTTAGACAGTATTTGGCAACATAGAATTCATTTGAAAATAGGAATTTTCATTTTGATATTCACATTTAAGAATTGTAAATGACACTTAAACGCTTCGAATTTGCAAATTTTGATACTTGACCAAATTTTACATTGTTATTGAAGGTCTATGGAATTGAGTCAATTCCAAATTTCAAATTCAAGATTTGTCAAATATTGTATTTGACCTAATTCCACATTTGGAAATGAATTTAAAAATACCATTAAGGTATTTCATTTAAATCTAATCCATAATGTTAAAAATAATCAATTAAAATTTTATTTGATTTAATTTAATTTGTTTTTAACATTAATTTTTATAAGTTTAATTTATATATATGAAATTGTAAACGTGAAAAAACAAATAAGACAACGATACTACCGTTTATTTAGAATAAGTATCTCATTTTGACTTTTGACTCTATTCATCCATCAATCTTAAGTATTGCATTCTTCAATTATACTCCGTTATAATATAGTAATGTGACATCTTATTTGATTTCGTTTCAAAATAAATATTAATAATATTAATTTATTATAATTTTTAATTATAAATAATTATTAATAATATAAATAATAAATTGGTAAATATGCCCAATTAAATAGGACTAGAAAGCCGAATCGAATAGAGTAATAAATACGTGGGCTTATGTTAAAACTGTCTGTACAAAATACTCCCTCCGTCCCTATGATATAGTAACAGAGAGAAAAATGGTGAGAATTAAAAAAGTGGTAATAAATAAAGAGAGATAATGAATTGTGTGGATGAAATTAAAAAGCGAGTTAAAATGTATGGATGAGATTAAAAGAAAGTGGTGGGTCAAAGTCCAAAAATAAAAATGCTGCAATTTAAGTGGGACGGACGAAAATAGAAAATGCTGTAAATTCATAGGGAGGAAGAGAGTATAGAAGTAGTTAATTTAGGGGGGAGAAAAATGTATACAGTATATAAAATTAAGAGGTGAAGTCAAATCATGAGCAGAGTGTCTGATGTACGGGCATAGCTTTGCTGCTTTCCTGTATCACCAAGCCAATTTTAACTAGAGGCCCCTTCTTATTCATGCTTTCCTGTACTACTACTCCCTCACCCATTTTATAAGCCCCATATGTCGTTTTGTTACTTTATCAAGTAGTTTATAAAAATGTATACAGCTCTGTTCATTCGAGTTATTGGGTTGATTTCGGGTCAAATATTTTGAGTCGGTTCAAAATCGGATTTTGTGTTCACATTGGTTTTATATAATTGTAGATCCATTTTTAAGTCGGGTCAAATCGGATTCGGTTATAAAGTCGGGTGTCTATCGAATTATCGGGTATGTTTTGAACACCTCTAGTTTTGATAGTATTTCATCTAATGTGAAATACTTGCTATACTACCGTTATTGGTTTTACTTAAGCTTATTTTATATATTGTGGTTAATATGTAAGAAAACATACACTAATGTTGTATGATCGTGTTTGAATCGTCTAATTATATATTTTCATAATGTTTACTTTTTATAATTTTTAATCATGCACAAGTCAATGGGGTGTTTGGCAAATTAGTTTATCAAGTAATTTTAGCATATTTTAATATAAATAGAGGGTTGGATGGTCAAACTAGCTAATGTTAGTGTTTGGTGAAATAGCTGATTGAAACAGCTTATCGATACGAATAAGTTGTTTTTGAACAAGCTGGTTACAACAATAGGTTCAAAATCAGCTGGCCCACCAATTAATAAAATTAGCTGGTCAAATCAGCCTCTATAATCAGCTATCAGTTACCAGCTATCAGTCGTTTGCCAAACACCCTCGTATAAAAGATCAAAATTGCTCATTGAATTGTGTTAAAAGTCTTAAATAAATAGTATAATGAAACAAAGCAAGTATAGTTGATGATTTAGAATTGGAAAGAGAAAGAAAACAGTGAAAAGAATGGTTGAAGATGTGTTATAAATTATAGGTAGAAGGTAGAGCGCATATCCAAAACGGATATATAGCAAAAAAATTAAGACAACTCAAACTGAAAAATGTAGCTAAAATTATGACAACGTGCCATTAGGACTGGTTCTCCCCAATTTATCTTTTATTTAGCTTAGTTTGATATTTTGGATTCAATTTTCTTTTTATTTATTATTCGCACATTTTTAGTTTTGTTACTTGTATCACACGATTTGTTAATGATTTCATAAATAAGGAACCAAAAATGCAAAATGTGGTCCATTCTATGCTATTTTAATCAAATCACGCATTTTACTTCAATATATACATCTATTTTACTTTTAAGTACGCTAATTATTTATTTTAATCTAGCAAAATGAGTTGTATTGAATGTCCTTTTTTACGATAGAAATAAATGAAGAAATTATTCATACAATATGTTTTTGCCAGCATTACTCTGCATGGAATTGTCGTAGTCATAAGGATCTTTTATAACCTTTCAAGAGCAAAAGAAACTCAAAAGCATTTATATCTTGTGTAAGAATGAGATAAGATAGGTGAGAAGACAAGGGATCATTATTTCGAGATAAAACAATAAAGAGATTATGTCGAGATGGATAGCTTCAACTAGAGGTCTCTTAACGAGTATTCGGTGCGATTTTGAAAAATTATAAAACAGTCCAAATGAAATTCAAGTCGATTTTAAAGAGGTTAACATTGTCACTCATTTTACTTTATGTTCAGTTTGAATCAAGTTTGGTTCAAATATTATTAAGTTACAAATCAGTCGTGTTGATATCAGTTTTAGGACCCGTTACGAAAAAATCGAGTCATGATAAGGGTTCGATTAAAATTCGGGCGTGCTGATGTTGTTGGGTTGAATCGGATATATAATGGGTTAGATGTGTTTCCGGCTGATTGATAAAACTATTAAATCGGGTGAATTTCAATACAATTTGGGCTAAGTTCAATAAGATATATTTTAGCTAGTGTTACTCTCTTCATTATAGATTCGTGAAGCATAACTATAGATTATAGGCAATTGTGCTTTTGTATTTTTGTTTTATATATATATATATATATATATATATATATATATATATAATATATATATATATATATATATATATATATATATATATATATATTATATATATATATATATATATATATATATATATATATATATATATATATATATATATATATATATATATATATATATATTTGTTTGATTTTGTTTTGATAATGTATATACAAAAAGGATACTATGCTATAAAGTAAGAACACTCTAAAAATTTATACCATAGTTTTTTTTTTTCTGTGTAACATAGTTACTATTACAATTATGATGTTCTCTTCATCAATAAATTTAGGAGTAATATTATTTATTTATTTATTTTTTTTAGAATGTTATTTATTTTTTGAAAATATGTTAACAAATACACTTTTGATAGATAATGATGTCAAAAATGTTCAATTTTAATAATAATAATTGTTTTTAAATAGATATTTTATGGGATGAGAAAATTGTTTTCTTTTCCGTCTGTTTTTTATATCACAGTCTTGGATGAATCTTTTAAAAACTAGCTTAGTGCAAGTGCAAAGTGTCCCACTTAATTACTTTTTTAGTGTTCATTGGCGATTTTTTAATTGATTCAATTTGATGACTCAAAAAAATAAAAATTAAATAGAATCAATCAATTATATATATATATATATATATATATATATATATATATATATATATATATATATATATATATATATATATATATATATATATATATATTCCAATTTTCATAACAAATATATTCACCATCAAATGAACTGATAGTCATATTAGTATAATACTAGTACTAATACATAATACTAGTATTATTATATTATGGAAAAGTTATTTCCAAAACACTATCTTATGTATTTTTTGTTTTTTGCTAAAAACTACCTAATCTAATATATTTCTCTGTAAATGACTACCACATAACGGAAAATATTACTTGATCGTTACGTTTGAGGCTATGACAAATTTGAGAGGTTAACACTACAACATAATTTGTTTTTAGTGGGATATATTTACCGACATTTAGTTTAAATGTTGCTATTACAAATTTCTTATAGTGTATATAAAGGATTTAGTGTCATTTATTAGAGCATTTAGCAGCATATTAGAAAGTCACACTAAAACTTTTAGCGACATAGAATCTAGTGGAACTTAAAAAGTTACACTAAATGTTGCTATTACAAATTTCTCACAAATGCCACAATAGACTATTGTGACAGTTACATTTGCCACTAAAGATCAAATTAAGTGTCGCTAAATTAGTTTATGGTGGAACTTAAATAAAAACCAATAACTATTACACTAAAAATATGAATCAGTAGCATTTTTTTAATGCCACTAAATCCAATGTCGCAAAAAGCTAAGTTTGTTGTAGTTTAAGTTGTCTATGTGGTTCTATCTTATTAGTCCTCGTAACTTTAAATAATTTAAAATTAGATCACCTAAAGCAACAAAATAAAAATAAAAGATATTTAACGTTATTTTTACCCATCATAACGATTTTTTTCTAAAAAACGGACGTCGTGATTATCTTTATGGGGTAATTCTTTCGAAAATCCGGTCGAAATAAGCATTTATTTGTCTATTTTTTGATACATAAGCCGAAAAAAAATATTTAACGTCATTTGTACCCATCATAATGATAATTTTTTCAAAAACCGGATGTCGCGATTATCCTTATAAGATAAATCTTTCGAAAATATGGTCCAACAATTACTTATTCGCCTATTTAATTTTTCGAAGCAGCATATTCGCGATTACTTATAAGGGTGTCACGACCCGATTTTCAAAAGATTTATCCCATAAGGATAATTGCGACGTTTGTTTTTGAAAAATTATCGTTATGAAGGGTAAAATGACATTAAATTTCTTTTCAGGTTTATGGGTCGGGAGATAGGCGAATAAGTACTTGTTTCGACCGGATTTTCGAAAAAGTTACCCAATAAGGATAATTGCGACGTCCATTTTTTGAAAAAAAAAATCGTTATGAAAGGTAAAAATGACGTTAAATATCTTTTGTTTTTATTTTTATTAGTTTATGTGTTTTAATTTTAAATTATTTAAAAATACGAGGACTAATGAGATAATGCCATATAAAAAACTTAATCTCTCAAATTGGTCAAATTCTCAAACTTAATGGTCAATAAACGTTTTCCGTTAAGTGGCAATCATTTGCAAAGAAATATATTAGATTAGGTTCTTTTTTGCAAAAAAAAATAAAAAATACATAAGGTTGTTTTTTGCAAATAAACGTATAAATTTGGAAGTTTCTTATAAAATTTCCTTATATTATAGTGTTATTAGTATAATAATAGTCGTAATAATATATTATTTGTATATTACTAGTTGTGTTAGTATTGTATTAGTCGTATTAATATATAATTAGGATAGTATAAGTAATAGTAAGGTATTACGTGTATCAGTAATATTATTGTATTATTAGTCATATTTATATTTAATTAATAGAATAACATTAGTGATATTAGTTTAATATTAGTTATATTTGTATAGTGTTTGTCCTATTTATGTAGCATTAGTCGTATTAGCATTGTATTAGTCGTATTAGGCATTAGCATATTACTAATTGTATTACTAATATTAGTCACATTAGTATATTACTAGTGTAATATTAGTCCTATTAGTATTATATTAGTCATAATAATTTGCATAGTAGTAGTCAAATTAGTGCGTAGTATTAGGAGTATTAATATTTTTATTAGTCATATTAATCTATGATTGGTATCATATTAATAGTATTAGGATGGTATTAGTTTATTCGTACATGAAACATTAATCATATTAGTGAATTATTAGTCATACTAAAATAATAACAGGTATATTAGTAAAATAATACTCATATTGATGTATTATTAGTCGTGTTATTGCAATTTTTAATTTATTAGTTTAGTGTTAATCATATTTGTATAGCATTAGTCGCATTAGTCTAGTATAGTCATATAAGGCATTAATTTTGACCTTAAATGTATTTATTTAGTATTAGTTGTCTTTGTTATGGGGAGATTGATGGTGACGTTACTAGTCGTATACAGACAGGATGGCTTAAGTGGAGAGCAGCGACTGGGGTGCTGTGTGACAAGAGATTCCCTAGTAGACTAAGGGGTAAATTCTATCGCGTTGGAATTAAGCCGGCTTTGTTGTACGGGGCAGAATGTTGGCCTATAAAGAAGGCTTTCAAACAGAGGATGGATGTAACAGAGATGCGCATGTTGAGATGGATGTGTGGTAAGACTGTGATGGACAGGATAAGAAATCAGGAGTTTAGGGAGAACAGGCTGAGATGGTTTGGGCATGTGTAGAGAAGCACCCATGACGCCCCAGTAAGAAGGATTGAGCGCATCATAGTGGAGGGCAAGAGAAGCCGAGGAAGACCTAGAAGGAAGTGGGAGGAGCAGATTAAAAGCGACCTGTATGAACTCCACCTCTCTTAGGACCTCTCTTACTTGTATCGTTTCTTAGTTATCTGCATGTATCCTTTTAGTTGTGTAAGTCACTTACTATGCTTGCATTTAATTGATTCCTACGCTTGGCTAACGTGGGTGTAAGATGCAGGAGTTTGGATTTTTGCAGGTTCTTATCGTTGAAGACCCCTCTTGAGCCGAAGGACTCTTTTGACTGCCCTCTCCTTATGGGTATGAGACGCCGTCAACCCTCCTTCCCCAGACCCTAACCATAGATTTATCTATGTGCGGGAACACTGGATATGATGATGATGATGATGATGTTTAGTATTAGGCATATTAGTATGATATTGGTTCTAATAGTTTAGTATTAGTCATAATTAGTATAATTAGTTACTGAAGTATTAGTCTTACTAGTGAAGTAATTCGTATTAATATTATATTAATCTTATCAATGTATTATGTTGCGGAAAAACACTCTCTTTTGTTTTTACCAACTCATCAATTATAACATTAGAACGAACCACTTTAACTTGATAACTAACAAGTAACAAGTTTAAAATTGATCTATTATAACGATAAATTAAGTAATCAATTTAAAGTTTATACTGCTAAATTATAAGTCATCAGTTGTATATCTATAGTGATAAATTATTACTTATAATCTTAAACAAGTCAATTATAGTGATCAATTATAATCTTAAAATAGTCAGTTCTAACCATTAAATCATAAATCATAAGTAATCAATTATAAATTTAAAAGACATCAATTTTGACCTTAAATGTATTAAGTAGACCTGAAATTGATTAACATAGTAATCGTGTATTGTAAAAAAAAAAAAATTAAATGGAAGATATTATAACAAGGAAATACACTAGATTGATGGTAAGCTTCTAATTTCTCCCTTTTAAGTTTTTTGAATATGATTAGAATAAAATTTTGTCCTCCCTATAACAGAGTTGTTCTACCGATTTGATGTGCAAATTTTATTTAACCGCAAGCGCACGGCGTAAGTGTAGCTGCGGGTCGAACACAAGGAAGTTTGGGACAAGGGACTTAATGGCTTTACTTGATTATATTACCAAAGGGAATAAAAATGTTGATTGGTTGTTGCTAAAAACTACAAATGCAATAATTAAAATGAGGTTTAACTATATGATGATGAGATCTAGGGTGTCGGGGATCCCCTAAAGTCTTGTATGATTCAATTCTCAATAATGTCTATGAAGATCCGGATCAATTACGTGGTTAAACATGATCTTGTTAATCTCAAACTCTCGCTCTGTTGATTAACTATTAGATTTAGACCCTATTAATTCGATTCTCACACGCTAATTCTATTGAACGAATTAATAAGAATTTAACTAAAATTTACCCTAAAGCAAAGTAGATCTCAATCACACACGCTAGTTCTATTGACTAGTCTGACAAAGCATATTTAATTTAGGGTTAATTAGCACAATTTAACCACATTAATCATTAACCTCATAGACACATCCAAGAATCAAATCATACTCAACATATAGGTTCAAAATCCTAACCCTAGAATATGGATCTACTCATTAATCATGATGAATGCAATAAATACTACTTCAAAATTAATGGTAGACATGAATGAAAAAAAAAAATGGATGACAAATTAAAATGAGTAATAATGAACAACCAAACAAAACCAACAATAATGATGAATAAGCTAACTTTTATATTAAAGGAAGATTAAAACATAAAAATGAGTTCACTAGAGAATGCTTTAAACTAATACAATAATTTAAGAACAAATAAAATTAAAAGACTAAAGTAAACTTACAAACTTGAAGGATGATTAGTCTCAAAGGCTAGATTGAAGAACAATAAATAAATCTAAAGCTAAGAATAATTAAAAATGCTAATTAATGTGGAAAACAAAAGGAAGAGTTAAGGAAGAGTAAGAAAAACCCTAATAAGTTATTATAGTGGTATTTATACTAATAAGGTAATTAAACACGCGTTCTACTCACAGACTAAGCCACCGAGTCGGCTTTCAAGGAGGTGGGGAACTCAGCCGAGTCGGCTTGAGATTCTGGAAAAATGATGATTTCTTTGGCGGTCACAAAATCTCCCTCGTCGCCGAGTCGGCGGTGCCTTCTGGAAAAACCTATTTGTTTCATCATTTACCGCCGAGTCGGCGGTCCTTTTGATTGACCCACAGCCGAATCAACTGTTGCTTCTAAAAATTTCGTTGTTTCTTTTTCTTCCAACCGAGTCGTCGAGGCAAATGGTGCCCGCCTCAGCCGACTCGGCTCTTGGCTCTTAGAGACAAATGCTATTAAAAAAACTTGCTCTTTTGATCGCGACTTGATTCAATTGATAGCTTGATTCGATCCTTGAACCCTGTAGACACGATTAGCCCCGTAGACCCACAAAAACACGTCAAAGTACTATAATTCACTCATTTAGTTACAAATTGGAAATGAAGTACCGAAATGGAGTGAAAAAGCACAAAACAACCTTAAACCACCTCTAAACACAGAAAAGGAGCATAAAAATGTAAGCTATGCGTGCAAATAATTGCATTTATCAAACTACCCCATGTTTGGTTGTAAGATGCAGGAGTTTGGATTTTTGCAGGTTCCTATCTTTGAAGATCCCTCTTGAGCCGAAGGACTCTTTTGACCGTCCTCTCCTTATGGGTATTAGACGCTGTCGACTTCCTTCCCCAGACCCTGACCATAGATTTATCTGTGTGCGGGAATACTGGGTATGATGATGATGATGATGAAACTACCCCATGTTTAACATTTGCTAGTCTTCGAGCAAATCAAGGTTGGCAATGAAAAACAAGGTCAAGACACGGTCTCCAAACCTAAACTACACTTATCCCTCCGATGTGGCCTACCCAAACACCTACCTTATGACTCCCACTTCTTATGTTGCCGGCTCCAAGTACAATTGACATACAAAATTATAATGAAAATTCTCTCTTTTTTTCTCATTTTGCCTTGGAACTCATTTTGGGTTTTCGTCCAAGCCACTCTTTTATTTTTTCAAGTCTCACATTGCTTACCCAATCATGCCGCTCTTTTGCCTAGGTCGCCCTTTCGGGTTTTCAACCTAGCTGGGCTTATCGCTTATCAAGCATGTTTCCCTTTTTCCAATGAATAACATGTACATACTTAGCAGAACAAAATAATGATACAATATAAACAAAGTGCTAAGATTGTACAAAATCAAAAAGGATAACATAGAGAACATGGGTAGCAATAGGGTCTTCAGTAAACCTGGATAAAAAAACGGATTAAAGCATAGAAAAGAATGCATAGCTAACTAAAATACTTGATGAGCAAATTTTACTTTAACCGTAAGCGCACGGTGTACGTGTAGTCGCGAAAGCTAGGACAAGAAACTTGATAATTTCAATTGATTATATTGCTTGGGGAGAAAAATGATTGATTGGTTGTTTTCTAACAAGCTAAAAATGCAATAAGAAATATGAGATTAAGCTATATGATGAAGGTATCTAGGGTGTCGGGAATCCCCTAAAGTCTTATATGGTTTAATTCTCATTAGTGTCTATGAAAAGTCAGATTAAATTCATGGTTAAACATGATCTTGTTAATCTCAAACTCTCGCTCTGTTGATTAACTATTAGATTTAGACCCTATTAATTCGATTCTCACACGCTAGTTTTATTGAACGAATTAATAAGAATTTAACTATACCCTAAAGCAAAGTCGATCCCAATCTCACACGCTAGCTCTATTGACTAGTCCGACAAAGCATATTTAATTTAGGGTTAATTAGCACAATTTAACCACTTTAATCCTTAGTTTCATAGACACATCCAAGAATCAAATCATACTCAACTAATAGGTTCAAAACCCTAACCCTAGAAAATGGATCTACTCACTAATCATGATAAAAACAATAAATAAAAACCCTAGAATGAAACTAAACATGATAAAAGATGATAATAATGAAATTTGCAAGGAAAAACAATAATTAAACTATGAGATAAACAATTAAAGATCCAAGAACCAAAAAAATATGAAGAACAATACTACTTTTAATGAATGACAATTTCTAAGAAAATAATTAAAGTTTGACAAAGGAAGATTAAACTAATACAAAATTGATAAAGAAAGATTAAACTACTAATAAGAAAGACTACTACAAAAACATTTCCGTTTGGCGACAAACGAAAATTCTGACCAGAGAAGTTAGGCGACAAAATAGGCGACCAAAAGCCTTGTTCCAAGCTGGCGACAAAAGCCTTTTGTCGCCTGTTTTGTCGCCTACACCATGTTTGTCACCTAATTTGTCGCTTAAATCCTTAGCGAGAAAAAAATGTATTGTTCTATTTTCAAATTTAGATGTTAGTCGCATAAATTGTCGCATACTTTTTGTGTTTTGCCTATATATAACCAGGTAAATATTAGTGTTTGATACGCCAAACGCAAAAAATCAAACACATTTCGTAGTATTTGAATGTGAACGAACGCAAAAAAACTCGGTTTTGTGGAAAGGTATATTTTTGACATTGTAAATTTTTTTTTAAATTGTACATGTATGATTATTATTATATGTAATTATGCATGAAAATAAATCTTTTGTGGTTGTTGATAATTTACTTTATTTAATTTATACATGTTTGATATTTGATTTTTGTATGTTTTTTATTTGTTTTATTTGTGTAAAATTACTCTTATTTTTTTGAAATATGTTTTTATATTCGTATTTTTTTTATTATGATTAAATGAAATAGTATTAGATTAATTTAATACTTTGTTTATTTCTATACGATTATTTGATGTATCAATTTGGTTTGTTCATGTGTTATTTTTGTTTATCATAACATGTAGTTTATTTATACTATAAGCTTAAGTGTGTTTTAAAATTTAATATAGGTGTACACGATGACGGATGACGGTAGCTATTATTTGTACAATAGAAATTGGATGTACGAAAGAGAATTTGATGACGGGTCTTTTAATATAGATTGCATTAGGGGATTAGAAGAATTTATAAAATTTGCATTGTCGAAGAGTCGTTCATCAAAAATTAGATGTCCTTGTGCGAAATGCAAAAATGTTGTGTTTAAAAATCCAAATGATGTGAGGGAGCATTTGCTAAGGAAAGGTTTTGTGGAACATTATTACGATTGGAGGTATCATTACGATATTGCCGCCGGTGAAGGTAGCAGAGGCAATAATGCGTTTGCTAGGCAATAGTTGCCTGAAGATGTTTTACACGAAGAGCCGATAGCGGAGGAAAATAACTACGCTCGTATGGTGCATGATGCTGCTGCGAGTAGATTTTCGGATGCGTACGAAAACATTTTTCCCCAAAATGAATACGGTTACGTGGAGGCGCAGTCGCCTGAATACGCAATTCTCGAAGAGCCGAATCCGGAGGCGAAAAAGTTTTTTCAAATGTTCAGTGCCACAAACAATCCACTATATGAAGGTTGCGAAAATTACTCTTAGATGTCGATTATAGGTAGGATGACCAATCTAAAGACAGAACATAATTGCTCTGAGAGGTTGTATGATGATATGTGCACTTTGATGCGGCAGGCTTTACCGCAACCGAACTCGATGACATCCAGTATTTACCACACAAAGAAGCAAATAGTGGGGCTTGGCTTGCCGTCAGAGATGGCATCCTGACCTATGATGTGCATACGGGGCAGAACTTTTGTCTTAGAGCGGCATTGATGTGGAATTCGATGTTATCTGGTTGGAGTACTCACGGTAAAAATGCATGTCCTTATTGCATGTCCGATTCAAAGGCCTTTTTATCTGAGACACAGCAGGAAGATGTGTTGGTTTGACTGCCATCGTATGTTTTTGCCTGAGCGTCATCCGTTCAGACGGGACCGGGTTAACTTCATGGCAAGGGTTCAAGAGGAGGGTCATGCCCCTCCTATTCGCACCGGTGTTGAGTTACTTGCGGAGCTTAACATGTACGGGATGAAGAGAGTGTACGAGGATGGTGCTCGCGAATATAACGACACGTATTGTCCGTACATTAGGGGGTGGAAAAAAAGAACTGTGTTTTGGGACTTAACGTACGGGGAAACTAATATGATCAGACACTGTCTTGATGTGATGCACATTGAAAAGAACTTTTTCGATAACATATTTAATATAGTGATGCGTGTCGAAAAGGGAACAAAGGATCATATTGGTGCACGTAGAGATATGCAGGAGCTCGGCATCAGAAGTGCATTGCATCCAGTGGGGAAGGAAATCCCAATGGCATCTTATACTCTAGATGATAAAGGGATTTATGCTCTGCTTGACTGGCTCAAGACGTTAAGGTTTCCAGATGGTTATGTGTCCGACTTGGCTAGGAACATTGACATGAACAAGCATTCCATATTCGGAATGAAAAGCCACGATTGTCACGTTTTCATGCAACGCTTGATTTCGATTGCCTTTCGTGAGCTTTTCCCTATACCTGTTTGGGAGGCTCTAACTGAGTTAAGCTTGTTTTTCAAGACAATAACTTCTCCAAGATTGAAAATGTTTGACATATTGAAATTAGAGTCGGAAATTTCTACATTACTCTCAAATAATAATTTCTTTCTTTTACAAATATTTAACATAATAATAATAATAATAATAATAATAATAATAATAATAATAATAATAATAATAATAATAATAATAATAATAATAATAATAATAATAATAATAATAATAATAACAATAATAATAATAATACTAATATTAATAAAAAACACGTTTTCAAAAATGCTAGGACGGGGTTGAGACACGTACTCACCTATATAGGCGACAAAATAGGCGACAAAAATTGAGGTTATGCGACGCAAATTTAGGTCGCATATTAAGTCGCATAAATGAAGACGTACAAAAAAGTACTGAACTGAAAAGACTAGACATTGCAAAGCGAACTGACAAAGGAAACGTCCAACTGTCGTATTCAATGCTAGGCGACCCAAATTTTCGTCGCCTATTACGTCGCGTAACAGGTTTTCATTTAAAATTTAAACGTTAAATTTTAGGCGACTTAAATTTAGGTCGCATAAAATTGTCTATATATACAGACATCCCATACATCATTTTCCACATCAATTTTCACTCTCATTTCTCTCCTTCTAACCCTAATTATCCCTAAGTCTTCTTTACTTTCTTAACATATTCTAACCCTAATAATTTTCCCTAAGTCTTCTTTACTTTCTTTACATTTTAACCCTAATTTTTCACTTAAATCTTGTTTTGGCCGGTATTTTTAAGTATTTTCCAGCAAACTTTCCGGTGGATCTTCTTGGAGCAAACTGATCTTTTGGACCTTCAAACTTGTGTTTTAAAGGTAATTTCGTTTTTTTATCATTATTTCACACTTTTTTTGGTATTTTCTTGATAATTTTTTGAACATGCATGTAACTAACTTTGTTTTTTTGTTGAAACATATGTGCAATGTGTTGTCTCTATGGATGATTTCGACATTTTTTGGGGATGCTTGCACATCAGGTATGATTTCTTCTTCGTTTTTTTTTTTGTATTTTGTTTTGGTTTTATCATGCATGTATAGTGTGGTTGTGGTTGTGGTTCTATACTTAGTGTGTTAGTTTTTTTTTGGATTTTGGGTTCGAAATTTTGATTTTTTAGATGAACTTGTTACGAAATTTAGGTTTTTTTAGGGTTTTTTGTTTCGAAATATGTGGTAGTTTAGGGGGTTTTTTTAATTTTGTTTATTATTCTTCATGCATTTGGACTGATTTTTTAGGATTTGTTGAGTTGTTTTGAAAATTTGTGTCTTTTTTATTGATTTTCGAAAATCAAAAAAATATATTTGTTACTTAGTATTTTTTTTCGGATTTTCGAAAATCAAAATAAAGTGTTGTTGAGTTTTTTTTACTGGTTTCGAAAATCCAAAAAATATATATGTTGAGTTTTTTTTACTTATTTTCGAAAATCTGAAAAAGATATAATTTTTACTAAGTTCTTTTTTCTGAATTTCGAAAATCAAAAAAATATATTCATGTTGCTTTTTCTATTATTTACTTGTATTTTTTTTATGCTTGTTAGTTTAGGTTATGTTGAATTTATAATAATTCTGATAATAAGTTTATTATTCAAGTATGATATTTTTTGTTAAGTGAGCTTGGTTATTATTCAAGTATGATATTTTTTAATTTTGAATGAATGTTAGTATAGCCTAAGTTGAATATATCTTAATTCTGAAATTAGTGTATTTTTGGCTTTGTGTAGTCTTTATTTGACATAGCGAATATGGCGGATCGGGTGGTTTCCGGGGATCGTATCCTAGCCGCGGTGGTGGTAGTCGCTCAAGTCGTGGTTATTAATTTTTGTATCTTTACATTTATTTTTTATACATATGTTTATATTTATATTTAATTATTATTTTTTAATTGTATTTTTAATATTTAATAACAATTTATTTATTTGTATTTTTTTTTATATAGACGTAGATAATATTTTTTATTGTATATAAATTTTAATGTATAAATTTTGAATTTATTAATGTATATTTGATTTTTAATTAATATATTTTGTATACATTACTCTTATTATTTATTATATATAAAAAAATTGAATATTTGTTATTATTATTTTAATAATAATAGTAATATATTACTATTATTATTAAATAATAATAACAAATATTCTTTTTTTTTAATTCGTCAGAAATAATTAGGCGACAAAATAGGCGACGTTCTTAATTTTGTCGCAAAGAGTCAGGCGAAAGATTAGGCGACAAAAAAATTAAAAGGCGACAAAGCGTTTTGTCGCCTATTTTGTCGCCAAATGGCTTATGCGACAGATTAGACGACTAAACTGCTTTGTTGCCTAATGCTTTTATTTTTGTAGTGGACAAGAAATTAAAAGCTTACAAGGAATAAATATTATGTTCAATGGAGAAAGATTAAGGAGGAAGGAGGAAAGAGGAAGAAGAGGGTTTTAATCTCCCTCCCTCATGCTCCCTCAAGGAGGTTTAACCTAATATGCTTCTAATTACCCACTAAATATAACCTAAGAGGTTAATTAAAATAAAGATAAAAGAAAATAAATTAAAATAGAAGTAATTAGAACAGAATGCACGGAAAAATCAGAAGCAGCAGCCGAGTCGGCTGCCCTATAATAGGACAGAACAGCCGACTCGGCGCTTTGGACTGGAAAACTGCAGCAACTTCAAATGATCGCCATTTCTTGCTCGATTGTTGAAATCGGACATATAATATACCGTTGAAAAGCTCTTGAAGTCTAGTTTTCAATGCCGCAAACCTTGTATTAATGCAATATTTCTATCAAATGTTATGGGAAAACGAGTAGACATGTATCAAATTTCACCTTAAAACTTTTGCATTAGCAACACTTTTCTACTCTTTTGCTCTTTTGCTCTTCATGGCTTGACATAATTGATAGCTTGATACGTTCTTTGAGCACTGTAAACATGGTTAGCTCAAAAAACCCACAAAAATGACTCAAAGTACCATAATTCACCCATTTGGCAACAAATTGGACATGGAATACCAAAATGGAGTGAAACCACATAAAACGACCCTAAACCGCCTCTAAACATCGAAAAGGAGCACAAAAATGTAAATGATGAGTGTAAATAATTGCACTTATCAAACTACCCCATGTTTAACCTTTGCTAGTCCTCAAGCAAATCAAGGTTGAAAAAGAAAAACAAAGTCAATACACGGTCTCCAAATCCAAACTACACTTATCTCTCCGATGTGGCTTACCCAAAAACCTACCTTATGACTCCCACTTCTTAAGTTGCCAACTCCAAGTACAAATGAGATACAAAATTATAATGCCAATTCTCTCTTTTTCTCTCATTTTTCCTAGGAACTCATTTTGGGTTTTCATCCTAGCCACTCGTTCATTTTTTCAAATCTCACATTGCTCACCCACTCATGCCGCTCTTTTGCCTAGGTCGCCCTTTCGGGTTTTTATCCTAGCTGGACTTTTCTCTTATCAAGCATGTTTCCCTTTTTCAAATGAATAACATGTACAAACCTAGCAAAATAAAATAATGATACAATATAAACATAGTGCTATGATTGTACAAGAATAAATAACATAGAGAGCATGGGTAGCAATAGGGTCTTCAGAAACCCTGGATAAAAACAGATTAAAGCACAGAAGGTAGAATGCATAGCTAACTAACATACTCCAATGATGAACTGGGATAGCACCATCAGTTTCATCATTACCTCTTTAGACATGAACACCGGCTCTACTTATGGCTCCCCAAAAGAAAGAGGCTTCCTATCTTAATCTCCTTAAGTCTCAGAAAAAAAAGATCTCACTTAAGCCCATAAAAATTCCAAACCCCTTGTCGACCTCATACCCAACCCAAAACAAACATCCAGACAACATCAACACAACCACAACAAGATGAAACCAAATAAAACACCCAAACTCCAAACAGTATGGCTCATATAATGAAGCTCTTGGATCTCGCAATCCAAGAACTAATTTGGACAAAAGAGGATGGGGGCTTATGTTGGTTAAAAATTTGTAGCTCGAATAGCATGCAATGGTTGATACGAGATGATATGCGAGAATCTAAGTGAGGATGGCTAGGTGGGTTAAGGTGGGATATTTTAGTGGAGCTAGTATTAAAGAGAAGACAGAGATAGGAAAAGAAGTATACCTGCGGATGCCGTACCAAAGGATGTAGATGAAGATCAATTGAAGCACACTCACTCTCCTTTTGCCTAGACCTCCTTCACAGGTTATGGCTAGCACTTGAACCGAAAATAAAAAGACATGGTAAAAGATAAAAAGGAAAAAGAAACTAATCTATGAAAGCGATAAAAACTACAGCTAACAGATGTAGACTCCACCACATGTTTATCTAAAGCATTGTCCCCAATGCTTAACTGCGAAGCAAGGGAACAGACCATGAAAAACAAAAACACATGGATAAAGGAAGTCTAAAAGAAAAAGAACTAAAAAAAAAAAAGATCTAGCTAAAAGTACGGGTTGCCTCCCGCAAGCGCTATGCTTAATGTCTATAGCTCGACTGTTGTGCTCAAGATCGGACATCAAGAAAGGTCTAAGCATCTTATCAAACTCCTCTGAAAAATTTAAACCAACATAATAGAGGTAGTTCGAAAGAAAAACAACTGCAAAAATAAAGGTGAGAGCCATTTTCAACTTAACGAAGAATCTAGCGACACATTTAGGAAAAAGATGCACATTAATACAATTTAGCACATATGGATCATGGTCAAAGAGACTATAACAGGAGAGTTTGTCAATAACATAATTATTAGGAATAAAATCAGAATCAACAAACTCTATAGTACTCTTATGAATTAAAGGTGGAGATGCAACTATAACGGACTTTTCTTCCTCAGCCAAAAACAATTCGAGACATGAATAAGTCTCGAGATGAAGAAACTCAGTATCAAAAGAGTTAACCACTGCTAATGTTTCCTCATCATAGACTCCCTTACCCTCTAACATTATCTCAAGTGCATCTAATTCACGTTCCCAAATAAACTTGGAATGACATTCCTTATTAATGAAGTTGGGATGGTCAATGGTAGACTCATGCTCAATGGGTGGTGAATGAATGAGGGGAGATGGGGAGACACAATCATAAGAAGTAATATTATAAGACTCAATAGCATCAGATTCTAAAGACCGTACTTCCTCATCATCAATAAATGAGCTATCACAAGATCAATCAATAGGTAAGAGTTATTAAAGTTATCACCCTGTTCCATTGGAAAGTGTAACTCACCCACATTACCCTTTGAAGAAAGGGAATCATCAAGCTCAATTGTTGCACCACTGGTTTTCTCATTGTTTATTACCATCTGATCGATAATTGATTAATTACGAGCGATACTAGCTGACTGCTCAGCCAAATGTTCATTCATTATTGCTAATAGCTCGTTCATTGTTGATTTTAGTTTAGAATGAGATCTTTGACATTGTTCATCCTGCAAACACTGAGCAGACATATTGCAAAAAAAATCCCAACGATAACCGTCATCCATGTCAAGTATTTGACCATTACCCATAAATTTGGCTAGATTCCAAGACTCGGGGTTCAACCCCTCTAATATCACATGGCCTAAATCCTCATAGTAAAAAATGTAGCCACAAGAAGCCATGTATTCCATATAATCTTGAAGTCTAAAGAAATATGTGTGGAATTGCTCAGCTTCATATTGTGGAAAAGAAAATATAGCCATGGATAAAGATGCAGAACATAAAAAAAATCACAAGAAAGCAATATATGCAATAGAAATTAACAAATTAATTATTTGTCGCTTCCCCGGCAAGCGCACGGTGTACGTGTAGTCGCGGGTCGAACACAAGGAAGCTAGGACAAGAAACTTGGTAATTTCAATTGATTATATTGCTTGGGGAAAAAAACATTGATGGGTTGTTTTCTAACAAGCTAAAAATGCAATAAGAAATATGAGATTAAGCTATATGATGAAAGCATCTAGGGTGTCAGGAATCCCCTAAAGTCTTATATGATTTAATTCTCATTAGTGTCTATGAAAAGTCGGATTAAGTTCATGGTTAAACACGATCTTGTTAATCTCAAACTCTCGCTCTGTTGATTAACTATTAGATTTTTAACTAAAATTTACCCTAAAGCAAAGTCGATCCCAATCTCACACGCTAGTTCTATTGACTAGTCCGACAAAGCATATTTAATTTAGGGTTAATTAGCACAGTTTAACCACTTTAATCCTTAGTTTCATAGACACATCCAAGAATCAAATCATACTCAACTAATAGGTTCAAAACCCTAACCCTAGAAAATGGATCTACTCACTAATCATGATAAAAACAATAAATAAAAACCCTAGAATGAAACTAAGCATGATAAAAGATGATAATAATGAAAGTTGCAAGGAAAAACAATAATTAAACTATGAGACAAACAATTAAAGATCCAAGAGCCAAAAAAAATATGAAGAACAATACTACTTTTAATGAATGACAATTTCTAAGAAAATAATTAAAGTTGGACAAAGGAAGATTAAACTAATACAAAATTGATAAAGAAAGATTAAACTACTAATAAGAAAGACAAGAAATTAAAATCTTACAAGGAATAAAAATGGTGTTCAATGGAGAAAGATTAAGGAGGAAGGAGGAAGGAGGAAGAAGAGGGTTTCAATCTCCCTCCCTCATGCTCCCTCAGGAGGCTTAACCTAATATGCTTCTAATTACCCACTAAATATACCCTAAGAGGTTAATTAAAATATAGATAAAAGAAAATAAATCAAAATTGAAGTAATTAGAACAGAATGCACGGAAAAATCAGAAGCAGCAGCCGAGTCGGCTACCCTATAACAGAACAGAACCGCCGACTCGGCGGTTTGGACTGGAAAACTGCAGCAACTTCAAACGATCGTCATTTCTTGTTCGGTTGTCGAAATCAGATATATAATATACCGTTGGAAAGCTCTTGAAGTCTAGTTTCCAATGCCGTAAACCTTGCATTAATGTGATTTTCCTATCAAACGTTATGGCAAAAAGAGTAAACATGTATCAAATTTCACCTCAAAACTTTTACATTAACAACACTTTTCTACTCTTTTGCTCATTTGCTCTTCATGGCTTGACAAAATTGATAGCTTGGTACATTCTTTGAGCACTGTAAACATGGTTAGCTCCAAAAACCCACAAAAATGACTCAATGTACCATAATTCACCCAATTGGCTACAAATTGCACATAGAATACCAAAATGAAGTGAAACCACATAAAACGACCCTAAACCGCCTCTAAACATCGAAAAGGAGCAAAAAAATGTAAATGATGAGTGCAAATAATTGCACTTATCAATACTCCAATGATGAACTGGGATAACACCATCAGTTGAATCATTACCTCTTAAGACATGAATACCGGCTCTCCTTATGGCTCCCCAAAAAGAAAGAGGCTTCCTATCTTAGTCTCCAGATCTCTCATAAAAAAATGATCTCACTTGAAGCCCATAAAAATCCCAAACCCCTTGTCGACCTCATACCCAACCCAACCCAACATCCACACAACCACAACAAGATGAAACCAAACAAAAACACCCAAACTCCAAACAATGTGGCTCATGCAATGGAGCTCTTGGATCTCGCAATCCAAGAACTGTTTTAGACAAAAAAAGATGGGGCTTATATTGTTTAACAAATTTGTAGCTCAAATAACATGCAATGGATGATATAAGATGTTATGCGAGAGTCTAAGTGAAGATGGCTAGGTGGGTTAAGGGTATGCAATTTAGTGGAGCTAGAATTAAGGAGAAGACAGAGATAGGAAAAGAAGTATACCTGCGAATGCCTTAGCAAAGGATGTAGATGGAGATCAACTGAAGTACACTCACTCTCCTTTTGCCTAGACTTCCTTCACTGGTTATGGCTAGCACTCTTATTTCTTTTTATTTTTATTTTTGATGAAAACTAAAAACAAAAGCAAAAATAAATAGACATGGTAAAAGAAAAAAAAAAAGAAAAAGAAACTAATCTAAGAAAGCGATAAAAACTACAGCTATCAGGTGTAGACTCCACCCCATGTTTATCAAAAGTATTGTCCCCAATTCTTAACTACGAAGCAAGGGAACAAACCATGAAAAACAAAAGCACATGGATAGGGGAAGTCTGAAAGAAAAATGGCCCTCAATGACCACGACAGGGAAAGAAAGAGAACGAACTCCTTCTCGTTCGCCTAGCTTCAAGCTCAGCGGCTCGATCCCTTTCCCTTTGAGCCTCCATCGCGGAGATGCTGGCTCTAGGGTCGACATAAGGTTGCCCAGAATAGTAATTCATTTGGGCCTCTTAGGAAATCCACATTGACTGGAGACGCGTATCAAGATTGTACATGTCTCCGTCGTATGCCTCTTGGAAGGTCTGAAGATTCCTGTCTAAACGACCTAGTCGACCCTCCATCTTCCCATATTTGTTATCCGAATTGGAGAACCTCTCATCGAACTGTTGGTACCAACAGGGCCGAAATCAACATCGGGACTTGCATCCCTATACACATGTTCCTCAAAGGGAACGTACTCCTTCTCCTCCTCCTCCTCCTCCTCCTCATCCTTATCGCCACCCTCATCAAAATCAATGTGAACACCAGCAGCCACAGGGGCTTTCTCAACAGGGTGGCGCATGGAATATGCAATGATTCGATTACACAGTGTTTCGGCCATGTCATCGTTCCTCACATCAAAACGGTCTCAGGGATAGGAGGAAGGCTCACTATATGCCCATTTGGAATAACTAGAGAGCATGTGTAGGGTGTACGATATGTGATGAATCGTACCCTACGCAGCGTAGGCCTATCATAAAAAATGGTGGTATTATGGACTAGCTTGGGAAGATTGTCTGGTATATCGATACCCAGATATATAATCAGAAGCGTCACCATCCCACCTATCCCGATCTTGCCTCTATCGGCGTTGCGCAGAGTGAGGTAGGGCTCGACAAAAATATCCATCCAATCGGGGGTGCCTTGGTCATACATAAGGAACGACCACATCGTAGCAAGCTCGGGTTTGGAAACCCCACTGGGCTTTCCGTAACAAAAAATTTTCATGAAGAAGAAACGGAAAACATACCGCATAGTTGGGTGATACACATGGACAATTTTATTGCCCGAGCTGCGATACACTCGGTTACCAGTGATGGCTAACCAAAAACTCATAATGTCTGCCTCGGAGGGGACCACATACACATCATCCCTAAAAACCCAATAAAACGCCCTGGTAATGTCCAGGTATGACATGGATTAGACCATGTTCAGGGCGTTAAAAGTGATGTATCGACCCTCAAATGTCTCATGACGAGTCAGGGTTTCTAGAAATTCTAACGTTAGACGTCGGTACACGTCTGCGGCGACATCCATGAAGCCATAGAGTCCCCTCCTCTCTAATAAAGTGTGAATGTCATTATATAAACATGTGCTATGCAATGCATTCTAATCCACAAACTTTGTGGGGAGTAAAGCTAGCCGCCTCAGCATTCCAAAAAGTTTGGATTGCGAGGGGGTTAGCTTACACCCCATTGTACTTGAGGAAGTTGAGCCTTGGGCTCTTTTGGGTTGGTCTAGGGGTGGTGGTGAAGGTAGTCTTGCCTCCCTTTGAGAGGAGGAAGACTCACCTGTTCTACTTCTCATAGATTTGAACAAATTTTTCATGAGTCTCTAAAAACAGCTATAATCCAAAGATCCCCAAAATTATCACACAACAAGAACAACAAACAATGCCACAAGTAAAATCCAACAACTACAAGCCTATAGGTCTTCTAATAACAAAGTATCAAGCACAAGAAAGCACAAATCAAAATTCAAAAGCAAAAGATAGAAATTTATACCTTCCAAATTGAAATGCAAATGATTTGTTGATAGATCTAGTTAAATTCCAAGCTTTAGGGAAGCTCCTTCACCAATGTGTATCAATGAAACCCAAAATGCAATATTTGAAGGGCAATGGAGATGGCAATGGTGAAAGAATGGACATTTGGGGCTCAAGATATGTTGAGAGGATGAGAGATTATATTACCAATGGGAATAAAAATGTTGATTGGTTGTTTCTAAAAACTACAAATGCAATAATTAAAATGAGGTTAAACTATATGATGATGAGATCTAGTGTGTCGGGGATCCCCTAAAGTCTTGTATGATTCAATTCTCTATAATGTCTATGAAGATCCGGATCAATTATGTAGTTAAACATGATCTTGTTAATTTCAAACTCTCGCTCTGTTGATGAACTATTAGATTTAAACCCTATTAATTCGATTATCACACGCTAGTTCTATTGAACGAATTAATAAGAATTTAACTAAAATTTACCCTAAAGCAAAGTAGATCCCAATCTCACACGCTAGTTCTATTGACTAGTCTGACAAGGCATATTTAATTTCGGGTTAATTAGCACAATTTAACCACATTAATCCTTAACCTCATAGACACATGCAAAAATCAAATCATACTCAACTTATAGGTTCAAAATCCTAACCCTAGAATATGGATATACACATTAATCATGATGAATGCAATAAATACTACTTCAAAATTAATGTTAAACATGAATGAAAAAAAAATGGATGACAAATTAAAATGAGTAATAATGAATAACCAAACAAAACCAACAATAATGATGAATAAACTAACTTTTATATTAAAGGAAGATTAAAACCTAAAAATGAGTTCACTAGAGAATGCTTTAAACTAATACAATAATTTAAGAACAAAGAAAATTAAAGGACTAAAGTAAACTTACAAACTTGAAGGATGATTAAGTCTCAAAGGCTAGATTGAAGAACAATAATTAAATCTAAAGCTAAGAATAATTAAAATGCTAATTAATGTGGAAAATAAAAGGAAGAGTTAAGGAAAAGTAAGAAAAAACAAGGAGAAACCCTAATAAGTTATTAGAGGGGTATTTATACAAATAAGGTAATTAAACCCTTAGCCCAAAGAAAACCCGGATGAAAAACACGCGTTCTGCTCATAGACTAAGCCGCTGAGTCGGCTTTCAAGGAGGTGGGGAACTCAGCCGAGTCGGCTTGAGTTTCTAGAAAAATGATGATTTCTTAAGCCTAGGCCACCGAGTCGACGGTCACAAAATCTCCCTCGTCGCTGAGTCGGCGGTGCCTTCTGGAAAAACCAATTTGCTTCATCATTTACCGCCGAGTCGACGGTCCTTTTGATTGACCCACAGCCGAGTCGGCTGTTGCTTTTGGAAAAATCATTGTTTCTTTTTCTTCCAGCCGGATCATCGAGGCAAATGGTGTCCACCTCAGCCGACTCGGCTCTTGGCTCCTGGAGACAAATGCTATTAAAAACATGAAAGTACTATAATTCACTCATTAGTTACAAATTGGACATGGAGTACCGAAATGAAGTGAAAACGCACAAAACAACCTTAAACCGCCTCTAAACACCGAAAAGGAACATAAAAATGTAAGCGATGAGTGCAAATAATTGCACTTACCACTATTCATTGGGTTAATTCTACCCATATATTGGGTTTTGAAGTCTCTCCTTGTGAGAGTTTGGAGTTATGAATTTTGGTTTTTAGTTGATTTGTTGGTAGAGATTAATGCGATGATGCAGCAGACATTAAAATTGCAATTACCATCAATTACATCAAATTCAATTCTATCTCAAGACTACAACAGTAATGTCGTATGTTGTTAAATCGCGATTCTAATCTACACAACGATTGTAGAAGGTTGTTTCAAACAGTAATGTGGAAGAGAATATTCAGTGTCAGATCTCATACACAACGATCGTAGTTTTGTTAAGTTTGAATTATATTTTGTTAAAGTTGCTATGTACTTGCTAATTTTTATCTTTGATTTAGATGTCGTATGTTGTTAAATCGCGATTCTAATCTACGATTCCACGATTTTACGATCCAAAAACTAGTGAGCGATTTGAATCGCAGGTAGAATCTTAAAGTTGTAGAATCTTACGATTCTAGTTGGAATAAAATTTTTAGAGGTAGAATCATAACACGATTCTACGATTTAACGATCCGATTCTACTAATTAGTATGAATTGTTTTTAATTTTTCTTATGTACCATCTGTTACTAATCTCTTTCACGTATACACATAAATTTTAAATTTTGCCATCATGAAAACTTTTAAAAAACAAATTTCTTAATCGGTATGAAGATTTAAACTAATTATTAAAAAAATTTTGTTATATATTTAAAAATAAAGTCAAAGAAACTTTAATTTGTAAATTTAAACTTTTGAATTGGATGATAATGATAAGAAATTAAATATTTTTAATGTATTATAAGTTTATTTGTAGAATGATACGATTCTACGATTCGATTCTACCGATTCGATTCTACCTCTCTAAACGATTTTATGTAGAATCGCGATTTTAACAACTTTGAAATCGGGTATTATTCAAAAAAAGGGAACACACTAGATATTAAAGAGACAAAAACCATCGACATAAAAAACTCTACAAGGCGAAAAAGGCATAGGAAATGGACCAATAACCTGTGTCAACCCTACATATTTTGGGACCTTAGGCGAAATAGTACATTCGGGCCCTTTTGCTTTGCAATTTATAACCTATATGAATCTTTTACAACCATTAATTTTACTTTTTTGACATAGGGTCCTGAGCGACGATCTCTCTTGCCCACCCTTAGTGCCGGCCCTGGCAATAACATCCGGACCTTCCTATGAAAAGCATAGAAAAGGACTATACAATACATCGTTTTGGGGAACGAAAGCCAAGAACACCTAGAACTATAACTCTACACCAAGCACGCACCACAACCCAAACCACAAACACCAAACACCAAACACCAAACACCAAACACCACCACACCACTACGCTAAACAAAACAAAACAATTCTGTCTTACCGTAAGTAAGTCTATCGCAAAACTTTCTGGCATATTTATTATTTTAATACCTAGTTTTTATCTAAATAAATAATAGAATAGGAATATAGGATTTATCATTAAAAATACGGTGCATAATATGATGAGAATCTTTCTAGTTACTGATTAATAAGATTTATGATTATATTTATTCAATTCCAATAAATTTTCTTTACATAATCTACTCCCCTCTTTAAAAGGTAGTAAGGCGTTGTCTTTATGGCAACTAATAAGAGGAAAGCTATTTGAAAACTCACTTTTGAAATATCAACTTATAAATTATATAATCTAATAATCTATTAAAAAGATTAGCATATTTTATATATGATAAAGATTAGCATATTTTATATATGATTCTTATAGTGATTTTTCATATGTGATAATTCTTACTAAAGTTAACATTAATTTATTTCTTAATATATGAGTTGTATATCACAATCAGATATGTTCTAGTTATTTTTCTTAGAATATTATATTCATGAATTTAAAAGTTACATAAATTTTCATTCAATGTTTCTTAGGATATATATTTGATTTTTATGTTGAACTATTTACTAATTAATAAAGTTTTTAGGAAATTCCAGGTGGTAACCCTGAGGTTTTGGGCTTTTCACGTGGTAACCAAAACTTTTTAAAAAATCCAAGTGGTAACCCTGAGGTTTACCAAATTGTTGCACCGTGACATTTTTACACATAAAACTTTATCAAAACGCTAACAAACGTTAATTTTGAAGCTTTAACGTTGTTGTACGCCTATCTATTCAACTCATCATTTTAAATGTCATCAGTTTCAACCTTTTCCCCAAAATACAAACCCTATCTCTACAATCTTTTGGATTTGGGGGAATAATATAGGATTTGCATGAAAGATGGTAGAGTAGGGGTTTATGTAATTGGGGAAAAAGGTTGAAATTGATGGCATTTGAAATGGTGAGTCGTATAAATATGCGTACTACAACATTAAATCTTCGAAACTACCGTAAGCTAACATTTTTGTGTGCAAAAAGGTCACGGTGGAACAATTACGTAAACCTCAGGGTTACCGCGTGGATATTTTAAAAGTTTTGGTTACCACGTGGAAAACCCAAAACATTAGGGTTACCACGTGGAATTTCCTAAAGTTTTTTCACTAAAATTCTAATTTTAAAAATTATTTCATTAAGAAACAAAAGATAGATGATAGTTAAAAATTATTTTGAGAATGACACAGAATCATTATAATAACGTTGTTGGAAGATCACGCAGCCTATTTGCGTTAAAAGTATGAGAACCTTAAATAATGGTTTTATTAAACTGAATTTTTTTCATTAAAATGACTATATATTCTAAAATTCTCTATTTATTTTACAAGCAATATTATAATTTTATAATTTAAAATATTCATGTATATATAATTTTATATTTTCTCCGTTCCATAAAACTTGCTACTGAGTGTGACATATTATGTGGGAAAATGTCACTATCAGTAGCAAGTATTATGAAATGAAGAAAGTACTAAAAAATTCCTGCATCGCACGAATTTCTATAATAGTGAAAAAAAAGTTCATATTAATTACTGAATAGACTAGTAGTAGTAAAATTTAGGTTACAACTCACAAAGGGAACAATCTCATCATTACAATACGGACCAATGGCCCATAGTAGATATGGAAGGTTACTAACATAGACAATTCAAGCACTAATAAAAGAGAAGAAAAATGACACATCAATATCATAAGAAAGAAGTAGAGACATTCATTTAGATTATCACGTCGATTTTAGAGTAATAAGTGTTTTGAATCGATTCATAAATAGCAGGTCTTATATTCACATTAATTTTAAAAAATTCAAATTCATGGTGAAGTTAGTTCTTCAAGGTGAAGTTAGTTCAATATCACGTTTGATGATAAAGTCGAGTTAATATTAAATGGTCGGGTCTATTTTGATAAAAGTAAAGAAAGTATTATTATCTTCCATAAGCTAAGGGATGAGCAATAAATGTGGAAATAAGGGAAATGTTTTTGGTGGGCTAGATGGATGATGATGATGATTATGAAAGGTGAATGTTGGTAGTTTGAATGTAATAAATTCAGGTAACCCTATTCCCCTACCACTCTCATAAATGCCATCCTTATTGGCAATTGGACAATGACACCTGCTTCCTATCCTCTACTTATGTCTAATGCTTTCTCTCTTCTCTCTTTGCACTTAGCCACATGCTCTTCACCGCTCCAATTTTTACTCATCTATTTTGTTGGATCAGTTAGCTTGCTTAACCGAATCAAATATTTAACTTGATTATTAAATAGATGTTCGGTAAAATTAATTATTGGTTATTTGTTGGTTAATTAAAAAAGCGTTTAATTTAGATTCTTTTTGGATTTGATATAAATTTAAAACTTTTAACATAATGATCAAAAAATGATAAAAAATTATGGAAAAATTACCTAATATAATTCAAACTATTCATGATTTTCCTACAATAATCTCACCTATTGATTAACTATGAATAATCCCAACTTTTAGCATAGTGAACCCGATGACCGGATGGCTTGCTATAGCAAGTTTATATATTTTTTTAAAAAAGATAAATTAAAATAAAATGTCGAAAAAAATATTCATAAAAAACTTATGATTTTTTTTATGATTTAGAACTTTTTATGTAAATTTTCAAAAATATTTTCTTATTTTAAATTACTATTTAATTTATTTTTTTTTGTGAATTACCTATTATAGTAGGTCATCGGGTTACCCAAGTTTACTCTAGAAAAATACTCATCAAAGTTGGAATTATTCATGGTTAATCAATAGGTGGAATTATTATAGAAAAATCATGAATAATTTGGATTATTCTAGATAATTTTTAAAAAATTTTTTTGTTAAACACCTTAATTATATCTATGTTTAACATCGTGACTTTATATGAACTACAATTAACCATTTGTGTTAAATTGTGTTGTAAATTATAAGGCAATGAGATATGACAATATGAGAAAGGACTTTATAATGACTTATAGATACGATTTATTGATATAGGATAAACCAGCCTAACGATTTATAGATATGATTGTAGACCAAATCAAAGCAATACATGTCTCCCCATACAAAACTTATATACTCTCTCCAATTCACAATTATTTTCCTATTTTCTTATTGGGTAAGTTCACTTCAAATGTCTTATTTCTATTTTTAGCCATGATTTTTTTCCCTAAATACCCCATGTTCACACAAGTAATGACCAAAATACCTCCACTTTTACTACTTACAATATACTCCAAATACCACTTTTACAATTAATTTAATCAATTAAAATACTCTAACTACCACCTTTTTGGTGAATTCCATTCACTCTTAATATCCGTGTCCAATCAAATAGGACAATAAATGTGAATCGGAGGAATTAATAGATATGAATTAATAACTTGCTAAAGTATTTCAAAGAAGACATTAAGTTCCAAATTAATGACTTTTCAAACTTTTTTCCTCTCATAACTTGAAAAAAGGAAAAAGAAATGATAGAATAGCATGATCATATGGCTGTCTACCATTACAAATATAATAATTGGCCACAGACTATATTTCTTCAATCATTTGGTATTTAAAATGTTGGTTTTAAAAATTACACTTATCTATAAACTACTTCACTTTTTCTGTTTAGATGTACTTCCACTGTTATAAAAACTTATAATATTTGCCATGCGGTACAATGTACTAATTCAATTTTTAATATCTATAATTATGTATAGTAAAAAATTATAAAAATTTTATATCAATAATTTTTGAATCGAGACGAATCAAACTATGTTTTAACTTTAAAATTACAAATTAATCATTAATTAAGGAAAATAAGTGAATCGTGCCAATATATTCAATGTTGCGAATAAAATTGAAAGGAACAAATTATTTACTATAGTATATTATTCTCACTTCGAATTATTTAGGAAAAAAAAGAAGAAGACAAGAGGGAAAGCTATTAGGATGAGTTATCCCACATCGACAAATTAAAAATGGTCAATTTATCGATGTGGGATAACTCATCCCAACAAAAATCAAATTTGCTCTTCAATTCTTTTATTAGAAGTTTAAAGGGCGCAACTCCTATGATTTCTATGCCGGAGAGTTACATTTAAATGTCCTTTTATTGTTGGTCTTTTCTTAAAGACTTTTCTTATTAATAATAAAAGTTATCAATTTTCAAAAAAAGCCATAAGTTAGAGTTATTGAGATTAGCTTTATTTTCTAACTAGATAGTCACCGTGCGATGCACGGTTTTATCAAATTTTCTGATATATTTGCATAAATTAAGAAATTAAAATTTTAAAAATAAATTGTACATTATAGTTATATTTCATTTCACTCTGAACAGTTATATACATTACGTACATTATATCATATTATATCTTGGATTGTGCGCAATATAATTGTATTTATACTTTTATTATTTTATTTTGAATAAAAGAGCAAATGGTTCGTACCCTGAGTACAATACAAAATTATGAGTTTTTTAATAAAAAATAACATATCAATTTTTGCTATCAAAAATAACTATTACATTAATTTATTGAAGTATTAAATATTATCACTTTTAATAACACACTTTAAAAATCAAATATAAATACATAGAAATATGTAAAATTATTTTATTAGTCTAAACGAAAAAGATAATTTTTTAAAAAAATATAAGTGACTTATATAAAGATAGTCACAACCTTAATCATATTAGAATTAATCATTGCATTTAAGTAACCAAAAGTAAAAATAACAAAAAAATCCTAATAAAAGTATATTATGTTTTAACCATCTCAAAATATCCAATACACTAAATAATATTCACTTAATATATAAAATTGAAATAATTGAAATAAATGAAATATAATGAAGTATATAGTTTTCAAATACATTAAATGGGATTTGACCTAAAAAGTAGAAAAAACAATTAATAAGAACAATAATATACCCAAAATAAGAAAATAGTAAGTCAAAGATAATCATAATTAACATTGACATCATCATGGAATTTTAGAGGGAAATTATTTAATGAGAAAGCGACACGTAAGCAATTTTAAAAGTTGATGATGTCAGCCGTGTTTTGTTTCAATAATAGTTATAGATTATAGATAGATTGGAAGATGAAGGGGATATTTGACAAAATAGCGTATTAGTTAACTTTAGTTTTTTTTATACGAATAAAGGGTTAGGGGGTAAAACTATTCAATGCTAGTGGTTGGTAAATTTGTTGGTTCAAACAACTCGTTGTTTTAAATAAGTTGCTTTTGAATAAGTTGCCTATTTCAACGGGTTCAGAATTAGCTGATCAAATCAGCTACCAATTACTAACTATTTGCCAAACACCCATGAACTCTATATTGAAAGAATTGCTTGTATAATATTGAATGTGTTTGGTAATTAACTTATTGTTTATAGCTTATGTATAATTGAAATGATTGATTCAAAGAATTCATTTTAATTTATGAATTGGTTTTAACCAACTGATTTTAAACATGCTACTAAAACAAACCTGTTCAAAAATACTTAGCTTATTCATAACAATAAAGTATTTTAACTAGCAAATTTACCATGTATTTGTACATACCAAAATTAGTTAAAGTTGTCTAACAATCTAATTTGCAATCACATCATTAGTTACTCTTATTTGTATCTAATAAAAGTAATAAAATATTAAAATTTATTTATGTTATAATTTTTGAAAAAAAAAATGAAATCGGGAAAGAGCTTCTCTATAGTACTCCCTCCGAATCAGTTTAGATGTCCCATTTGGGATTTCACGGATTTTAAGGGTTGAGTGGGGTCCATTAAAAAGGTGGTAGTTGGGTATTTTAATTGATTAAATTAATTGTAAAGGTGGTAGTTGGGTATCGGGAATCGGATAAGTGGGGGTATTTAGGTAAAAAAAGAATAGACAAAAAAAGAAATGAGACAATTGGTATAGTTTTGCCAAATAAGGAAATAGGACATCTAAACTGATTCGGAGGGAGTATTTGATTTCAAAAGTTTATATATATATATATATATATATATATATATATATATATATATATATATATATATATATATATATGTTAATTGATCTGAAAATATTGTTATAATTCTAATTGTTTGTACAATAATATTATTTCTGTAAAAATATTATGTCTGAAAATACAAATTATGCATGGCCTAGCAATTTTCGTCGAATTTTCTTTTCATGCACCTAATCTATCACGTAGTCCTAGCTAGTTGGTGTCCCCGTTCTAATATTTTCCCATGTGCCACGTGATGACCATGTGACTATGTGGTCACTGTTTTTAATTCGCTCATCTTATTGCTACCCATAGTTCCTACACTACTACTTAATTAATTATGATGTAAACTTTTCATCCGTTCTGAAAATTAATTTTATGTTATTTTATATTTTGTTAAAAAGTAGTCAACTCGACTAAGAGCTTAATGAAGTATTATACAATCTATAATAGCAAAATAGAAGTTTTGATTGTGAGCATGTCATTTGTCTTTTTTTTTTATTGATTAGTATTAATGAAATTTGACTTACACTTACCATATTTACATATTTATATCTTCTGAAAAACTCGTACATTAATGGATGCAATAAATAACAATTATTTCAATTACACAGTTCTATATAAATGCACTATTTAAAAAATTATAATGAGAAATATTTAATGTATTGTGTAGAACATTATATATCGTCTCATAAAATTCTAGAATTACACCGCGTAGAAAATAAATTATACTATAAAATAAATTACATTTATTCTAATTAGAAAATTATACTGCAAAATTACACTGCGTACAAAATTATACAACAATTTAGAAAATTACTTGAAATACATAATAACTTCTTTTTCCATCAATTATTATTTAACACTAAAATGACAAAAAATTCATGGTATAATTGATCATTAAAATTAGTCATTTATTTTGTTAGACTATCATAATTACATTTTTGAATTTTAGCGAAAATGTGAAATATGATTTGCAATCTAAAATTTCATTAAAATATTAACGTACTTAAAAATCCGTGCATTGTACTAGTTTCTATCCTAGTGTTATATACTCAATTAATCCTCTTTGGTCGTGACACTATTTTCTTTTATAGGCGAAGCCAAGATATTGAATTAGGGGGACCAAAATTTTCATATATTAGCAAATCTATAATCTATCTATCTATAACTATTACTAAAATAAAAGACTGCTGACATCATCACCTTTTAAAATTGCTTACGTGTCGTCTCCTCATTAAAAAACTTTCTCTCCAAAATTGAATGATGTCATTGTTATTATGATTATCTTTAACTTCTTTCTAATTTTGAGTATAATATTATTTATATTGATTGTTTTTTTTTTTTTTGAGTACAATGCTCGCGGATCGAGTTCTATTAGAGTTATTATAAACTACTAGACATAAAGGAAATCTTAGCAGCGAATAAGGTTGTAAAGATAAGTCTACTTATTACAACTTGAGAACCTCATAAAACCAAATGTTCATTAAATGTAAATTGAAGTTCATATCAAGACTTCTTTAACCTAACAATTTATTTCTCCAAAGACAATCCTCACTCCCCATACCTGCAATTTAACTTACTGCTAGTCATTGCCCAGAAGGGAAACAACATCATCACAGGATCGTTAAGACCAAAAGTACACGTTAGCAAAAAGCCGCATATCATTTAATTAAGTACAACAAAATAAAGATTTAATAATTTTCGGTTTCCGAAATGCGTTTCGATTACGCTAATAAATTATAATCAATTTCATGTAACTATTAGTCAGCCATACTGCTGTATCTTTTTTTTTCCAGTCATACTGTCGGTTCAACTCCAAACTCCATAAGTGAGACAATACATTAGGGGGAGCTAACCCCTAAGCAAGTCTCTACCATAGACACTCGCCTTACTTCGGTGCCTATGGTTAAGTATACATACCCCCGCGGTGGCTCATAATTCCCCCATAGGCCGCGAGTAATTCTTTCCACCAATTGACGTCATACTACGTCCACTTTAAAGTTAGTGAGGTCATACTACCTCTGCTTATCAAAACAATGTATCGAAATTATTTATTCGGAAAACATAACATTATTCGTACTTTATATCCATGCTTTATTTTTGTTTACCATTAATATATGGTACATATCACATAATGCAAAACTTCATTGCGTGTACGTACCTTAGAAAAGACAAGTCAAATCTTAAGCGCACAAATAAATTCTCTGTCACGAATCGACTTCTTACAAAGTTCAATCGTACGCGGGAATCAACACACATTCACATTTTCTCAAGTCACAATCACAACACGTACATACAACTAACACCAAACCACTATTCCACACACATCATGATCATCCAACGCACTATTATAACATGACAAACACACAAAGAAGACAGCATACATAATCTGTCCAGAAATGCGGGATAACACTGTCAAACTGAAATTCCGACTTCACCGTTGCGTCCGGAAGGCGTCGAAACCCCTGGAAACCAATTTTTATGATTTATAACATAGTATAAGTATTTTTAACCTATTTTTAAAATCAAAAATACTCCAAAATACCCTTTTTTTTCAGCATTTTCCTTAACCTACGGGATTTGGCATATTTTATCACAAAATAAATTTTCAATTCTTTATCTCCAATTAAATCTAAATGATTTTTTTTAAATAATTTAATCCTTCAACAATAATAATAATAATAATTATTTTTTTTAGATAATATTATATATATATATATATATGTATATGTATATATATATGTATATGTATATATATATATATATATATATATATTATATATATATATATATATATATATATATATATATATATGTATGTATAAAATTTCTCTAGCAACACTACAACTTCATATCATTTCAAATAATAAAAATGGATTTCTTACACTACACACATCTTTTTATGAGCATATAATTTCTTTATTCATACTTCACAATCAACCATCAAACAAAACTTCTCACATACATATATACATATCTCCAAAACCCTAAACACCACACATTAATTTACATAGAAAAATACATCACAACTTCATACATAAATTTTAAATCATGAATTAATCATAAATTACAAAATAACACACATAACCATCATAGAAATCTAAATTAAAAACTTAAAAATAAAATTAGATTAAGAATTTTACTCACAATTTGCCAAAGAACAAAATACCAATTAATGAAGGTTGATGATTTTAGGAGTGTGGAAGGGAAGAATGGTTTACGTGAGGTTTCTTACAATTTTTGGAAATGGAGAATTCTAAGAAAGAAACTTATGGTATGTTTTGGAATGATTATTTCATTTGCAAATATGGATTTGACTTAAATTTAGTGTTTGGCAATAAAAAGAATTTAAATTTGGATTTGAGCCAAATCCACCAATGTTATAAAAGTAGTTAATTAAAATGAGGATTTGAGAATGATACCCCAATCCATGCCATTTCAAATTCTTCATTATGATTTCATAATTGAAATCCACAATTTGAAATGAAATGTGTGTTTCCAAACGCATCCTTAAGGAATTAATTTGAATTAATATTTGAGATAATTGCCTAGCCCTTAGTTTCCCAAATGGGAGTTACAAAACTCCACAAACTCTACCATAGGGCCGGCCAAACCCTTCAATTTCCCTCTTTTATTTATTTATTTTTTTAATTTTTTGAAATTTGAAATAAGAAATGGGTTAAAGGTTTTGGGCCCGAAATAACTAAATTGTTAACAAGGACTGAAAACTCATGGTCAAACCCAAAATAAATAAATAAAAACATTATTTATATAAAATAATATTACTAGTAAATCATTAAATATATCGAGAAAATATCGGGGTGTTACAACACTGGTCTTACTAAAGAGCAATTTAATCATCTAATAAACCTTCTTGGCAAGAAAGACCTTGAGAAACCTTCTGATGCAGATCCATCTACTACTACCACTGGTAATATAGCAGGTATATCTTGCTTTGTATCACAATCTTTTTCCTCACATTGGATTATTGATACCGGTGCAACTAGGGGTGTTCAAAAGTACCCGATCCGCCCGATTCGACCCGCCGACCCGCTTTGTAGATGGCGGGTCAAAAAATAAAAAAATTGAAAACTCCGGATCGTGTCATGTGCCGATTTCAAATTGATTCGGATACCCGTTATTGACCCGCTTAAAACAGGCTCCATGAAGTTGTTGTTAAAAGGAGGTTATATGGGCTGTTGATGTTCAGCTATTGTTGCGAGGAGTTGCTTCTTCTGCCTTCTTAGTTTCTAAACAAGATTATCTACAAAGTTTTCAAGACTACATCAAATATTATTCTCATCACCGCTTTCATTAGGATTCAGGTTAATTAGAATACTTGAAGTTCGTGCATTACAGATTATTAAACTTGGGTAATTTTGTTATTATTAAAAGGAAAAAGTGTCAAAAAGTACCTAATAAAAACTTTTTTTTCAAAAAAGTATCTAATAAAAATTTTTTTTCCAAAAAATACCTAATTAAAATTTATCTTTTCATAAGAGTACCAACTAACGGCTGAGGTTAACTTTTCCGTTATCTTTTTTTTTGTCCATTTTTAAGAAGGACCAAATAAAAAAAAAATTTCAAAAAAATACCTAATAAAAATTTTCTTTTCAAAGAAGTACCAAGAACACAACATAATTATCCAATACAAACACAACATAATATATAACTCTAAGAGCATCATCCATAAAAAAGTTCACAAATCATCCAATACAAACACAACATAAGTACATCATCCAACACAAACCTAGAGCAAATAACGATCGGTGTTAAGTTGACCGTTTCTTAAAAAAATATTTATTAGGTAATTTTTGACACTTTTTCCTTATTATTATTATTATTATTATTATTATTATTATTATTATTATTATTATTATTATTATTATTATTATTATTATTATTATTATTGTGTTTGTATTGAATGATGTGTGAAATTTTTTTTGGTTTATGTTCTTAGAGTTATATATTATGTTGTTTTTGTATTAGATGATAATGTTGTGTTTTTGGTACTTTTTTGAAAAGAAAATTTTTATTAGATATTTTTTAAAGATGGACAAAAAAAGATAACGGAAAACTTAACCCCAGCCGTTAGTTGGTACTCTTTTAAAAAGAAAATTTTTTGTTAGGTATTTTTTGGAAAAAAATTTTTATTAGGTACTTTTTTGAAATTTTTTTTTATTAGGTACTTTTTGACACTTTTTCCTTATTAAAAATAGCCACTAGTGGATCATAACCACAACCTTTAGATAATTTTTTTGTTATTAAAAATTATAATTAAATATGTTAAAGTAATCAAAATATAAAAACCGGGTACCCAATGTCCCGACCCGTTCAATTCGGGTACCCAAAAATTGGGTACCTGTATTAAATGGGCCGGGACATATGCCGTTAAAAAAGGTACCCGGCTTTCCGGGTACTCGACTTTTCGGGTGCCCGCTAATGAACACTTATAAATGCAATTATTTGCGCTTATCCGTGTTATCTTTACACTCCTTACATGAAGTTTTATAGGTATTTCGGGATTATAGTAGTAAATTGTTACAATTTTGTCTCATGTGTTTAATTTTGTAGTCCTATGATATACGAGGCGGAATTGAAGCTTTTGCTAGGCCATGGGGTTGATAAAAGGGTGAAGGCTTAGAGAAATAGCCTAAGACCCCATAAATAAGTGAAGAGATCGTTGCTCGCTTGAAGATGTTTTACAATGAAGATGGGCAAAAGAGAAAAGAGTAGAAAAGTTCTTAAAAGACAAAAGTTTTGAGAAGAAATTTGATACATACTCACTCTTTTGGCCATAACTTTTGATAGAGAGATTACATTGATACAAGGTTTGCGGCATTGCAAAGTAGACTTAAAGATCTTTCCAACGGTATATTATATTTCCACATCTGACAACCGAGCAGGAAACGGCGGCCATTCAAAGTTCGCCAGTCAGACCCAGAGCGACGACTCGTCGCTCCAAAGTGACGACTCGTCGCTTTTTTGCTACGACTCGTCGCTCCTTTGTAATGATTCGTCGCTTCTTCTCTGAACTCTCTTTTCCAGGCCAGTACATATGTAACGACTCGTCGCACCCGATGTGGCGAGTCGTCGGTTTTCGTCTGATGGAATTTAAACGGTCTTTTCTCCTAATTTATGGAACCACTATTTAAGTGGAGGTTAAACCCTAGTTTAGATATTCAGTTTTCTTTGTTTCAAAACTCTAGAGTTCCTTTGTATTCCATACATTTTTGTTTTTAAGCTTTCCTTTGAGATTTCTAGATTGTAATTTTGGATTTTATTTGCAATTTACTTTTTCTTCTTCAATTCTCCATTGTCAAGGTAATTCTTTTATATTTTCTTATCTCTCTTTTATATTTAAGTTTTAAATTATGTTTTGTCTTATGCTTCATGATAATTTATTTAACCTAGAAATCTCTATAGCCATGATTAGTGAGTAGTTTTGTATGCTAGGACATTAGATTTGAACCCTAATATGTATGTGATTGCTAGATGAGGATTGGTGATTGTGATGTTGAATTGATTTGATTAAATTGTTTTGTATGATCGTTCAAGTTAAAGTCTTTTAATTTCTCTTAATACCAAAATCACGAAAGTTGAGGAATGAGAATATTATTAGTCTTGGATGATAAAACAAGTTAATATGCCTTCTTAGTCAAAATCACGAAAGTTGAGATTGAGTAGTATGTTTTCTTGTGATGTTAATCGATCAAAATACGAAAGTTGAGATTGAGAGAACCCATTTAATTTGATTTAATTTGGTTACCATCCCGAAAAGGAGTGATAAAATTAGATTGGTGAATCAATTCAACGGAATCAATTGCAATCCTTATCGAAATAATCGCATGCTATTAGTGGGGAATTCCGATGTCCTAGTCCTTTTTATTATCTTGATATCATCATATTTCTTAAGCATTTTGACATAGTTCACAGTAACAACCAACAAATTTTCTGTTCCCAAAGTGATTAATTAAACGACTCTTGTGTTAATCTTGCCTCCCTGTGATTCGACCCGTAATTGTGCTACGACATCCGTACACTTGCGGCATTAAAATAAAACCCTAACAAACACTCCTAGGTGCAACAGACCATATGGTAATATTCTCACTTCTCTCATCAATATCACTGATATTTCTCACACTAACCACCGTATAACTCTTCCTGATGGAAGTTTTCTTAATGTTCTCAAGTAGGGAGATATTATTCTTCATGATAATTTTGTTCTAAAGAATGTCCTTTACGTGCCACAGCTGCACTTCAACTTAATATCTACTTCCAAGTTATGCATTGATAATGATTGTTCTCTTATTTTTAAATCCACTTTTTGCTTTATTCAGGACCATATAACGAGGACACCTTTATCTCTTTGTAAATATTCCAAAGGTCTCTATTATCTACTGGACAAAAGCAACTCTCCTACTACTTGTGCAGTCAATATTATTGCTTCAAATAAAACTAATATAGCTTGTAGACAATCTATGCTCCAACAATCTATGCTCCATTTGAGAAGCTTAAACTGATGTATCCTGATATTGACATTAATGCAATTAAACACTCTCTTTTTTTGCTGTATTTGTCCTTGTGCTAGACAATCTAGATTAGCCTTCAAACCAAGTCTTTTTAATGCTAATTTTGCTTTTGAATTATTGCACATTGATACTTGGGGTCCCTATCATACCCCTAGTCTTAATGGTTGTCACTCCTTCCTCACTGTCGTAGATGATTTCACTCGAGCAACAAGGATTTTTTGTTATAATCCAATGCTTATTCTGTCCAAGTTCTATATGACTTTATCCAACTTGTTGCAACACAATTCAATGCTAAAATTAAATGTATTCGCTCTGACAATGCGAAGGAATTTTGTGATGGAGCTATATTGCACTTTTACTCTACCAATGGTATTATACATCAAACTAGTTGTGTCGAAACGCCCCAACAAAATGGACGAGTGGAGCGTAAACATAAGCATCTCGTTGAAGTTTCTCGAGCTTTGCGTTTTCAATAAAACTTGCCTTTAAAATTTTGGGGACAATCTATTCAATGTGCTACCTATATCATTCACCGTTTCTCCCTCACCTCTATTGCTAATGTTTCTCCTTATGAGAAACTTTATGGTGTTCCTCCTAATAACAATCATCTCCGTGCTTTTGGTTGCCTTTGCTTCGCATCCACTCTTAACACAAGGTCGGTCCAAGTTTGATCCTCGAGCTACTCCTTGTATATTTGTTGGATACCCTTATAATAAAAAAGGTTATAAACATTACCTATTACTGATTCTCACCATGTTCTTTTTCATGGACATCATTTCCCTTATCACATCAAGTCTATTCTTGATTCTCCTTATTTTAAATTCTACTTGCCTATTACTACTGCTCCTCCTTTTTTGTATGATGCACCCATCTTCCCTTCCTCTTCATCTTTTGCCCCTCCCTCATCTTCTGCTCCTTTGCCTCATGATCCCTCTCATTCCTCTCTTCTTGTTGATCCTGCTATCCTTTCTTCTCCTAATCCCTCTCCTTTTGAGGCCCCCACTACGCCTTTGCCTCCTCGCAAATCTGGTCGGATCTCCAAACAGCCCACTTATCTCTCTAATTATGTTTGCAATGTTTTCTCCTCCCATACTTGTTCTTCTGTTTCGTTACCTCCTACTACTCTCACCTTCGTTGAACCCTCTACCTACAAATAAACAGCCTCTGACCCTCATTGGATTCTTGCTATGTAGCAAGAACTTGTAGCTCTTGAACATAATCACACTTGGGATATGGTTCCCTTACCTCCTGGCAAACGTTTGGTTGGTTGCAAATGGGTTTATAAGCTCAAACTCATGGCTGATGGTCTCTTGAATGCCACAAAGCGCGTTTGGTTGCCAAGGGTTATACCCAAGAACATGGCATCGACTTATATGAGACTTTTTCTCCGGTTGTTAAAATGGCAACCATTCGCTGTATTATTGCTCTTGCAGCCTCTAAACATTGGCCCGTACATCAACTTGATGTTAACAATGTCTTCCTCCATGGTGATCTCCATTAGGATGTTTATATGAAGCCTCCTGAAGGGCTTATCCATGCTCCTAATCTTGTTTGTAAACTCAAAAAATCACTTTATGGTCTTAAACAAGCCAGTCGTCAATGGTTTGCTAAACTTACTCTTGAGCTTTTGCATCCAGGTTTTACTCAATCAAAGAACGAGTACTCATTGTTCACTAAACGTACTCCTACATCCTTTACCATTGCGGAAGTTTATGTTGATGATATTTGTTGGCCCATTTGAGTTTTGATGATGACTTAACTTTTATAAACAAAAAAATTGTTTTTGAGATTGTTTTGGTGGGTCATATATCCGATTATTAAAGATCGTCGATAGCACCTAAGAAGTTGTGAAAGAACATTATAAGTCTGCGTCATATGCTGGAAGTCATAGGAACAGTTCCAGATTGGTCAAAATCGAAGAAAAATTCCCAAGGGAGAATTGGTCAACGAAATATTAAGAAAATAAATTTTTGTTTTTATTTTCCTTTTATTTAGTTGTACGGGTGAAAAACTAGTTAGCATAAGGAGATAAATTGGCAATTAAACTAAACTAACACTTAAAATAGTAAATCCTAAAATAACTCCTTAAAAATAGGATCTTATCTATTTTTAGTAAAAAGGCCCATAGGTACTTGGAGTAACCTCCAAGTATTCTATTCTTAACCCTAATATACCGTGCCTACTACTCCCATCACTTGGGATCATGGGCTTATGGGTTTAAGGGCTCTCATGAGTGTATAAATAGAACATTACAAACCGGCACAAATTGGAGAGAGACATACAAAAGAAAAATCTGTCTAAGTGCCCACGGGAGAGAAATATTCATGCAAATCATTCGAGTGCTCCCATAAAGAATTTCGTGAGTTCTAAATCAAGAAGAGGAAATTTTAATTGCTTTTAATTGCCAATTAATCCATTAAATATTTCCTTGTGCTATTCTTAGTTTTTACATCCAATTTGAGAATTCTTTTGTACGGGTTCTATTGAGTGTGTAAACTTAGACTTGGGGAAGTCTAAGGGGGAATTAGAGAATCTTGTGTAAAGAGAGAAGAGAAGTGAGAAGGAGAATTCGAGAAGGAGAAGTAGAATAGGCCTAGAGAAGAGAAGAGAATTTTTATGTAATAAGAAGTGTAATTACATAAAACATTAATAAGAGAAGTTGAAATCCCAAGTGGGTCGTGGCTTTCTTTCTTTTAAGGCCAAGAAAGTTTTCCACGTTAAATCTTTGAGTTCACTAGTACAAAAATGACTTTATGTAACACATATTGGTAACACATTTTGATATCCAACTTCTTAAGAATATTAGGTAACACTTTTGTAACACTTTATCTTTAAGTAACATAATCATGTAACACTTTTAAAATTGGTAACACTTGTATGTAACACTTCAATAATTGGTAACACTAATATGTAGCACTTTAAAAATTGGTAACACTATTAATATGTAACACTTTTTACATCACTAACCCATTTGTAACACTATTTTACTTATTTATTATGTGTTTATAGTTGTTTGCAAACAGGAATATATCCATTTGATTTCATAATAAATCACTAATATCATGTATCTCAGTTGGCAGTGGATGCAAATCAATTTCAGAGGCAGTAGGGCACACAGACTGCGTGCTCGATTCCTTCGAGCAGCAATTAATTGCAAAATTTTAGTTTTTTTAAAGTGTTACATTAGCTTAATTGATTAAATGAAAAAGTGTTACCTAATATGAAAAATATGTTACCTAATCCTCAACAAAGTGTTACATAAAATAGTTCAAAGTGATACATTATTGAAAAGTGTTACAATAGCTTAATTGATGAGGTGAAAAAGTGATACCTAATTAGAAAAAAGTGTTACAAAAGAAATGATAAGTAACACTGTGAAAATGATATATATGCAAAAAAAGTGTTACCTAAAGTTATTTAATATAACACTTTTAAAAGTGTTACCATATGCATGTAAAAGTGTTACCTAAGAGAATAGGTAACACCGCTAGATGTAGCACCCAAAAATATGTTACCTTAGGTCTATAGTAACACTTTAAGCACTTTAGGTTACACTTTTTGGGTGTTACCTAAAACCAATTATGTAGTAGTGGTTCTTTATATTTTCTCTTTATTACTTGAAGTATTTTTCATTAAATAATTCCGCAAGAAACAGGGCGAAAAATACTGCCAAAGGCGACACAACAATTCACCCCCCCTCTTGTTGCGTTCTATATCTCTAAGTGTTTCTACAATTGGTATCAGAGCCCTGTTCCTCATTTGATCAGGAAACCCTGAGAGCCGCATCTTGGTGTATTAGAGATGTTGAAAATGAATGAACGCATGGAAGAAGGTTATTCCACTCAAAGACCACCTATGTTTGATGGAAAATTCTACACGTATTGGAGTTGGCTGGTTTCCTTATGACCCACGATTTGCATCTAGGAACAACCGACAGCTCAAACAAAGGCTTGGCTCGGGTAGTAGATGATCAAGGAGAGACGTAAGCACCAAGAGGAAGAAACGCCAATCTATGTCTCATGGCCACTACCACTTAAAATCCTAAAGGAAAAGAGGTTCTATGAGGGGACATGTCGTGGTATCTCGACAATACTGCTCCAAGCACATGACAAAGCATAAATCAAAATTTCTCTCACTGGAAGCCTATGATGGAGGAACTGTGACCTTTGGCGACAACATGAAAGGAGAAATAATTGCAAAAGGAAAGATAGGAAGGTCAAGTTCCCATGCTATAGATAATGTATTTTTAGTCGAGAATTTAAAACACCATCTTTTAAGTATCTCTCAATTTTGCGACAAAGGTAACTCTGTAAACTTTACTTCTGAAAAGTGCATCATTTCTAGAACACACGAGAGACATCATACGAACGATTCGTAAAAGGGAACACCTATGTGGTGGACTCGCACATCGTTTCCTAAAACCAGTCCTAACTGTCTGAAGCGTTATAGAAGATGACCCTCTTCTTTGGCATAAACGATTAGGTCATGCTAGTTTTTCATTGCTTAACACTCTACGATCTAAAGACCTAGTAAGAGGATTACCGTCCCTTAAATTTCAAAAGGATGAAGTTTGTGATCCATGTGCCAAAGGAAAACATGCAAGGTCATCCTTCAAACCCAAAAATGTCGGACACAACAAGGCCACTTGAATTAATTCATATGGATCTTTGTGGACCAATGAGAATCCAAAGTCGCAGTGGTAAGCGATATGTATTTGTTATTGTTGATGATTATAGTAGATTTACATGGACTTTATTTTTATGTAGCAAAGATGAAGCATTTGATGAATTTGTTGCATTTGCCACTAAAATTCAAAAATCTAGTAACAATCAACTTGTCCACATAAGATCGGATCATGGTAAGGAATTCGAAAATTCAAGATTCATGAATTGTCCACATCTCTTGGGCGCGTCTAATACTGCATGCTATATATTAAATCGTGTATTAATTAGACCGATCACTTCGAAAACCCCCTATGAACTATTTAAAGGAATTAAACCTAATATTTCATACTTTCGAATCTTCGGATGTCGATGTTTTGTGCATGTAAATGGAAAACGAAATATAGGTAAATTCGATGAAAGAAGTGATGAAGCAGTATTTCTTGGCTATTCATCCCACAGTAAAGCTTATAGAGTTTATAATAAGAAAACCATGTGTGTTGAGGAATCTGTTCACATTATCTTTGATGAAACAAATTTTATGACAAGTGAACAAGAAACAGGTGATTTTAAGATAGGTCTTGCTAATCTGGACGAAGATGAAAACAAACAAAAAGAGCAAGATCAAGAAGAACAACAACTGGTCCAGAATGCTGAACCTAATCAAGAACAGGTACAACAGGAAGATTTGGAACACCCAGATGTTCCTAATCCAGATATCCCCAGAGAAGTACTAGAAGAAAGATTTGAAGCTGAACCAAATCAGAACCAAGTCAGTGAGCCTGCTTCCATATCTGTCTCCACAAGAGACTTTGTTCCTAAGCCGTGGAAACACCAAAAGTCACATCCACTAGACTTGATTATAAGCGACATGGGAAAAGGCATACAAACGAGGTCCCAAATGAGAAACCAAAACCCAAGAATAAGAAGATTATTGGATTGAAATGGGTGTTTAGGAACAAGCTGGACGAGCATGGCACAATAGTCATAAACAAAGCAAGGTTGGTGGTAAAAGGATACAATCAACAGGAAGGTATTGACTATACTGAAACTTTTGCTCCAGTAGCTAGATTAGAAGCTATTAGAATTCTTATTTCATTTGCTGCTTTTATGAATTTTAAATTATATCAAATGGATGTGAAATGTGCATTTTTAAATGGGTTTCTAGAAGAAGAAGTATTTGTGGAACAGCCGCCTGGCTTTGAAAACCCAATTTCTCCGGATCACGTCTACAAGCTTGATAAGACTCTTTATGGGTTAAAACAAGCTCCTAGGCAATGGTACGAGAGATTATCTAAATTTTTGATTGAAAACAAGTTCATAAGAGGTAAAATTGACAAAACCTTATTCTTTAAGAATAAAGGTTCGGATATTTTAGTTGTTCAAATATATGTTGATGATATTATCTTTGGTGCTACTAATGAATCGTTATGTAAAGAATTTGCTGACCTAATGAGTGCTGAATTTGAAATGAGTATGATGGAAGAATTAAATTTCTTTCTTGGTTTACAAATTAAACAAACTGCTAACGGTATTTTCATTCATCAACAAAAGTATATAAAAGAACTTCTAAAGAAATATGGACTAGATAATGCTAAGACAAACCACACACCCATGGCCACTAACATTAGATTAGATGAAGACTCTAACGGAATTAATGTTGACCAAACAATGTATAGAGGCATGATAGGATCTTTACTATATTTAACTGCTAGTAGACCCGATATATCCTTTAGTGTTGGTTTGTGTGCTAGATTTCAATCAAATCCTAAAGAATCACATCATACGGCTGTGAAAAGAATTCTAAGATATTTAAAGGGAATTGATGACTTGTCCCTATTTTATCCGAAAAGTGATGTCTATGACTTGAAAGGGTATAGTGATGCAGATTATGCTGGTGATCTTGTGAATAGAAAAAGTACATCAGGAATGGTACAGTTTCTTGGCTCTTGCTTGGTATCATGGTGTTCCAAGAAACAGAACACAGTAGCTTTATCCACTGCAGAAGCTGAATATGTAGCAGCAGCAGCCTGCTGTTCCCAAATGTTGTGGATTAAACAACAGCTAAGAGATTTTGGTATTAAACTTGAATGTGTTCCTATTTATTGTGATAATACTAGTGCCATTTGCATTTCTAAAGATCCGGTGCATCATTCAAGAGTTAAACATATTCATATAAGGCATCATTTTCTTAAGGATAATGTCGAGCATAAAAATATTATTGTTAAACCTGTCAATACTAGTGATCAAGTTGCAGATATAATGACTAAACTGCTTCCAAGGGAACAATTCGAAAAGATGAGGTTGGAGCTAGGTATGATCAAGCTTCACTAAAGTTTAATGCTAGCATTCCTCCTCCAAACAACTTGAAAAATTGGAAGGGTTAGATCAACCACAACAACCAAGATTGAACATTCAATCATTGCGAGATTTAGGTATGCATCAATTTAAGTATGTGCCATAAACTTTGTCCTGATTGCTTGCTTGAATTGAATAGACCATGTAGCATAATTTATTTCATATTATTATTATCCACATATTATAAAATGAAAAAAATGAAAAATTTATTATATATATATATTATTATTATTCCACTTAAATTCCAGCATTTTATTTTTTAAATTATTTTCGATGAGTCAACTTAATTTGAATTGGAAGACGGATCATTGGGGTGTTCCGAAAATCAGTTACTTAAACCGCTACATTCAACGAACCTATCCTTAAAAACTTAATAACTCCTCGTTACACCTCCTAATACACATGCAAAACCGTCAATTGGAAGTTGTAAAAACCCCTCATAAACCGTCCCTTCATCACTATAAAAACCACTCCTCACGTCCCATCAATCCCACTCTCCATAATTACCAAAGTACAACTTCATTTCAATTCACCAAGAAACCGTCCATAAGCTCTATTCTCTTTCCTCCAAAAACCCTCATCCTCATCTCCAAACAAAACCATGAAATCGCCAAGATCATCATCAATCAGCAAGGGAAAAAGCCCTAAATTCATCCAACCCGAACCTTTACAAGTAATCCATCCTTCACCTAGTGAAATACCACAGTCATCTTCACTAAAACACCAACGGTTCATGACAAAAAACGGTTCAGTCACAACTCACTCTCTCCTCTACACAAACTACTGTATAACATTGCTAGGAGATTTATCTTACCACGTAGGTCAAAACGTAGTGAGGTAAATTTAAGAGATGCGAATTTGATTTACTGCTTAGCAAATCACGTAAAGATTAATTTTCCGTCTTTGATGATATCACATTTGGCCGATTGCATTGAAAAGAAGACTATGGTTGGATATGGTGGCTTGTTAACCCATATCTTTAAAAAGTTTGGTGTGCCTCTTGAAGGACTAGAATTTCCAATGAGTGCTAATAATAAAATAGGTGCTAAGTGTCTTAACAACTTGCATCTTAAATTGAATAACAATGGGATTCTAGAGGATGTAGAAGAAGATGTTGAGTTTGTGAGTTCCGGTGAGGAACAAGAGGAAGAAGAAACAGAAGTAGATGGGGAGGATTTGGAAGAAGAAAACCAGGAGCCTGTTCCCACTGCCACCACTGAGGCAGAAACAGAAAAGGAACAGGGGGAAGCAGTAAGTAAGGGGGAACAATCTGAGGAAGAAGAAGTGGAACTGGAGGAAGTAAAGTCCAGTTCAGAGGACGAGGAAATGAATGTGCCTCTCAAGAACATTAAGAAACAACTTGTGCTCAAGAGCAGGAGGTTGGCGTCCAAACATTCTTCGTGCTTAGATGATGACATGACCTCTCAGACTCCTCCATCACCAAAGCCAAACACACCTACACCAACCCATATTCCATCACCACCACCATCACCTATTTTCACTTCACCACCACAACACCCAACTGGTTTTGATGATGATCAACCCGCTGTCCCTCCTCCTATTACCCTCGATTTCTTGCTTACCAAATTTATTGATTTTCAGTCTCAGTTAATTTCTTTTCAAGAAGAAGTTCGTGTTTCACTTGCATCACTCACTGACCAGCTCACTCAGATGGAATCCCGTCTTGGTGCTAAACTGGACACGGTGGAAGTGCAAACCGAATTTATCGATGAAGAGACTGCACCTTGATCCCTCCGTCTGCTTATTAAATCAATTTCTGTAAAATTTAACTTTTGTTGGCCTCATCAACTATTTCACTAAACAATTTACTATCTTATTTTGAGTACCAAGCTGGGGTACGCCCATATCTATTTTTATTTCATGACACCTATGCTACTATGTTATCAACTTTGCATCTCTATCTTATGGTCTATGATGTTGGTGCTTGCATTTCTTGATTAATGTTTAGGCATTTGCTTATATAGTTTGCTGCTTACTTTCTTAATTTGTCTAATGCTTGCCTTAGAGCTGTGGTTTGATACATACCCCTACTTTTTGATTGATGTCAAAAGGGGGAAGCAAGGCAAACAAACTTAAATTGAATTCCTGTGATTACTTATGCTTTATACTTAGTCTTGTTTCGGTTTAGTAGATTACATACTGTTCTTAACTGCTACATGGATTACTTAGTTGTTTATCTTGTTCATCACCACTTATGTTTTTATTAGATTCTCGAAACATCATAACATGGAAGTTCTTAAACTATTGTGTTCCTTATTTTACATAGTTAGTTTTATTTATTAGAGTAATACGTTTTTCTTAGGAGTTTAGTAAATTATTTGTAACGATTTAATTTACTAAATATGTTTGAACTTGTGATTAATCTCTAGCATGTTCAAGATATTTGTTTTACTCTATATGTTTTACTTAAGTTTGTTTATAAAGTTTGCCATCATCAAAAAGGGGGAATTTGTTGGCCCATTTGAGTTTTGATGATGACTTAACTTTTATAAACAAACAAATTGTTTTTGAGATTGTTTTGGTAGGTCATATATCCGATTATTAAAGATCGTCGATAGCACCTAAGAAGTTGTGAAAGAACATTATAAGTCTGCGTCATATGCTGGAAGTCATAGGAACAGTTCTAGATTGGTCAAAATCGAAGACTGTCTAAACGGAGACAATGCAGTGTTCCCAGCGCAACTGGTCAGAGAATTGGTCAACGAAAAATAAGGAAATAAATTTTATTTTTATTTTTCTTTTTAGTTGGCTTGTACGGTTGAAAAGATGACTTGCACAAGGGTTTTAATTGGCTAAAAATAACTACCTATTTAAGAGGATTAAAATATCTTAGATCCTATTTAATCTCCACAAAAATAGGATTTGCTATTCTTGGAAAAAACCCTAACCGTGTACTTGGAGTAACCTCCAAGTTTCTTACCCAAGATCCCACGTTTTAGGAACATGGGATTAAGGCTATTTCTAATTCTTGTGGGCTTATAAATACTTGAGTATCCGGCTATTAAACACTTGCCGAGTGCCCCCTTCAAGAATTAAGGGAGATCTAATCAAGAAAAGGAAAAAGATAAGTTGTTTTCATTTGCCAATTTAATTTTTCCTTATGCTTTTCATTATTTTCATTCAATCTTAGAGAAATTCTTTGTATGGTATTTTTGAGTGTGTAAACTTAGACTTTGGGAAGTCTAAGGGGGAATTTAGAGAATTTTATGTAAAGAGAGAAAAGAAACGAGAAGGAGAATCGAGAAGGAGAAGGAGAATTAGGCCTAGAGAAGAGAAGGAGAAATTTTATGTAATAGAGTTGTAAATTACATAAAATATTAATAAGAGAAGTTGAAATCCCAAGTGGTCGTGGCTTTCTTTCTTTCATGGCCAAGAAAGTTTCCACGTTAAATCTTTGAGTTCTTTAAAGTTTCTTTTTATTGCTTTGAGTATTTTTAGTGTAAAAATTCCGCAAGAAAAACAGGGCAAAAATACTCCTAAGGGCAACACAACAATTCACCCCCCCTCTTGTTGCGTTCATTATCTCTAAGTGTTTCTACAATATTCTACTAACCGGGAACGATGGTTCTTGCATTCACAAACTTAAAGATGAGCTTATATCCATAACATAAAGATGCATACAAACCTTTATATGAATCATACTCACTTATATCCTCAATATATGAATCTATGACATTAATAGCATAAACAGAAGTAATTTCATTATATGGGTGTTTCATAGCCTCATAGATGTTAAAGAATATTTTATCACCATCAAACTCCATGGATAGTATACCATTGTGTACATCTATTATGGTTTTAGCAGTTCTCATAAAAGGTCTTCCTAATAATATTGGAGAGAAATCAGATAATTGGCTATAATCATCTTCCATTTTCAGTACATAAAAATCTGCTGGAAACACCAAATCTTTAACTTTAACTAACACATCTTCTATTACACCTTCAGGATAAACAACAGACCTATCAGCTATTTGAACTGTAATTCCAGTCGATTGTAAAGGTCCTAGATCTAAAGAGGTGTATATAGACTTAGGCATGACATTAATTGATGATCCTAAATCTAACATGCATTTATCAATGATTGAATTTCCTATAGTACATGGAATTGCAAAAAATCCAGGATCTTTCTGTTTTGGTGGGAGTTTTCTTTGAATAACAGCAGAAACATTTTCACTACATATAATTCTTTCATTACCTTTTAATTTCCTTTTATTAGTGCATAAGTCTTTTAAAAATTTGGCATATCGAGGTACTTGCTTAATCGCATCTAATAAAGGAAGATTAATCTCTACTTTCTTAAAAATATCCAATAACTCTTTATCTAGTTCTACCGTTTTATCAACTTTTCTTAATCTTTCAAGAAAAGAGGGTCTAATTTCAGTAGCATCGATAGAAGAGTTAGATAAATTTTTAATTCTTTCATTTTCTTTCATTTTAAATTGGCGACTATTTTTAGAATCATCATCTAGTTCATTTTTACTCTTTTCATGATCCTTAGTAGTATACAAATCAATTTTTTCATCCTTCTCACTATAATCAACTACTAATTCCTTTTCAAAATCTGGAGACTTTTTAGTAATATTAGAAAGTTCCTTCCCACTTCTTAAAGTTATGGCACTAACATTTTCTCTAAGATTTAATGGTTGGGAGGGTAACTTATTACTAATTTGCACTTGTAAATTATTTATATCCTTAGCTAATTGTCCAACTTGATTTTCTAAATTTTGTATACTAGACTTAGTCTCTTTTTGGAAATTTAAAGAACTAGAAGCAAGAGATTTTACCATATCTTCTAAGGTCATACCTTGAGATTGATTTTGTGGAGGTTCTTGTTGATTATAAGTTTGACTAAAACTTTGAGGGTTGTTTTGACTAAACGGTTTGACATTTTGGTTCCCCCATCTAAAGTTAGGGTGGTCTTTCCATCCTTCATTATATGTGTTTGAATATGGATTGTATTTTCTTTGTGGTTGTCCAGGAAATCCACCAACAACATTAACATGTTCATCTTCTTTTAATGTTGGACATGCATCAGTCGCATGCCCATAATTTAAACATATACCAAAAGATTTTACTTGAGCAGTTAAATTATTTTGAACAAGTTTGTCAACTATGTTTGTTAATGCAGATAATTGATGTTCAACTGAAGTGGAATTACTCATATAAACTTTTTTTAACATTTTCTTGTCTTGTGAAAAATGATTGAGTATTACCAGCCATATTAGCTATTAAATTTCGTGCTTCTTGAGGAGTCTTATCCACTAGAGCACCACCACTAGTGGCATCTATCATAGCACGTTCATAGGAATAAGTCCTTCATAAAAATATTGAATTAAAAGTTGCTCAGGAATTTGATGATTAGGACAACTGGTACATAATCTTTTAAAACGTTCCCAATATTCATATACAGTTTCACCAGAAAATTGACAAATTCCAAAAATTTATTTTCTGATAGAAGCAACTCTAGAAGCTGGAAAATATTTTTCTAAGAATAACGATTGTATATCAGTCCAAGTAGTGATAGATCCAGGTGATAAATAATACAACCAATTCTTAGCAGAATCTTGTAAACTAAATGGAAAGCCCGTAATTTAATTATATCCTCTTCTATATTTTCAGGTTTCATTGTACTACAAACAACATGAAATTCTTTTAACTGACGATGAGGATCTTCACCAGGTAAACCACGAAATACAGGTAATAATTTAATAAATCCTGAATGTAATTTAAAAGGAGTAGTAAATTCAGGAAACACAATACATAAACGTTGATTATCAAAAGTTGGAGCTGCAAGCTCCTTCAAAGATTGATTAGCCATATTAAAATAATTAAGAACAATCTCACTAGATGATGTAGCTAGGTTGAAAAATTCTTCAAGCGAGTATATAAGTTCCTCTTCTTCTGATTCTTTGCCAATCACCTTTCTGTCTCTTAGTTTCATAAACTAACCCTTATGCTTTTTGAATAATTTGATTTGAAAAATGCAAAAGAAAATAGTAATAGATAATAAAAATAAATTAAGTAGTAACTTTAATAGTAATTTTGACACAATCTCCGGCAACGGTGCCAAAAATTTGAAGGAAGCTGTCGTACGCGCACAAATTTAAATTATATTTTACCCTATTACAACTTTCTAAACATAGTAAGTGGTAAGTAGGGGTCGAACCCACAAAGATTGTGATTACTAAATTTAAAGATACTTCTAAATTAATTATTTTAATAAAAAGTATGCAAAGTAAAAAGATGGGGGGAAATGAGTTTTGATTACACTAGTAAAAGCTTAAAAATAAAATAAGCTTAAAAGTAAAATATGTAAAGTAAATAAGAGAGTAAATCAAATAGAGAAAGTAGTAGCAACATGTATTTTAGTCATTGGCGAGATTATTTTTAATCATTGATTAATTACAACTTTTATATGAATAGGCGGCTGTAGGATTTATAGTACCCTCGTAAATTCCCTGTCAACCCTTTTATATTAGCTTACTATTTGTACCCAAGATAGTAAAGCCCTAGTGTTCATTAATCCGGTTTTAATGAATTGACTGCTTTAATTTTAGGAAGACTTCACCAACCATTATACTTAATTAAGAAGATACCCTATAATCCAACTAAATTTAATATTATGTAAACTCTAATAATAAAACTAGATGCAATTATTATTTACTAGTTGTTTCTTTAATAAAACTAACTAAACAAAGTTTAATTAATTTTAAAACATTAACTTATACTAGAATAATTGAGTGTACCCAACAAAATTAATCTTATATAAATTTAGAGATAAAAACTAGTTTACAGAAATACTCAATAATAAAGTTGTATAAATTAAAGACCCATTTCAAATCTCATAAAAATAATATGCCAAGACATTAATACATGTTACTACAAAAAAAATTACTTTAAATTAAACATGATCAAGTAGGGAGAATAAGAAAAACTCATTAAGTAAATAATTTTGTAATACAAAATAAAAGACTAAAGTATTTTTCTATCTCTCTACTTAGTAGTATATTATGGGAATATTACATACTCTATTTGATGGATGGTGGTAAGGCCTCTATTTATAGAGGTGGGAATAAAAAAAGACAAAATTATACAACTCAATTCTAATTAAACTTCTCTTCTTTAATCATCCAATTAGAAAACTATTATGGTTGAGAATTGAACACATGAACCATTGAAATAAGGGAAGTTTCCACCACTTAGCAAAAGAATTTGAGTTGAAATTTGTTTTTTAACATTTAATGACACTTATCAAGTTGAGTTGTGTCTTTAAAATATCACAACCGACTTCAATAGCTGTTTTGTCATATCTTTGAGCTGATTCAGGCTTTCTACAAAACATAAAAGTTGTAGATCTTTTCGAGTAGATGTCCCGTAGCTTCAAAAAACGCCTGATTTGGAGTTCGTATGAGTGAGATATGGCCATTTCAAAACTGATGCGTCAAATACTTCGCGAATTATGTTTTTTTGTTCGGTTCCAAATTTTCTCATTTCGTCCAACGTTATTTTTAATCAAAAATCCTACAATATATTAATAAAATTATATAAGTATAGATATTAAATCATAAATTTAAATATACGCTAAATATTAAATACTATTTAAAAAACGTAATAAATTTATACGTAAATAGGAATAAAAATAATTAATATAACTTTTAGCACTTAACATGTCTTCTTGAAGACCTTGGCATTACTTGTGTCAAGCCTATCACTCTTCATTGTGATAATGTCTCTGCCATGCATATCGCTCATAATCCTGTACAACACAAGCGTACCAAACATATTTCCATTGATGGTCACTTTACCCATGAAAAGATCTTGGAAGGTCTACTTCAATTGCGCTACTTACCTTCATCTCAGCAACTTCCTGATATTTTGACAAAGATCTTGCCTTCTACTCAACTCAAGCCATTGTTGACCAAGCTTTGTATGTTCTTCCCCACCCCAAGCTTGCGGGGGAATGATAATATATCAGCAATATAATCACAGTCGACTAGTACTCCAGTAGCATCTTCTAGAAACGTAGTTTGTTAGCCACGTCATCCACGTTTGTTAACATTCTATTTTGTTTATTTCTTTCTAATTGCATAGTTTCTTTTTCTCTCTCTAGTAAGATGTTAGAATAGTAGCTTCTAGGCTTTTCTTTCCTTGTACATATATACATTTACTTTCAATGAATAAAGCAACAAGATTAACTTTCCCAATCAGTTTTTTTGTTTCTTTCCATAAGTTTGTCAAAGAGCTTTGACAAATGAAATTATTTTAGTGGATGAAAGTTGATTACTTAAGAACAATTACCTAATTTAAAATCTGATTTTTATAATTACATACTTATCAAAATGCTAGAAAATGACAAATGTCAACTTTAGGTTGCATTGACAAATACATGCTAATAAAAATCACATATACAGAAAAGAACATAAAATGTCAAGTGTCTCTCTTCTATGACACTTGCTATTTTGATTTTTTTTATTGGATTGTAATGTTTGATATTGACTTACTTGGCAAATAAAGTTGATCAACATGTCATTTCTAGCCTCTAAAAAATTAATCAAATTAAGTAACTTACCATTTTAATTTGAAATAGAATAAACATAATGATCATTAATTAAGCTATATTTGATAAATTATTGATCAATTGTTATTACGCATACTGTAACTTTATTATCTTTATAAATTAAAAATTATATACCATAAATTTATCATCTTTACAAAATTTAAAAATTAGAATATATGTCTATAAAACTAATAAGCTAGAATTTTCTCTGCAAATAAGACTTAAAAATTAACATAGGTTATGCTTTCCTTAAAATTCAGCTAATGTAAAAAGCGAGTGGTTTAGTTACTTTGAATAAAATTGGACTTTTTAAGGGTGTATTTTTAGAGTAAATTATTTTTCAAATGACTGGTTAATTAAAAGGAAAAATTATAAGAAACTACTTAATTTATAGGTCTATTTTCAAAAAATTAAAATTTTTCGAAAATTTGGTCGAAAATTTGCAAAAAATTTAATTTAATTTTCGAAAATTTAATTATAAGAAACCACTCTTTCGAAAACTTGGTCGAAACAAGTACTTATTCGCATATTTAACTTTTCAAAGCAGCATATTCGCGATTACCCATAAGGATGTTCCGACCTCCGTTTAATGAAAAATCATTGTTATGATGTGTAAAAATGACGTTAAGTTTCTTTTCCAATAAGTACTTGTTTAGACCGGAATTTTGAAAAAGTTATCCCATAAGGATAATCCCGACAACCGTTTACAAAAAAATCCTTATGATGGGTAAAAATGACGTGAAATATCTTTTTCAGTTATGTATAGGAAAATAGGCTAATAAGTACTTGTTCCGACCGGATTTTCGAAATAGTTATCCAATAAGAGTATTTGCGACTTCCATTTTTTTGAAAAAAAATCGTTATGATTGGTAAAAATGACGTTTAATATTTTTTATTTTTATTTTCTTAATTTTTGTGTTTTAATTTAAATTAATTAAAAATACGAGGACTAATGAGATACTGCCACATAGATAACTTAACCTCTCAAATTGGTCAAATGCGCAAACTTAACGGTCAACTAACGTTTTCTTTTAAGTGGTAGTCATTTGCAGCGAAATATATTAGATTAGGGAATTTTTTGCATAAAAAAAGTACATAAGGTAGTTTTTTACAAACCTATAAATTAGGTAGTTTTTTACAGACCTACAAATTAGGTAATTTAGAAATCTTTTAAATTTAGGAAAAGTTAAGAATGGTTATTGTTAGTAAGTAAGGAATTGTGTACTTTTGAAATGACATAATTAACTATTTTAAATAGGAATTGTAGTCTTTTATTTATTTTTTTTTTTTTTGAGAATTAGGAATTATATAGAGACTGAAAGAAATAACACTGAAACTTGGGACTCCAAGCCTGCCGGCATAAAAAACCCCGCGAGGGGAAAAAGCCATTAGACGAAGGACTAAGTGACAGACCACCCAAAATAGCATAGGAGTGGGCTATGCAACACCAAAAAAGAGTCTAGCACCTTACACACCAATGCAATACTAAGGAGAACTACACCTTACACACCACTTAGTAAAAAGAAACCACACCAAAAGACATCCTAGACAACGAACCAGAAAACTACATATCAATAAACCAAACAATTTACAGAGCGACTTCGAGATTACAAACCACATCACCCGGGGAGAAGGAGGTAAAACTCAACAATTCCTTTGTCCAGACCCCAATTCTCCTTTGTAAACAATGGGCAAAAGAAATCGGATCAGGAATAGCTGACTGAAATTTACACCTATCACTACAACATAATTTGCTTTTAGTGGGATATGTTTAGCGACATTTAATTTAAATTGCGTTATTTTAAATTTCTTATAGTGTATATAAAGGATTTAGTGACATTTATTTGACCCTTTAGCAGCATATTAAAAAGTCACACTAAAGCTTTTAGCGACATAGGATCTAGTGACATTTCTCACAAATGTCACTATAAACTATAGTGACAATTACATATGCCACTAAAGACTAAATTAAGTATCGCTAAATCACTTTATGATCGATCTTAAATTAAAAACCAATAATTATTATACTAAAAATATGAATCAGTGACATTTTTTTAATGTCACTAAATCAATTGTAGCAAAACACTAAATTTGTTATAGTGTATTTCTCTCGAACCACAACGACCAGATTACACAGCAAAGACATGGGCTCCATAAGCGTTTCCCTTTGCGCCCAGCTATTAGTCCATTCCACTGAAGGACAAAAGACACCCCATCATCGTGTAGTACTCCCTGAATGCCCTACCAATCCAAAACCCTCATCCAGATGCTCCAAGAGAAGTGACAGGAAAAAAGGATATGAGAGTTTGACTCAATTGCTAACCTGCAAAAAGGACAAACGACTTGTTGAACATCTAAAATTCCCTTTTCCACCAGGAAATCCCCAGTTTTGAGTTTCCCCAACATAACGAACCAAAGAATCAACCAGGCTCTCGGAGGAGCACAAATACGCCACAAAGCTCTAATAAACTGAGGAGGAAGGATAGGCTCCCAATGCTCATACACCTTTTCAACTATGTTGGCAATAGGATATTCCATGCTATTCGACCCCAACCATCTAATACCATCCGAAACCCCCAATTTAGGAGGGGACCTCTCAATGATGCTTTCTAGACTTAAAAAATCTTCAATTTCCCAATTAAAAAGAAACCTACGCCATCTCAAACACCACTTCCAAGAGTTATCTTGCCAATTACCCATTTGGCTAATGAAACAATCTTTCTGAGAGGATATAGAGAAAAGTCTAGGTAATACCACCTTTAATGGGCCAATATCGCACCAATTGTCATGCCAGAAAAGAATCGGCTCGCCATTTCCCACTTTAAGGATCGAACCACCTTCAATAATCGATCTAATCTTGACAGTTTCAACGTCATTACCTGTCAGTTGGGCCCATAAACCATCTTTTACATTTCTGAAGTTTTCTAATGAAGCTTTCAAGCCTTTGATATTATAAACAGACAACAGGATCTTTTTCCAAAGTGTATTATCAAATTGTGAGAAACGCCACCACCATTTAAACAAGAGAATCAAGGTTTTATACATGATATTGCCCACCCCAAGACCACCCACTTCTTTTGGAAGTTCAATTAAAGCCCACTTAATGGAAGGAATAGACATCTTTTCACCATTTTTTTCTCCCCAAAAGAAGCGTCGCTGAAGTTTTACGATTTCAAGAGCAACAGATTTTGGCATTTTAAACATGCTCATAAAGTAGATGGGAAGGCTGGTAAGGACACTTTTGATGAGAGTCAATCTCCCCGCTCGAGAGAGAGTTTTGAGTTTTCATGTAGCAAGATTATTTCTGATTTTCTCAATAACGGGTTTCCAAGCCGAGCATTTAGACATGTTATCACCAAGAGGGAAACCAAGAGAAGTAAAGGGGCATTTTTGATGCTGGCATCCAAGAGACTCTGCAATATCCCTAGCCCAAGTGTGGCCCCCGAATTCCAAGAGATAAGACAAGATTTGCTGTAGTTTAAATGAAGACCAGACATCAAAGCAAACACATCAAGAATTCTAAAATAATTTGTAACACATACAGAGTCACGAGGAACAAAATGAGAGTATCATCAACAAATTGAAGATGTTTCAGTCGTACCTTATCTCTCCCAATATGCACAGGCCTGATCAACTTCAAGCTATCTGCCTTATTAAGAAGACACACTAGAGCCTCACTAACCAGAATAAAAAGATAGGGTGATTGTGGATCACCCTACCTTAAGCCCTTCTCCATCTTGAAAGGTTTTAGAGGTGACCCATTGAGAAGAATTGACATAGATGCTGAACACACGCAGTTCATAATCCAGTTAATCTATATTCGCCCAAAGCCCATTTTCACCATAACCATATTCAAGAAAGACCAATTGATGGAATCATAAGCCTTTTGGAAATCAAGTTTTGTGAGAGCCCCTGGAATTTTTCTCTTTTTTAACCATCTTAAAGATTCACTTGCCACAGGCACACCATCCAAAATTTGTCTATCCTGCACAAAGGCACTTTGAGATTCATCGATTAAGGGAGCAATCAATTCTTTGAGGCCGAACGAAAGGAGCTTTGAGATGATTTTATATAGAGCACCCACCATACTAATAGGTTTGAAATCTTCAATGGATTGAGGTGCAATTATTTTTGGAATTAACGCCACCCATGTAACATTTATTTCTCTAATCGATTCTCCAGCATTAAAGAACTTTAAGACAAAATCAAAAATTTCTTCACCAATAACATCTCACATCTCCTAATGAATTTAAAGTTAAAAACATCAAAGCCGGGGGCCTTATCAATCCCACAAGCCCAAACGACATTTTTTACTTCTTCTCTCGAAGGAATGGCCTCAAGAAGTCTTGCTTGTTCCTTAGATATTTTTGCATGGTTTGCCATATCAAAATCAAAATCTAACGAAGGACCTTGAGAGAACCTGTGCACAAAATAATTTCTCATTTCTGTCTTAAGATCTGCAACACCATGAACTGTTCTCCCATTGATTTTTAGCTGTAAAATCTCATTTCTTTTCCTTCTAAAGACAGTCGAAGCATGGAAAAATTTTAGAGTTATGGTCCTTCAAGGAAAAGCCATACGATCTAGCTCTTTGCCTCTAGATTCTTTCCCTTCTAATAACCCAAGCTTGGAGATAACTGTGAGCTGCATTAAATCTAGCCTTTTCAATAGAGATCAAAGGTCTACTGTCACTTGCAAATTCAAGTTCATCAATAACCATTTCAAGTTTTTTGATTCTGAGATCCACATCTACAAATTTTTCTTTACTCCAATTGCTCACAAACTTGTTGAAATCAAGGTTTAAGAACCAGGCATCATAACATCTGAAGGGTTTTGGACCCCAGTTTGTGACCACATCGGAAAATAGGATAAGAGGGTTATGATCAGAAACGCTTCTATTGAGACCCTCCAATCTCAAGTTAGGGAAATCTCTCAACCATTCATTGCAACACAAAGCCCTATCCAATTTGCTTTTCGACTCATTTCTCCTCTAAGTGAATTTCACCTTATATAGCGGAATATCAAACAGGCCTAGGTCTTGGATCCATTTTGAGAACTCCTGCATACTCAGCGAGCAATTAAACCTACCATTTCTTTCCGAAGAGTGGAGAATGACATTGAAATCCCCCAAAAGAAGCACGGGTTTGTTGATGGATTGGATAATACACTTAAGGTCCGCAAAGAAGCTACATCTTCCTAATCTATCGTTTGGTCCATACACAACACCCACACAAAAATCCAACTGTTCTGCAATAATCTGACCTTCTAAAAGAATCCATCTAGATCCAATATGCTTATTTGAAACCAAAAATTTGGAGTTATCCCAAATAGTCACAATACCACCCGCAAAGGTATCACTAGCAAAAGATTCACAAAAAGAGAAATCATCACAACCCCACATTCTTTTAGCTCTACTACGGATAGTATTTCGATGTTTTGTTTCGATAAGACCCAAAAAATCAACTTTATTCTTTGCAACAAGATTTCTAACGGTCAAGCATTTTTCTCCCTTCCCTAAACCTCTAATATTCCACAGCAACAAATTCATGATAAAAACATTAAAACACCAAAATACCTGAGCACTAAACCAGCTTAGTTCGAATCTGCATCCAAAAGGAGCAGTATTTTTGATTTCCTAAGCTCCGTTAACACAGCATCCTCGTTGCCACTTGTCACGCCCAATTGTTTTGCAATATTCCAGGTAAGTTGGGCTTCCAAAGCACTATTCGGTGGGTTAGGAGCTGAGCATTGTGGATTATACTAAGGTTGATGGTTCTTTTTTGGTCAACCCCTGGGGCGTTTGGATGGCAATACACCAAGATTGTTGTTAACACACCCAATTGCATTTCGTGGGATACAATTGTCAACCATCGAAGCAATACCCAACTGCTACTCATCTAAGTCACATGGGTGCATTCTGTTCATAACCAGAGAATCATTGGTTCGGTTAATCATCCCACTCACCAAAGGATCCGGGTTCGACACTATCTGGTTCACATCAGAAACATTAAGAAAGACTCTGATATCATTGTTCCTAACCTCCAACGCATTTACAGAGTCACTGACATACCCTTTTAAGGCTGAAACTGGACTAACGCTTTGTTTATCAGTGGGCTTCAAATTAAGAGTATCATATTTAGTTCTCGCCCTTTCCATGGGTTTGCAAACAATAGAGCCACATTCTTTCACCCATACATCAAAACTCTTATGTTCGAACAGAAGGCGGATACGGGCGTTGATTTTATTTTGGGCTTTTGTTCGAACCAACATACGAGCATGAGTAAGGCTATGAATAACCTCACGGGACCCCATTTTCCCCCTATTGATTTTATATTATCCATTGTCCAACATTTCGGGTGAATACCGAAGCACTCAATCCACATAAGCCGATCATCGAAGAACTCTCCTTCGATCCAGCCTCTAAGATCATCAAATAAATCCCAAAGTGCACTACCATATTCTAAGGCTTTCTGAACAACATCATCATTATCAAAGAATAGAATAATCTTGCAGGGAGAGAGTGAGTTCATACCAGCAAAGGGGAGGTTTAAGGACGAGACCGAGGCAACTACCAGGGAGAGATTAATGGGCTTAGCAGATTCTGCTAATACACCAAACTTCAGTTTCTGAACCAACTCCAAATTTTCCTTTACGTTGATGCTAAACAATATCGGTATAGACTCAATGGAAGTTGCTGGGTTTGAAGCTTTCTAGAACCTCGAAACTACCTTAGCGTATTTGCGATTATCTCAAAACGACGGGTGCTTGATACCTCTTCTCCCATACTGATGAAGCTTGTTTTCACCATTAAAGTAGAAAGTATCATGAAAAACTTTCCCATTCCTATCAAACCTCGCTAATGAAACACAGATTTTTGAATTTTTTATCACATGGCCATTTAACTTCTCTACTGCCGATTTTGCATCCACCAGCCTTTTATATCTTACAAACCCAAACACGTCATCCCGTCCCTTTCGAACTTTCTTTGAAATGAAAACATCTTCCACCATCCTAAATTCCGAGAAAAGATCACGAAGCCAATCCGGCGAGACACCTCGGGGAAGGAAATCAACAAACAAAAATATGGGTGTACCTGCCCTAGGAGCACCAGCTGGTAGGGGAGGCTCTCAAGGTCCACGCCTCCACGGGAGGCGGGACAACCCTCGATGACCTAACCACAGACCAGAAGGTGACCGGTGGGTAAGAGGATGAAAATGGTTTTGAAAAGGATTATCAGAAGGTAACCGGTGGGTAAAAGAATGAAAATGGTTTTGAAAGCGATTATCGTATTGAGCAACAGTACTTGGTTTCAGATGGTGGGTGGAGACAGGTTGGAAGAGGGGAGGTGGGTTGATGGTACGATCATGGCGTCTGCGCCCAGCAATGGCGTTTGAAAAGTGTCTGTTACGGTTCCCATGGTAACGGTGCTCTGCAGGGACATTAAATTTTCCAAGTTTACTCACCTTTGCAGCAGAATCAGAGTTTCTCTCTCCCTCTCTAGGACACATTGTGAAAATTTATATATATATGTAGTCTTTTATTGTTGCTTTGTAAAATAGTAGTAATAATAAAATAATTATCTATATACTAAATACGTTCTTCAGTAAAACACATGTCGCCTTCACATTCATTCTTTTCCCTCCAAAATTCTTCAGTTAGCTAAATTGGGTAAGTAGAATAATTAAGCTTAAATGCCCTATTATTTAAATCGATTGATGTTTCAAATGGCAATAAAATTCTTCATTCTTAATTATAGCAATAAAATATTATTAAATAGAAAGTTTCTTCCTTCTGTAACATTTATTTATCTACACTAATTTACTTAAAGAAAAACCAATAAAGTATCTTATTGGCGCGTATCAAGCTATGGTTAATAATTTCCCGCCTGAATGATCTCAGTTTAATAGTCAATTACATCATTACATGCAGTTAACAAAATAAACTTCACATTTAAAAATATACCATACAATAATATCAATCAATTAAATAAATTAAAGAAATAAATTATTATAAAAATAATACTCATAAAAAAATATAAAAAGAAACATATCAGCTAATAAGATAAGGAAATTATATTGTGAGAATATGAAAGTTTGACATGTATATAATGAAATATTTATTACATCTTATTAACCATTTTAATCTTTATACTCCCTCCTATTCATCTTAAGAGTCTCATTTACTTTATCCACTCTATCCAATGCACTTATTCGATGTTTAATATATCAAGTTATGTATAATTAAAAATTATAAAAAGTTGATATTAATAATCGTTATATCAAAACGAATAAAAAAAGATCCCACATGACTATGTTTTAACTTATAGATTAATAATAAAATGCAATCTAAGAGTGATAGATGAATAGTGTCCCAAAAATAAATGGGACACCTAAGGTGAATGGAGTATTATACTATATTAGAGTATGTAGTCACACTAATTATATAAATTTAGTGAAAATTAATGTAACATTATTGTCTTGAAAAATAAAAGTATGATTATAATTGTTCACTGGAAATATAAAGTTTTGGTTGGAAATCTCATAGATGTTTGCAATAGTTTAAGCATCCTATATGAAATACGAGTTTAGTTACATCTATTTACCAGTCACTTATCCACTACTTATAGATATTAAGAATAGTATAATCCAACTCATCAATAAAAATATATTTTATTTGTCTATAAACTATTTCAATAAGTAATGCAAATAAAAAAATATGGGTTTTTCTCTGTTAGTGCTTCATAAGAAATCACAAACATGTAAACATTATCTATTATTTTGAAAGAGAATCCATAAAATAAGCTTATAATCTATAAATTATTTCAATAAGTGATTCAAATAAAAAAATATGGGTTTTTCTTTATAAAAATCACTGGCCATATAAATTAGAATATGGGCACTATAAAAGCGAATGCGTGTCCCATATTATTTACTTTAAATTGTTAAGTTTATCGCTTAAATATTTTTTTCATTCTTGATTTATAGTGGTAAATATTGATCATTCTACAAGTTCATTAAAAATAATCAGGCACAAAATTTAACTTTAGAGTTTTAATATTTTAAATAATTAATGTAATGCAAAGACTAATTTTCTCTCAAACATCAAATATTATTTTCTCTATATTTATTATATTTACCAAATATCAGAATAATTTAAACTAATTTTATTTATATTTAAAAGATCATTTATATATTTTTTTGATTATCCGTGCTTGGCACGGGATTCAAGCTAGTAAAGGTATAAAAAGAAAAAAATGAGAAGGTAAGAGAGATAACTCTTTTAAAATACTTAAATAGTTAAATGACATATTTAGTTGTTTAACTATTTTTTTGTGTTTTATGAAGAACTAGTATAGAAACTCGTGAAATGTAAGAATATATGAATATGAAAAATATGACTTCAAAAAATAATGTAAGCATATATTATCATGATTAAATTTAGGAAAATTTGCCAAGAATAATCCCAACTATCACCCGTTGGCCAGAAATAATCCCAACTATTGATTATTTTTTATTAATCCTAACTATTGATGAAGTTTGTTGAAAACAGTCCCACTTTATTCTTAACCAGCTGTAGCAGGTTTTTTTGATTAATTTTTTTTTACCTTTTTTTTTAACTCACCTTCATCAAATTAGTAAAACCTACCCTTCATCCTCTCCATCTTCTTCTTCATTCATCCTAAACCCTAAAACTTCATTCATACTTCATCCTTCCTCCATGGTCAAGATCTAAAAGCTTCATCCCTTTAAGATTCAATGAATTCTTCTTCTTCTTCTTCTAAGTATTCAAACCCTAAACCCAAATGCTTGAAGAAGATTGAAATCGTAGATTGAATGAAGAAATATGGAGAGGATTGAAATATGGAGGTAAATAGTAGAGTGAAATCGAACGTGTGGCTGCGCAAATGCTTGAAGAAGAAGAAGAATTCATTGAATCTTAAAGGGATGAAGCTTTTAGATCTTGACCATGGAGGAAGGATGAAGTATGAATGAAGTTTTAGGGTTTAGGATGAATGAAGAAGAAGATGGAGAGGATGAAGGGTAGGTTTTACTAATTTGATGAAGGTGAGTTAAAAAAAAAGGTAAAAAAAAATTAATCAAAAAAACCTGCTACAGCTGGTTAAGAATAAAGTGGGACTGTTTTCAACAAACTTCATCAATAGTTAGGATTATTAAAAAATAATCAATTGTTAGGATTATTTCTGGCCAACGGGTGATAGTTGGGATTATTCTTGGCAAATTTTCGTTAAATTTATCGAATACATGACTTTTGTTAAAGCAAAAATTAAACGCTGAATTTTTTAAATTATTTATCGAATATATAAATTTGTCATTTAATTAAATTTATTAGGTTAGATATGTAGAATTTCTATAATTATATAAATACTAATAAAAACATTCGAAAATGACAAAAGTTATCCTTAGAAAGCCTTGATATATGGAAATATTTTAGTGGATGATAGTTGATTAAGAATTTTTACTCAATTCATATGTGCACGTAAAAGACTTTTACTCAATTCATATGCATATTTATCTACTTGGTGTCCCATTCAATTGTAAACTATCTAACCATCCTTACTTTTAAATGGTTTAAATAGATGAGATCACTACAACAAATTTAGCTTTTTGCGACATTGGATTTAGTGGCATATGTAATTGTCACTATAGTCTACAATGGCATTTGTGAGAAATGTCTAAAAGCTTTAATATCTCTAAAGGTTCTAATAAATGTCACTAAATCCTCTATATACATTAAGAAATTTAAATAGGACATTAAATTAAATTGTAAATATATCCCACTAAAAGTAAATTATGTTGTAGTGGATGCATTATATATATATATATATATATATATATATATATATATATATATATATATATATATATATATATATATATATATATATATATATATATATATATATATATATATATATATATATATATATATATATATATTATATATATATATATATATATATATATATATATATATATATATATATATATATAGGGGAGGGATCCAATGAGAAGGGTGTTGAAATTAAGAAGGGTGAGAAGGACTCTATACCCTTGATTTCACTACAATAAAAAAATCTATGGTCACGATTGAGCCAAAAACACATAATTGTAAAAGTAACTATGTTACACAGAAAAGTACTATGACATAAATTTAAAAGTGTTCTTTTTTTTAACATAGTATCCTTTTTTGTATAGAACTAAAAAAAATCAAACAAAATCCTTCTATCCTTCTCATTTTAAAATCCTTCTTATTTCCTAATTGTAAAAGTAACTATGTTAAAAGAAATATATATATATATATATATATATATATATATATATATATATATATATATATATATATATATAATACTTGAGCAAAATGAGGATGACATAAGCAAACTCAAAAAGTGATGAGTTGTCAACTTCTTATGATATGTTTTTCCTTCATTTATCAAATGTGATGTCATTATTTGTTAATAATAAAGTGTGGAAAATAGGTGACTTATCATTATATTAGTTTTCATTAAATTAATTGTTTGAGTGAGTGATATGTATGTGACATTTCATTGTAATTTACTAGCTATCATTTTGGAGACTAAAAATATTTGTTCTCTGTAATAATAATTTGCTAACTTTCATTTTGGAAAGAAAAAGTAATAATTTAATTTGTTACTTACATTCTTATAGTGATCATTAAAATTTGAATAATATTAAAAATAACATTAATCTATAAAAATGTATTTTTAAAATAAAAAATAAAGTCATATATTCGATAAATCAATAATGTAAGCATATACGATTCGATTCTACAACATTTTTTTAATTTTATAAATTTTTCTTATGTACCAATTTTTCTTAAAATTTAACGATCCATCATCGTAAGTTTTTAAAAAATAAATTTCTTTATCTAGGTATGAAGATTTAAACTAATTACTAAATATTTTTCTATTTCATTAGAAAAAATAAATTGAATGAAACTTTAATTAATAAACTTAAACTTTTAAGGTGAATAAATATGACTAGATAGCAAATTTAAGTTTCTTGTAGAATCTTACGGTTCTACGATTCGATTCTACCAATTTGATTTTACAGGTCTAAACGATTCCAAGTAGAATTTTGATTTTAACAACTTTGATAACAACAATAAAAACATATATTATTATTATTATTATTATTATTTTTATTATTATTATTTTGGAAGATAGCAAATTTTTTTTTTTTTTGAATATAGAGATTTTATTATTATTATTATTTTTTTTTGGCAAACAAAAAACTTTTTCATTCACCAGAAAAACCAAATACATCAAGTCAAAAGGAACTCGGAAAAACCTATTTGCATCAGTGTGGAACCGAGGCCCACCTTCTATGAAGGGTTTCCTCGGCCTACTCTTCATGTGCATACGAGTAAAAACCGAGGCCAAAACCAGCCGACACAGGAGCCGGCAAAAGGTAGCTATACAATGTAAAATATAAATACATCAGTATGAACTAGTACAGTTTAGTACTTCACGTATTATGTTGTAGCTTCAAAAAAAAAAAACAAATCAGCAGCTTCCAACAATTGGGTTGAGCATCAGGTAGCAGGCAGCATTTCAAGTTCACAGTAGCTGCTGCATAGTATCCAGGATCAGCATCACCACTATCTGCATACTATATCAGCAAGCAGTAACACAATTTCAACCAGTAAAACCAAGCAGGTCAGCATTCCATCAACCCAGAAGTTTACAGCAGGTCAACATTCCATCAGCTAGCATGCCTTCAGCATATCCAGCAACTGACCAGCTCAACCTGCAGCACTAACCTTCTTTCAATTACCATCGAGCATTCACAATCCGAGCATACAGAAGCAAGCAGGTAGGTAGGTATGCACCAGCAGCATTAACCATCAGCAACAACACAAATATACCAACTACAAATCAGTGGACCAACTACAAATCAGTAGACCAATCAAGCATCCTGAGGCACACCAGTAGCAATCCAGCAGTCTACCCATTCCTCCAGGTTAGCATCACCTCACAGCACATCAGGCATGACACCTAGGCCAATCAGCAAAATACAGCAAACCAACAGCCCAACAGCAACATCCATCATCACCAGCTGCATTAACCATCAGGTCAGCACCAACGGCATTAACCATCACCAACAGCCTAACACCTAGGCCAATCAGGTCAGCACCAGCAGCATTAACCATCAGCAGTATACAGCAAACCAACAGCCCAACAACAACATCCATCATCAATATCACAAATAGGCCAATCAAAGATCAGCAGCTTAACTCAGACCAGCTCAAACCACAAGTACCATCAGCAACAAATAATCCTATAGCACAGCACCAACTTAATACAGACAGGATATTGCACCAGCAATCCAGAAGCAAGAACACATCATATCATAGCAGTCATCAAGCATAGACCACAGAGTGAGTTATCATAATCAACAAGGTTGAGTAATCATTTCAAAGAAGGACATAACACTCCCGGTTAGCATCAAAGCATCATTAACTCACCAACAATGAACATATACTCAACAACAAATCAATGAGTATACTAACAGCAGCACACCACACCAAAACGATAGCAAATCAGCATATCTACCTAAAAGTACTCATGTGATAGCTCAAAACCACCTCAAATGCTCAATATTCAACACTACGCATCTGTATGAGATATCGTCCTTAATCCTTCTAATAATACAAGTAGGGGAACGAACATACTGATTCCAAATTGCCTCATTTCTACATTGCCAAATATGAGAGACACTGGCAACATAGATTGCAATCATCACTTGTTGTTTCAATCGGGTTAGCCCACGTTTTCTAAAATCCATGGCGTTGAACGGTTTCAAAGCAATTCCCGTCCATGCCTTAATACCTCCAAGACATAAGAGACTAAAAGGACATTCAAAGAAAAGGTGAGAATGTGTTTCGGCATGTAAACCGCATAAAGGGCACATATCATTATCCACCATTTCTATACAGAGTGATTTGTCTCGCGTTTTCAGACCTTCTTTAGCTGCTAACCAACAAATAAATCTAGTTTTTGGAATGGATATCCAATTCCAGACTAACTGCCTTCATCGCACCTTTGGAATATCCCCTAAACTAGACTCATACACCTCCTTAATTGAATATGTATCCTTGCAAATCCATGGTCGTAAAGTCGCTGTGACAGAACAAAGTTTCTTTATAGTCCAGCTAGCTGTCACCGGAGCGTTGAAAATCACCCATCGCGCACCTTTAGTATATACCCCATGGACCCATCGAACCCATAAAGATTCTCACATCATATGCACATGCCACGCTATTTTGCCCACTGCAGCTTGATTCCAAAGCTGAATATTACCAATACCCAATCCACCTACCTTCTTCTCAGAGCAAACATCTTTCCAATTAATGTTGCCAGGTTTAGAAGACTTCGCGATCCCCAACCAAAGGAAAGAATGACAAATGGAATTCACTATATTAATTACTCTTTTGGGGAGGATGAAAATTTGGCACCAGTACGATGTAATCCCGATCAAAACAGATTTAATGAGCTGTAACCTGGCGGCATATGAAAGATGTTTGCTTTGCCACGAGCTGATTCGCTTAGTTATCTTGTCCGCCAATTGTTCACATTCAGCAATACTAAGGCGTTTGGACGATAGAGGAACACCTAGATATCTGAATGGAAGAGCCCCTAAAGCAAATTGAGACAGGTCTCTAATGTTATCTGTTAGTGTTGGATCAACCCCAGCTAAATAGATTGTCGACTTGTCAGTATTAGCACGACGCCCTGAAGTGTTGGAGAAAGCTTTGATGCAAGCACAAATAACTCTAATCGAAGAAAGGTGACCTTTGCAAAAGATCATCAGATCATACGCAAAGCAGAGGTGGGTGAGGTTAATGGACTTGCATCTCAGATGATAGCTAAAGGTACCCGCAATACTCTTTAGACTTCGAGATAAATACTCCATCCCTATGACAAATAACAAGGGTGACAGAGGGTCTCCTTGCCTTAGACCTCGTTGGGCTGCAAAAATGTTAGTAGGCGACCCATTGATCATTAAGACATAACTCGTGGAAGTGATGCACGCCATGATGATTTTGATGAATTTAAGAGGAAAATTAAGAGCTACTAACATCTCCTTTAGAAATTGCCAATTCATCGTATCATAACCCTTGCATAGGTCTATTTTCATGAGACAACTTGGCGCACAACCCTTCCTAGAGTAGTGTTTCACTATGTCCTGACACAATAAAATGTTATGCATGATACTACACCCCGCTACAAAAGCTCATTGAGCTTGATCAATCAAATAATCCAAAACTAGCTTAAGCCTAGAGCACAAAAGCTTAGAGATACATTTATACAACACATGGCAACAAGAAATCGGTCTGAAATCTCCCGGATGTACTGGATTACGCACCTTAGGAATCATTGTGATGGCCGTGACATTCCAGCTTTTCAGCATCTTGTCATTCTTAAAAAATTGATGAACAGCATTGACAACATCATCTCCCACAACCTCCCATGCAGCCTTGTAAAATTTGCTATTAAACCCATCTATCCCTGGCGCTTTATCGTCAGGGATACTCCACATAGCAAGCTTAATTTCCTCCGAGGAGAAATTAAGGTCAAGTAACTGATGATGCTGAGGAAAAAGGATGGGACCCTGATACACCGTGTCTAAATTGATTGGACTCCTATCAGCATCCATAGAGCAGAAGAGATTTGAGTAAAAGTCAAAGAACACCTCCTGGATTGCCCCCAAATCAGAAATGTCCCGCCCTTGGTATCTAATAAAAGTAATTCTATTATGCCTTTGTCGGTGCTTAATACTCTGGTGAAAGAACACAGTGTTATCGTCTCCAAATTTACTCCAGTTTAGCTTAGATGTTTGTCGAAGACTGGCGTCCAGCTCTTTTTTAAGCTGACTAAAAGGGGAAGCAGCAAGTTGCTCTTGAGTAGCTAAGGTAGGATTACCCACATGCTCATGAAGCTGATTCTACACAGATATCAAATCAGCATAAGCTTTGTCCACCTCTAACTGCAAATGTTCTTTCCTAAACAAAGATTTCAACCTTCTTTTAAGAAGGCGTAGCTTCTGAGTGATCTGATAGCTAACACATCCTTCTACCCCAATACTCCACGTCTCTCGGATACAATCAAGGAAGCCTTCTTTCATCGCCCAACAATTAAAAAATCGCAAAGGTTTCTGAGACTATTCAAAAGAAATGAAGGATACTAGCATCGGGGTGTGATCATATTCGCCTTCAACAAGAAAATGAACTACCGACGTAGGAAACCTATCCTCCCAATAGTCATTACCCAGCACCCTGTCAATCTTACTCATTACGCGATGAACCCCCGCTTGTTTGTTGGTCCAAGTAAAAAACCTGCCATGGTGTTTAAGATCATGGACATTACACATCGCCATACAATCACGTAGTGGTTGTACCTCAGCTAGACGCATAGGAGACCCTATCCGCTCATCAAGATTGGCCACCAGTATTCGGAGTTGCAACAATATGAATGAACTGACTGTGACAACCCAAGACATCAACGTGAACATCCTCCCCTTTCCATGCAAGAATGATGCGACCACCGTCATGCCAAGCAAGGTTAGTGGTAAAACACCAATTAGGAAATATACGCAAATAAAGCGATCCTAAACACTTTCGCTTTACCTTCATTTCTAAGAGACCAATAAGGCTAATGTTATGCGAACGCAAGAATTGAGCAACCTTAATCTGTTTCTTAACCTTATTAAGACCCCTAACATTCCAAGCTCCAAACCTAATCATCCTCACAGATGGGATCAGCTCCCAGCGCTATATTATCAGAGTTTCCATCTTAATCCCCACTAAGCACATCGAATCCATTACGAACAGACAGCACATGCTCTTGTCTCAAAACCAGACGAGGTACCTTTAGAGGCAAGACATCATCACAAGGTTGTGAAGGCTCACTCTGCTGCATAGCATCATTAGAGGGTTGTGTAGGTTCCTTCTGCTGTGTAGCATCATTAGAAGGCAAAGCTGAAGTTTGCTGCCCAGAGATAATAGGCTGCTGAGCTTTGGCTGGAGACCGTATAGGAGAAGGTTGCTCAATTCCCGGCTCCTTATCCACAGCGGGTATTGCTTGGGCCTTAGGTCGATAGGTCTTCTTGAAAGGCCGAAAACCATGCTCATCCACCTCTAGATGAGGTTTAGATGCTTTAGGAAGACCAACCCTACAGTCTACGGCAACATGTCCAAATTGAGCACATTTCGAGCACCATGTAGGAGTCCAATCATATTGAACCCTTGAAGATATGAGCTCATCATGTTCATTAGAAAAAAATAACTCCTCCGGAAAGCCATCCGATACGTGCATATCAATCAAAACACGGGCGTACATCAATCGTGTCTTCGTTAGTGTGGCATTGTCTATCTTCAACACAGTACCCAAGTATCCTGCAATCTGTTTCAGCACATGCTCTGACCAATACCTAACATTTAGTGCTGGAAGCTTAACCCACACCGGCATTGAAGTGAGACTAGCCTTCTCATAAGATATATACGGGCACCACGACTTAACAATAAACGACTTTTTATCAAAAAGTATCCCATTCATATTGCAAGCCCGTTCCTGATGTTCTTGCAAGGCAAATCGCACTAGGAAGACGCCCCTATTAACCATACCGATCTTATCTATCTCAAGGTCCTTCCAAATCCGTTTAACAAAACCCTCTACAACATGAAGCGGGGGGTTTGAACTTGTAACGTAACACACAACCGCGTGTTCCCAATACTTAATCTGAGGTTCCACATCCACTTTACTTATTTTGGCAATTTTACGAACAGCTAATGAAGGAGAACCAGAAACAACAGGCATAATAGGTGGGTTAGAAGATATACCTATCTGTGAGGATTCAACCGTATGCGCAACAGCCTTCTCATGACTAGCTGAATCGTGGAAGAGGTATCTCTCCGGTGAATAAGAAGACGACGAGGACCTGACCTCCGAGGGCGCACGAGGTACCGCCTTCACTTTGGGTGGTCGGCCTCTCCTGCCCATGGCCGGATTCCGGGAGAATCGAAGAGAAGGTCACACAAAGCTTGTCGCACAAATCGCAGGGGAGAAAAGCTCTCACTAGAGAGAGAAGTTATTTATTTATTATTATTGATTTTATTATTATTATTATTATTATTATTATTATTATTATTATTATTATTATTATTATTATTATTATTATTATTATTATTATCATTATTATTTTTATTTTTATTAATGTGCTCTCTAAAATCATTGGACAACTTTTCTTCTGATGAAAAAATAACTTTTTTGCTAGTATAAGATACTAAGATTTAAGAGAACAATAAATAATATTTCAATTTTGGAATCAATTTGATATACCTTAGCTTTGTGCCAATCATACATCATACAATACTATAAAAGTCTTGAAAAATTCCAAGTGTCATCATTTAAAGGAGTATACAATACTATAAAAGTCTTGGAAAATTCCAAGTGCCATCATTTAAAGAGGCATGAGAATATTTATCAAATTTAAAATCTAATATTATTTGTTTAAGTTTGAAGCTAAATTAGGTAATGTATTTGTAGGATATACTATAGTAATTCTATTTAGTTAACTTTGAATTTAATATGTTCAATTGAATGAAAAAAAAGTTATATATTAGTTAAATAATTAAAATAAACGTCAGTAATTATGTTTTGATTTAAAAAATCATGTATTTGGTAAATTTAATATAGTAGTTACTACTTACATTATTATTTGAAACTGTTTTTGTATTTATTTTGCACTAACAAATTCGTGCATTGCACGAGTTTTATACTAGTTAATATTGTTCTCCTAGTGTGGGAGATAATTACGATTAGGCATTTGCTAATTTGAGAGAGAATGAGAGGTTCATAATGAGTTTTCAGGGGGAAGAGAAGAAAAGTTGTGGAGAAGCTTTGTTTATTGAGAGTTTTAGTAGAGGGAGAAGTAAGGAAAAAAGTTATCGATGGAGAGTAAAGTCCCAAGTAAGGAGTAACTTTAGAAGCAAAGAGTATTATCATTGTAAGAACAAGGGCCACATTTAATAGTGTGCAAAGAGAAGAAGGAAGACCTCAAATGTGAAGGATGGTGGAAGAAAGAATGTTGAGAATAGCAGAGATGTCGTAGAAGGTATTGTTAAGGAGAAAAATTATGGAACACTTCATGACTACTTATGGATGAGCGAAGTATCTTACAAGAAGGAATTGATTCAAAACTCTGGTTGCTCATTTGACATTAGTTGTGAAAACAATAAATTTACTAAGCTTATTATGTGTGGTGGACGTGGTTATCAGAATCCTGATTCCGATCCATGATTTTACGATTCTAGGATCCAAAAATAAACGAGTGATCATAATAAAGGTATGCTCGTATAATCATACCAAGAACAAGAACATGAATGATAGGATCATAAGACGATTCTATGATCCTATGATCCCATGAACCAATCCTACATAATAAAATATACTCCCTCCACCCCTTTCTTATTGTCCACTTTCTAGTGGGCACGCAAATTAAGAAAAATGGTAGTGGGGTATTTTAAGTGATTATAATAATTGTAAAGGTGGTGGTTGGGGTATTTAAGTGATTATAATAATTGAAAAGGTGGTAGGTGGGGTATTTTAAATAATATAAGTTGGGGTAGTTGGGGTATTTAGGTAAAAAATCTTTGCCAAAAATAAAAAGTGGACAATTAGAGTGAACTAACCAAATAAGGAAAATGGACAATAAAAAAGAAACGGAGGGAGTATAATATTGTATCTTTTACTTACGTATAAATATAAGTTGAAAATATATCGTTATGATGATTTTGAATGTTTATGTACTTATTGATTCACATTTTGTAAAAGATTATTAAAAGTGTATCTTTTATTTCATTATAAAGATAAAGTCAAATAAATCTTTATTTACAGGTTAACAAACAAAAAATAAACTAATTGAAAATATGACTGATACTAAAGTATCATATAGCATATTAAAACATACTTGTTGAATCTTGATCCTACCACCTTTTTAATCCAAGTATGGATCCCGATTCTAACAACCTTGGTGGCCGAGACCTTATCGTTTTACAAAAAATAAGAGGGTGAAGGTGGAAGGTGTTGGCTAGGTTAAATTTATGACACATAATGGTGTGAAGAAGGAACTTGGTGAGGTGAGTTATGTTGCTAAGTTTAAGAGGAACCTCATTTATTTGTGTAGGTTAGAGGCTAAGGGACGGTTTTTCAAGGCTAGTTCTAGGTCCTTGAAAGTCATTACAGGGAGCATGGTCCTCATGAAATGATGAAGAATTGAGAGCAATTATTATGTGTTATAGGTTGATGGTGGTTGCCTAGGTCACAATTTAATGATAATGCTTTTGAGTAGCCCAAGAAGGTGACATTATTTGATGATGGGAGATTTAGACTTGAGGGAGAGATTGTAGTGCAAAGTACCAATTCTCCTAGTGTGGAGATGATTATGATCACCTCATTACTCACAGGTTGGCATGCACATTACATAGTAATGGTGCACATGCATTAGGGCATGAACAACAAAATGTTTGAGTTATTGAATGAAGAAATTAAGCATAGGGGATATATATGGGCGCCACAAACAACAACAATAGGGAGCACAATGACTAGTGTTCTCATTTGAGCACATTAGTATAGGAAAGAAAATCACAATTTCTATTTATATTGTATGATTGTTCGGTACATTTGTGCTATGGACTAAGGCTATTCTAATGTTTGAGCGTTATATATAGACCCAAGGGTGGAACTAGTTTATGGTCAGTGATGTCAATTGACATCACTTAAATTTTGGGAAACAAAATAGTAATACAAGTTATGTTGGCTAAGTTGGTAAAGGAATGTACTTTAACCCAAAGGTCAAAGGTTCAAACTCTTCTAATTCCTTTTTTGCGCTTTTATTAATTTATTTTTGATTACCCTTAGTCTGATTTCCCTTTGACCCTTTTCCTATTTCACGATGATTCCCTTCCCCCTTTCCTAATTTCTGATTTACTTATTTTCCAATTCCCTAATCCTACAGCGGCAGAGCCCTCGTGGCCTCACAAGTTATTGACAGTCTAATTCTCCACTGTTGCTTCGCTGTCATTGGCCAGTCGACGTTCACCAACTGGCTCCTGCATTGTCTAGCAGCTAGCATGCCCTTTTCTTTCTCTTTTTAGCTAAAATTTCTCTTTGTTTATCTTTAATTTTTATGTTTATAATTTATGTGTTTATCTATTTGTTTTAAAATTAGGGCTTTTATTTGTTTATTTATTAAGATAAGCTAGGGCTTTTAGTTTTCTTATTAGTTCTTAGGTAATATAGGGCTTTAAAAAATTAGGATTTTTTATTTGTTTACCTTATCACCCATTTAACAATTACAATTGTGATTAATTAGTTTGATAGTTTAAAGGTTGTTTACTTGATAGTTTAAAGTTCGTATAGTTGTGATTGATTAGTTAGTTTGATAATTCAAGTGTGAATTCTTGATTATTAATTGTATTTACATTTCAAATGTATAGGTATTTCAAAAAATAAGCTTTTGTATAGTGTTGTCGCTCTACTAATTCAAGATAAGAAAATTCACCTACTCCCCAAGAAAATGCTTAACATTCTCTTTATTCAACTCAAAAAGTAGAATTGTTGTAAGTTTTCTTCCCTCGGCGTTGAATATTTCCTTATCAATCTTTGTCCAATATATTTTTTTAATTATTGACATCCCTTGTTTATTGTTCTAGTTCCGCCCCTGTATAGACTCTAAATCAATTTTCGATCAACCAAGTGGAGGGAAATACACATGAAAAGAGGTTTGAAAAACGTAAAGTGCTTTTTGTATTAGAAGTGTGTGTGATCTCCATCAAATGTGAGACCTTTGAGTTAGAGATGTTCTCAAGCCTTATGAAGGTTGTGTTATCATTTTATTGTTAAATTATTAACGATGTATACAATATAGATTGAGAGGGAGGTATATGACACCTTTTTAAGTTCTTGTGCTCTTGCTTTTGAAATTTTTGTATTGGTGCATCATATGTTTTTTTCTTGATTTTTTTAATTCTTTTTCATCAAAGAGATCAGGTGGATAATCTTTTATTTTAGTACATATTTATGAATTATGATTTCTTTAAACTCTTCTCTGAAACTATTAAGGAATGTATAATTTTTTTTATCCGCTAGAGGTCTAGTTTTCACTAATGCGCCTAGCACCTTTACAAGTTTTATACTTTTGAAATTCGTTTAAGTGTTCTATAAGATTCTTTATTATTGTGTATTTAATACATAATGGTGTACATCAAAAATGAAAATGAAATGAACTATTAACATGGGCCATGTCTATCAAACTAATGTCCTACTCATTTGTAAACCAACCCTCTATCTAAAAATAGTTTCTATAGATAATAATCAACTTATTAACAAGAATGAAAACACTATAATTGCCATTATAAATTTTAACTTATTTAAATATACTTTCAATAACCAAAAATATATATATTAATACTAAATGAGTAAAGAGTATATGTATGTTTTTTTGATTTAGGAGTACAAATTATAAATTTATTATTCTTATTATAAAATAAAAAATTTAAGTGTACATCAGCTTTAACAACACAACTATATTTTATTACCACAATGTCATGAAAACGTCAGATGTACGCAACATCAACCTAGTTAATGGCTAAATTAATTAACAAAGAGATTTTTTTCGATTGACCCTTATTAGCAAACGTTATGTCAATATCACACAAATATGAAGTACATATAATCAATGAATCATTTATAATTTAGTCAATTATAATCCTAAAGCAAAGAACTATAAATTTTTGACCCAGCGAAATAATGTGGATTAACTTATGTGTCCATTTATTGGCTAAGGAGGTAATGTGTTGTATTGATTCTTTTTGTGCCCATTTAAAAGTACTAATTCCAAAAATTTTGTGGACTTTGAATGTGTATTCCCTATCAAATTTGGCAAGCAAAACACTTTGGGAAGTTCATATTACTTTAGTAAAGCCAAAAGATTGGTGCATGGAATGGATGTTTGATGTAACCTAACTTAACTAGATGTCTAGATCGTCTTTTCTTTTCAAGCTTTCCCCTTAGTTTAAACATAAAACACGTATTACACCCATTTATCTATGATAATATTGCAAGGAATCAAAATGAGTAGCTAAAAATATTAATATTCTTGATTGAAAACTATGTCACCTTTCAAAAAGGTTTTAAAAAAACTATATATTAATATTCTTAAAGTTAGGAACAAACTTTTAGAAAAAATCTAATACACCTCCATATTTATAAAAAAAAAAAATAAATAAAAACAGACTTTCTTTTGTTTTAATTTCTAATCTACATTAAATTATCACAAATTGTTGTGAGAGACCATCTCTAATTGAGTTGGCCCATTAGGAAAAATGTAGTGTAATTATAGGCAATAAGCTTTAATAGATTGGGTCTGAGAGACGTCTCTCAGAAAGACGGTCTCTCAGGAGAGTAGCTGTTAAATTTTAACATTTCAAGTAAAAATATAAAAGAAGTACTCCCATAAATTAAAGTAAGTAGACCGACTTAAATGTAGATTTCTCCATAAAAATAAAACAAATCAAAGTAATTAAGTAAGAAATGTCAATAACAAAAATTATATAAAATTCAAGTTCAATCTTATCTAGTACTAATCTAAAATTAGGAAAACCAATGTTGATGATTATCTACATATACATTCTCATGCTCCATTCATTACAACATATTGTCATTAGCTTATCTTATATTTTCAACTCTTGTTATTTATGTCATCTTTAGACTACATTTTTTGTTTCCTCTTTATCTTCTAAGCTCTTCAAAGTTTTATCATTTTACTATTCGAACTAGTGCGATTTTAGAAATTTTTTTCATATATATGACCAAATCAAAATATGTGATTCTCTCTTTTTTTTTCTTCAATATCTGCACATTCAAACTCTTTTCTTATATCCTCGATCCAAGATTATCCTTTGGGCATAGACGAAGCCATAAGGGCCTGGAAGTGCCCCGACCCCCACAATCCAGCCTAGTAGTCTCCTGTAGATTTTTGTGAATATATGTTAGTATTAAAAATTACCGTGAATAATACGAACTTTCACTGATTTCCCTATAATAATATAAATTTTCGATTAACCCTGAATAATACCAAATTTGATGTAGATTTCCCTATAGCATCCTTAACTTGTTGGTATCCTACAATTATTGGTCAATACGAACTTTCACTGATTTCCCTATAATAATATGAATTTTCGATTCACCCTGAATAATACCAAATTTGATGTAGATTTCCCTATAGCATCCTTAACTTGTTGGTAACCTACAATTATTGGTTAACTTGGCAAATAAAAAAAAGAAAATATAAAAAAAAGTAAGAAAAATAAAAATACACCAAAAAAAATGGGGGAGGGTGGGGAATTAATTTTCTTACTTTTTTTTCTTTTTTATTGCCTTTTTATTTTATTTCTTTTGTTTTTCTTTGTATTTTTCTTTATTTTTTGGCAAGTTGACCTACAATTGTAGGTTACCAACAAGTTAAGGATGCTAGAGAGAAATCCACATCAAAGTTGATATTATTCAGGGTTAATCGAAATTAAAGTTCATATTATTATAGGGAAATCAGTGAAAGTTCGAATTATTCACGGTAATTTTTCCTATGTTTAATGCAACAAAAATTTGGTGGTTCAATAATTAGAAATATTTGAATATTAAATGAGGTTAGAGGTTAAATTTTAATTAGTAGCAATATTTTAAAAATAATTTTTACTTTACATATCTACTATCGCCTTCAACTTTATTTTATGGTTTCATTGCCACCTTTAGAATTTGCAAACTTTTCCATGTAACCTAAACAACTCGCACCTTACTGCAATTTTTTTCATTCTTATAAGAAAAAACTCTTCTTATGGATGTTTTTGCATTCTAATATGTCCCAAAAAGTTTAGAGTTGAAGTAGATTAGTGAAATTAGCATAAAACATTGTCACATTTGTATACTTTCTCTGTCTCACTAAATTTGCTTTATTTTTCATTTTACTTAGGCATTCTAAATTTACATCATTTTTAATATTGACCACAACTCACCCTCTTTCATTAATTTTTATCTATACGTTTAAATTATCTTTTTATTTGATGTACTCATTTATCTAAATTTTTTGTAAAAAAAACTTTGGGTAAATAATATTGAATTACTTGCTACATTTATCCTCTACAAGTATCTTTTTATTTCATGTACACTTTTATCTATTTTTTTTTTTTTTGGTAAAATATAACTTTGGGTGAATAATATTTAATGTATACTACATTTGTCCTCTACAAGTCTAATCAAGTTAAGGGTTTGTGTTGGATTTGTGTAACTTTAGGAAGTGTTCAACCCAACCCCACAAGGATTGGCAAGTTGATTCAACATAATCATATGGAAAGAGGGTCTTAAAGAGTTAAAAGAACATTGATTAAGATAGGTTAGGCCCATTATTAACAAGTACATTTTGTTGGACATTGGACATTTGAAATTGGTGAGCCCTAACATGTTCAGGCAGTGTGGGTGACAATTGGGCAAATTGGAACCGTATCCGGGGCCTTTTTTGGATTGGGATATTGGCTTTGTTTCAGACACTGAAAGGGATAATTCTTTTACCATTTGGGCCACTCAAATTCAAAAGTGTTGGTAGTTACTTGGACCATTAAACTTATTTGGACCCAAATTAGTTCCATTGTCTATAAGTCATATTGATGGACCACTTCCCCTCTCTACTTCTCCTTTAAAAGGAGTACGAATATAGATTGTTTGTCACCTTACCTCACTCAGACCCTGCCCTGAGCGGGATATTGATAGGAATTTGCTTTCGGCACGTCTTGTATAAGATCATCTTACGAAAGCAAGCTTAATTTTAAATAAGCGTAATTTTTTAAAACTTCCCAAGTATGATTGAGAAAAAGTTTATTTTTCAAAATAAGCATATGTCAGTCCGATGTTATGATTAGGGTTATGTCAATGTTACTAATAGCAAACAAAACGATGTTGGTTAAAAAATCCAAACGGCAACCTTCGTTGTTTGTTGTTATTAACAATGAATAAAGGGTTGTCCTTATTTGATCAAGTCTTCTTTTGTTTGCTGTTATTAACAACGAACAAAGGAATGCTGACTTTTTTTAACTTTTTCAGTTAGGTTTAAAACTAGTTGTAGTTTTTCAAACTAGTCTTTTCATTGTTTGTTGTTAATAACGCTGAACACGTGTTCTATAAATATACGCCAAATTGGCTTGTTCAATTCCATCCAAACTGAACCACAAAACCAACAAAATGGTTTCAAAGTAGAAATGCTACCACTGTAGCTTCTTAAAAACTAAATGCTACAATATTGAAATTTCTAATAATATTAATTAATTTTATTAAGTTATTTTATTGATAGATGTCAAAGATTCACTCAATTGAAGAGCATTGTCATTATGGTTATGATGTCGAATATGATAGTGATAAAGCGACATTGATCCTAGCTGCCAATATGTTGCTTGTCCATAATACCTTCATAAAGGATTGGGTGTACAAAGTTTATGTGAGTTGATCTAAAGGACACCCAATGAAAGAAAAACATTATTACTATGCTCGATAAAGAGAAATAAGAGCTTAAAAACGAGATACTTAACTTTAGGAGGCATGCAGATGATTAAGGCGTATAGGAGAGAAGAGACATAATGGATCGAAAAAGTTCATATAGTAATGTTAGGTAGCATTGTCTATAATTTATGAATAAACTATGTAATTTGTTATAGTTGGTCGCATTATTAATAAAAATGTGTCCATTCTTCAGTAGTATTTTCCCTATTTTATTTGTATTATTTGTTTGATTTATTTGGAATAATTATATACTATTGTAAGCTAAACTAAGTTATCATAGACCAATGTATAGTTCAAGCAAAATAAAATTTAGTAAACATTAAAAAATATATATAGCACAATAAACAAATGTTGAATGCATTATGTTTATTCAGGTCAAACAAACTATACAAGTCTAATTGTCATCACCCTCGTCTACCTTATCAAATTGTGATGCTCTACTACACCTCTTATGATATTAAGAGGGGATCCTGTAACGATCGGGGAGAGGAAGCGACTCGTATTGTATGGTGCAGCCCGATAAGACCCTTTATCATTATGTAGGGTAAATCTAGGAAGAAATCATCACATGGGCCTATATATAATGATGTGAATTGCATAACTCATAATATAAATTTCAAATTAAAAAAATAAAGAATTTACATAATTCCAAAAACATAACCAATAATTACAAAATCATTCACAGAAGAAATATTTATGAATCATTTAAAGTGAGCTCTCCTAACTTTCATTGAACTAAAGTCATCTATGCTTGAGTTGATTGAAAATCTTAAAATCGAACCCGAACTACGACCGATTTTTATAACCGACAATTGACCGTTAACCAAGATTACCGAAACCTAATAGTGACCGACCCGAGTGATCTGCAACCTGAATCATGCTCAAAATCAAACTCGATCCGGCTAAACCGACTTAACCCGTACGAATTTTTAATCGAAATTAATCAATCAATACTTGATCTATTTAGTTCATAATTGACACATTTAAGGTTAAAACTCAATTTTCTTATAAGTTATAACATATCCTAATTAATCACTTTAAAGGTCTAAATTGATCATTCTTAGATCAAAATCGAAATTTTTTATAACAAAAATGCCTTGAACACTTGATCATTTCTCAGAGCATTTATTGAATCAATTGGAAAAAATAATTTGAAATCAAAAGTTCCTCCACTTTCACATCAAGGGTAAGCAAACATTACACCTACAACTTTATTTTCAAGTCCATGAAATGAAACTGTTGTGTCGAGGAAAGAGCAATTTCACTGTTATTGATCGACAATTAGATCAAAGATTACAAGTATTCTTAGGTTTCATTAACAATATCATGTATGCATCGAATAAAAGTACTTGTATTGTGTAGTGTTTTAACACTATATTGATAGTTTTATTGACCATTTATTTGTTATTTGAAATTCATCAATAGAATAATACTATTTTATTGAACTTCGTTCTGAAATTATTAAAGAAAAACCATATTTAGGTAGAAATTTATCAGTTTAACGTCAAAATTGGTCATTTATAGATCCATATTGAAATTTTTTATTTTAATTGATCTGTTTAAGTTTTACTTTACGTTGAAATTGATACCTTTTAAGTCAAATTTGATACCTTTTATGTCAAAATTGATAAAGGTCCATATAATGGAAAAAAACGAGAGAAATCGTAAAATACTGTTGCACGCGTGAATTGGGCCGGCCCAAATTGACGGTCTCATAATGAGACCGTCTCGTCCAAATTTTTGTGTTAATGTTTTGAGAGACGTGCCTCAAGCCCAGTCTATTAGAGTTTAATTCTTACTCTTATTCTATATTCTCCTTTATGGGCCATCCAATTTGAGTTAATCTCTCAAAGAGACCGTCTCTTAGAAGAATTTGTGAATTTTTAAGTAGTATAAGGTTAATTGGCCGTTTTCTCTATTCAATAAACAAAGAATATAGTCTCGTCCTTTCAAGCAACCAGGAAGAAAAAAAAAATAAATAAAAAATCGTCTCCTTCTGCATAAGTTCAATCCAAAGATTAATCTTTCTATACTTTTACACCGTTTTCCTTTTTCTAGGTAAATAGGTTTCTAAATTAAATCATTCTTTATTTGTATATTATTTTTATTTTGGCTTTATTAGAAACTAGCTTGAATCCCGTGCCAAGAATAGAAAATTTTAAAAAAATCTAATAATTTCTTAAACATAAACAAATTTAGTATAAATTATCATGATATTAATTTGTTATTTGTTAACTGTAATAAATATAGCGAAAATAATATTTGACGTATAAGAGAAATTAAACGTATCAATTTACATTTTCTTAGTTTAATAAATATAGCAATTAATTAATTTGATTATTCCATGTGAGAACTAATCTATTAGCTTTGATTGTAATTAGTTCATTTAGGCATATTTAAAATTGTGACATTTGATACAAAAATAATTAAAATACCATAAGTACAGAAATTATTTATGGTCTAATAAATTATTCCATAAATTATTTATGATATTCTAATAAATTATTCCTTAAATTAAGCGAGTATTAATGTAGATTGAAACACCAATATAGATTAGGCAGTATTAATTGAAGATAGAAATCTGTTAGCTTTTAACCAATAGAAAAATTACAAATGGCACACCTTCTCTTACATTGACATTTGTCATTTCCCAAGAATTTTATTAGAATGTATGATATATGATATATATTATGATTATATGAAAAGAAAATAAGTGTTGGGGGCAAAATTCATACGTAGAAGACAAATAAAAATGAACAATTTAATATTTATAAGGGTCCAAGGGGCAGATCCAGGGTCCAGGTCTCGGACCCGGACCCGAATCCGCCAATTATTTTTTAGATCCAGATTCGACCCGGATCCGACGGGTCTCAAAAAATAAGACCCAAACCCTTAAAAAAAGGGGCGGATCCAAGGCGGGTCCAACAGGTTCCTGGACTCGTGACCATCCCTAATTGGAATACTAGGTTGAACATTAAGAATACAAGGTTGGTCATCGACAACTTGATTAGATGTCTCATGTCCTTCACTAATGGGAGCACAAGTGCATTTTGCTTTAAAAAAATAAAAATCAATACTGTTTTTTTCATAATTTAACCTGAATTATAAATATAGTAAAAATTATTAAACAATAATAAACTTCAATATGTTTATATTCAATCTCTTTTTATATATGTATAAAATTGAATTAATAACAATTCTTAAACTTATATAATAATCGTAATGTGAAAAGCTACAATTAAAAAATCAATTACAAATAAACAAGTTAAAAATTACAAACCTATAGTCTATAGCTTATTTGTTTAAATTTCACTTCCTTATAATGTAAATTAATTGAAAATGATCTATACTTCTCTAATATATGTCCATACTTAATTAACTTAATATATAAAAATAAATTTGATTCGATATTAAAAAAATATATAAATAAAGCTAAATTAAGATTAAATAACACTTTAAAGGAAAGGTACATGAAAAAAGTAAAAACCTTTAATCAATCACATCACATTTACCAATACCAAACTTCACAAATCACAATTGAATAATATATTAATATATACTAGAGGTGTTCATTCGGGTGATCGGGTCGGTTTCGAACGAGTGTCTTTCAGTTCGGTTGTATTCCGGATCGGCTATTTCTCGGTTGCGTGTTACGACGGGTCGCACTCGGGTCGGGTCGGTTATTCGCGGTTCGGTTGAAGATTGGTTATTCGAGCTATCGGGTTAGCATCGGTTCGGTGTCTGTTGAAGTTCGTGTCGAGTGTTAATCGGTGTCGGGTTGTCATCGGTTAATAATTGGTTCGGTTTTGTCGGGTATAGATCGGGTTCGGGTTTTAATTACTATCGGCTACGTACTACTAATTACTATCGATCGAGTCAATATTAAATTAAGTTGTTAGTCATTTTTTAATTGATGACAAGATTTCCTTTACTTAAAGCAAAAATAGTTAAAATGTAAATCAACAAGTGATCATTATTACTTTGTTACTTTTACTTGTTTAACCGGAAATTAGAAATATAAAGTTCTATCAATATTCATCTAATACGGTTATATACATTGACCATTGATTATTAACTCTAAATATATGAAACCATGTATTTATAAAACTTAATTTATTAAAATATCTATCACTTTATTAGATCAAATAATAAGACGATTAAATATGAGTCTATCATACTTCTATGTTAAAAATTGGTTCAGGTTTAAAACAATTCGATCTAAAATTTATTCGCGTTTTGTCGGTTTTTGCCAGATCGAGTTCGGTTTCGAGCATGATTCGGGCCGTATATGACTCGGGTTGGTCATTTTTGGTTCGGGTAATCTCGGTTAACGGTTATGTGTCGGTTACAAAAATCGGTTACAGTTCGGGTTCAGCTTTCTCATTTTCGGTTGTCAATCGGTTCGGGTACAACTTCGATTCGGGTATTGTCGGTTCGATAAACCTTAAAAAGGAACACATTTTCAGGTCGGTTTACTTTCGGTTTCAGGTCGGATTTTCGGGTCGGGTCACTTTTGAACAGCTCTAATATATACTGTAAGTAGTACTGCAACAGCAATAAAGCAACAATCTTTAATACTCCCTCCTATTCACCACAAGTGTCTCATTTGTTTTATGCACTCTATTCAATGCACTTATTCAATTCCTAATATCTCTAATTGTGTATAATTAAAAATTCTAGAAAGTTGATATAAATAATCCTTGTATTGAAACGAATCAAACAAGATCTCTTGACTATATTTTAACTTATGAATTAATAATAAAATGCAAATTAAAAGTAAGAGATGAACAGTGCCCAAAAAGCAAATGGGACACTTAAGGAGAATAAGAGGGAGTATTTAGTTTTCAAATAAAGACTAAAGAAAGAATGAAATAAAAGCAAAGAAACAAACAATGATAATTTTTACTTTTTTCGGTTGTATTAGTCTTGGATATTTAATTGCCTTCACCAGCAAGGGAGTACAATTTTTAGGGTTTATCTTTTGATTTTTAGGTATTTTTTTGGTATTTTTCTGGTAGTTCCTTTTTTTGGTATTTTTCTAAAGTTGTTTATCTTTTGATTTTTAGGGTTTCAAAGATATATATTATGTTTTTCCTTTTTATATTAATTTGTGTACAATTTTTTTTGATTGTTTTCATAACCTGGGTCTTGGCCCGTGGAGGCGTGGATTTATATTTGCCCCTGCCGTTGTGTGTATGATAAGTCCATTTCCTCAAAATGAACGTCACGAGGAGACAATCTTGCACCTCACTAGTTGTATAAGTAGTAAGTGGTTCCTACTAAGTAACCGTGGATAAAGTGTTGGAACTGCGAGTGTGCCTTGGGAAATCTCATTGCCAGGTTCTACCTGACTAGAACTGTAACACCCCGTAATTTTTATAGAATATTTGATATTAAAATAAATTAATAATAAACAAGTATAAGAAATTAAATGAGTTAATATGTGACGAACGGTAGCATGTTTTATCGCGTACAAGGTTATCGTCATTTTGTTATTAATCTTTAATAAAAATGTACATGTATGCCAAAACGAAATGAGTGCAATAAACACATAATTAATTAATTAAGAAAAATAAAATAAAATAAGAGAGTGAAGAGGGGAAGGGGGCCGGTTCTTTTAAGGAGTTGAAGGGCTTGTAACTAGGGCCGTAAAAAATTGACCCGACCTGTAATACCGCCCGAAATTGACCTATATCCGACCCGTTGGTTGACCCGAGGTGCAGTGACCTGTAACTGATCGAAACTCGACCTGATGTTGACCCGTAACCCGACTTGTACCCGATTATTTTAGCTCAATAATCGACCGGTACCCGACTCGAGAACAATCGACACCGAGATTGACCCGACAATGTGGTTAATCGAACTCGATTTGCACCCGACCTGTTACAACTCGAACCCGTCATTAACCCGATAGGTACTCGACATAATCCCACCTAAAATGACCCATAATCAACACTCGAGATTAACCCGACAATGTGATTAAGCGATATAATTTGATTTAACCGTATCAAGTTTAATTCAATTAATAATAAGTTTGATTGAATTGAATCAAGTTTAGTTTAGCTAAAGTTAAACAATAAATGCAGGCCAGAAATCGAATCTTATCGACTTTATCTTTGGTTAAACCAAATTTGTCTATTAACCGACAACTTAATTAACCAACTATAACTCTTCGTCCTCCAATCACAAACGATTTCAACATAAATTAATTGTATAATAACCATAATTTTCATTCGACATAAAACTCACATGAATTGGATTTTAATCAACCCGATTCCTGAGAATAACTAAATGCACAAGTCAAAAATCTGATGCAAAGTCAACCCGAACCAAAATAATTCGAATTAACATTAACCTAAAACAAAAAATGACCCGACCCATAGTCTAATCGAACTCGATTCGACCTGCAGCATAAGCGATTTGGATCCGAACTGTATTAACCGAACCCGGTACAAATCCGAACTAAAATGGGTATGACCCGAAACCGAAACCGACCCAGTGAGGTATCAACCCGATATTGACCCGTACTCGATTGGACCCGTAACCGAATCGACCCGATCCAAAGTGCTAAATCACCTGGGAAAACCTGAACCCGAGAATATCCGAACCCGATGAAATCCGACCCAAAACCCGACCGAGTAACCGAATTTACAGCCCTACTTGTAACTCCCCTCTTAAGTGTGTATTATGGCAGAGGGAGTTAAGAGGACATTAAAGGTTTTGTTTTTAAAGCCTTCTTATGCAAGACCTTTCCATTTTCTTTCTCTTGCATTTGGTTAAAGAAAATCAGAAAAAAATTCTCTTCTTTTCTTTCTCTTGCATTCGGTTCTTCACAATATTGAAAAAAAAAAAAAACTTTGTGTTCATCCAATCTTTTAATCAAAGGTAAGTGGAATTTAATTGTTAATATTAGATTTTTACTCTTATGATAAATTATATTTTATATATTATATATGATGATATCCTATGACTTTTTAGGAGGATTGAGTATTTTATATAAGTTTTTATTTAAATAATCCTTTTGTGTATTTTATATAAGTTTTTATTTAAATAATCCTTTAATAAAATTGATTTGTTAAAAGGGTTAAATGAAAAATTTTATAAGATTTTTCCTTGATTTATATTCTTTAACAAAATTCAAATTTGTTATAAGAATAAAGTCTATTTTAATATTTAAATAAATTTATTTCAGGATCTAAATTTCTCTAGCAAGATTTCAATTTGTTAGAAGAAATTTAAATGTATGGATTAAGTAATGTAAGTATTCACGAGTTTATAAATCCCTTAACAAAATTTGATTTGTTTAAGGGATTGTGTTTATTTATATGTATATGCTTAGATCCAAAAAGGTATTGTGGTTTATGATTCTCTACAAAAATTTAATTTGTAAGAGGATCAAGTATTTAATTCAATTATCATAATTTATGAATTTTAAAGTGTTTTGAGAAATCTTGTGAATGAGAATGTTTAAGTTTGATGACTTTATGTTTAGATGATGGATGGATTTTGTGTATTAATATATGTGGGTGGAAATATTAAGTGGTTGTGTGATAGAAAATATAAATTGTGTTGTTTGTGGATTCGGATTTATTAGATTTTCTTGGTCATGAATTGTAAAAAGAATTTTTATAATTTGAATAATAAATATGTGAAATAATAATTAATCAACTAGTATTTTCCGGACAGCAGCAGCTGCCTCGGTGTGGGGCCCCGTTTTCGAAGTGTTGGGTGCGTTTCGTTGTTGTTTTTTTAATCGATGTGTTAAAATTCGTTAAAACGCTTAAAATAATTAAAAAAATAGTAAATGGATGTTAGAAATTATGAGAATTGGTACCCAAGGTAATTGATGCGTTCCGGACGCAGTGGTGAAGTTGGATTTTCCATTTGAATTTTCTAAACTGTCCGAATTGGTTGTTTAAGTTTCTGGTTAAGTATTGGAATTTTGAACTATTAGCAATCGGATGAAATCAATTAAAATTATCAAGTCTTAGTGATATTTAAGTGGTATGGAATGGGTTAAGTGGGTAAACACGTTCTACTACGTGATCGTTTTGTGTGTGTGTGCGTTATTTAGGACCTCGATTCATAAGAGGGTGAAATTTCTGTCGTGCTTGAATATCGTTGTTTGCAGCGCTTAAAGGTACACGCTTAGACCATACTGTCTATGTGGTTGTGCAAGTAATGTTGTTGCATTCTTGATTATGGCATTGTAAATCACATAAGGATTAGACACCTCAAATAATTTGAAAGAAGTTTAACTTGGAAATTGAGGGTTTATATGTTGGTTACCCAAAGGGGTTAACATTTTTGGATTGCATTATATAATTATTGTTCCCATGGCAGTTTTGGATCGTTACGGTCACCATGGGGGTATGCATACTTTAACCTCTGACGACCCGAACAGGACGGGCAACGTCTTAGGTCGGTGGTTGCCTTGGGGTTAGCTTTCCCAAGTGTATTCCTCTAAAAAGGAATTGGATTTTTAATTACTTGGACGACCCGAACAGGACGGGCAACGTCACAAGAGGGAAATATCTGGAAATGAACGTATTAGAGCCTATGCATGCTAGGATGAACACATTGCTTGTATTCCACTTGTTAATTGTTTGTATGCTGTCTCTGACGTGTATTGGATTCGTTCTTTGGAACTCGCTATATGTTGTCATTCGACGACTAGCAGGTTGATTGCAGGTGGGGACTAGAGTGAGGCCTCAATCTAGGACCTATACCACTAAGACTGCATTTCTTATGTAATAAAATTATGAAAAGAATAATTTTCAACTTTGTAACAAAACTTAGTTTGGTTTGTTGGACGTTTCGTTATTTTGCTTAACACGTCTTAGAGGCCAATGGGCTCTCGAGTTGTAACTTGGAACTATCGTAGACTTGTTCCATCTTATGTTTTATTGTTGCTTAGTTATATTCCTTTATCGATGGAACGTAGACGATCTTGGAAGGAATGTTTCCTCTAAGTGTCCAATCTGTGAACCGGGGTCATATTCTCATGATTATCCAGGTCACTTAAGCCAGACCGTTACAAGAACAAATGACGGTTGGGTCAAATTTCTAAATGTGGAAGAAAACATACAACATGGGTCATAGTAAGTGTGGCCACTAAATACATGCATGGATGATACCTCGTGGTGTTATTAATCGACGATTGATGGAGAGGAACCACAACATGTAGTCCGTTGTAATACGTGAAACTTCATCATCAATGGACGCGCCTTGTGGTAACATGTAGTCCGTTGTAATACGTGAAACTAAAAAATGAAAAATATTATATGCAAGATAATTAAGTTGATTATATTATTGAGTTGTAGTAGGTTAAATTGGATGCAAAAGAATCCTACACCAGATTCGCTATCAGACTATGTACGTCTTAAAAAGTCACACCTCGATCTGTATAGGGTCTCTAGTGGTGGTTGTTGTAGTGGATCAACAACACCACGACCAACATGTCCAAATGGTTGCTGGTTTTTTAAAAAAGCAAGATATCACTAATTGAATACAAAAGATACGCCTAGGCTTATCTCTCAATGGTGACCTCATTAGCACCATTAAAGAGATGTGAGAAGGACTATACTAGCCATGTAATGTGTAATCCACTCCCTTAGATTGTGCTAACAGAAGACGGTCTCTAAGTATGCGATGAATTATATCTTACCAGCTTGATAGCAAGCTTAAAATAGTTGACACGAAACGTCACTCAATGGGAAGTCGTGTAAGTAAAGATACATCAAACAAGGTGATGATAGGCTCACCCAATGGCATGTGTAGAGTGTATGTTTCTTGATGCCATCTCGCAATCAATGGCATGATTATGGCACGATCAACTCTAAAATAAGCGACAAGGTGAAAGTCATACAACCTCTCTCGCTAAACATATGGAATGATCATGGGGTCTATCACACATGGAGCAGAGTCGGGAAGTCTGGTATATAATGAGTCAGTGTCGGAGACTAGTAAGTAAAAACAATAAATTCAATCATCAACTTCAGAATAATATTTTATGAATCAAATCAAATATACTTACTTGTGCATCCCACAGTAAACTCTTCCTATGATCTTCCTGCATAGTCAAGACACTTGGGTCTTGTGGTCTTGGAGCTTCTGGATCCATTTCTTTATTGCAATGATAAGTATACATGTGTGTGATTCAAAGGTTATAATCTTCTCTATTACAACGATGAAAAGTATTGCGTTTGCTTTTCCCTTCATCCATCTCATTGATAATTCTATTAGACAGAAGTCTTCCGAATCCACAAACTTGAACGATGTTGTGCTGAATATCAAAATCAGTGTACTACGGACATGCCCCCTTATCAATTAATGGAATTAAACAAGTTCTATATATACTAGCATAACTCATTTAGCAAGAGTTCACAAATTGCGTGTATGTTAAGTGTCTTTTGATTCATATAACAAGAACATGAGAACAAGGTAAGTGATATATCTCTAGTTTGTTACATGTCCATTTCTTCTCTGCCAAGTCCACCGTTTGTATCTTAGTTTCATTAGAAGATTCTGTATATTTTTTCACATTCTTAACTCGGAAAGGTGTTGTCTATATTCAAATGCAACGACCTAATGGAAGTTGGCTTTCTTAGTGTTCGTGTGATAATTCTTGTGGCGCGAGAAGTATATTTATATCCACCAGTTTTCCATTCATTTGTACTTTCGCGTCTTCGAATAAAATAATCATTTGAATGGAAAAAATGCATACCCGTCATCACATAATTAAAGACTTCATCAATGTTAGTGTTAGTAACACCTTACATAGCACCCCTATCATGACACAAAGACCAAAAGATCATGTCTCCCACTTGATCAAAACAAAAAAAAGTCTCTTATTTCAAAGCTTTAATTGCCCTTAAACCCTCGATTAGCTTAGGTGGTTGTCATTGTTTTGCAAATTTTCGAAAGAACTTCTTTAAATTCACATTCCCATATGACGGTTACTAAGCAAATGATGTATGCAAAACATATGATGGTCATGAGGTGGTTGCCATTCTAGCTCCTTCATGGTCACAATAATTCTTGTATGCCTAACAGAAATAATACATAAACTTACATGCTTTTAAATACAAGCCATAATCAAGACCAAATAGCTATGCATTCCTTCACTACTAAAGCAAAGGCAAGTTGAAAGATTCCCTAATTACCATCTTGGGCAATCGCAATCAATAGGGTTATGACGGTACTTACTATATAAGTGTGTGTTGAAATGACAATAAGAGGTTTACGATGCTTAAACCCCTCAATGCTAGGTTTAAAGGCCTAAACTCATGTTGGAAAGTTCTGGTATTATTAAGAACATACAGATCCGTAGGGTATGAAAATTTTAGATCCGGACCGAGACCCTTAGGGTCTGGCGGGTCTAAGTTTCAGGGTCTAGGGTCTAGATTTAGGACCAAAACAATTTTATTTTTTTCCTAGAAATTTTTTTAAAAATATATTATGAAGTACAATTTCGACTATTTGCATAAAATTATTTAAACATTTTCGACCAACGAGGATCTTCTAATACTGATATTAATTGAGCGAATAAATATATGAAGTTTTCCAACATTCATGTTTTTATAACGAAATATTTATCAAGTCTTTAATATTTCAAGTATAGATACAACAACCACATTTTAAATTACATGAACCGACAAAGTTCAAATTCACGTAATGTTCAGAAATAAAAGAAAATTTCAAATCATAAGGTGTTGGAGTAACATTTCGAAGAGTTAAGTCATTGGCAAGGGCATCCTCATTCACACCCACATCGTCCTCAAAAAGGGGAATCTATAATTTAAAGTCATTACTCTCATTATCAGACTCCCAATATACCCCCTTATTTGTTGCTCCTAAGTTAACCCTTACGTCATTTGAATCTTGGATTTGAGGGTGTTCATAAAAAGTACAAAAATGGAACTAAGAGATTGTGAGTTTCTTGGGTTAAAATAGGTATAGATGTAGGGGAATGAGTAGAAGCTACATTCAAAACTTGATGTGTTTCTACTATATTCATATCTTGATTCACTAAGAGTACCTTTTCTACATACAGCTCCAAAGAGGAAATAGGGATAGACTTTGAATGCTCTTATATAGGCTTTAATGCTTCCACATTAGGGGGTGAAAGTTCGGCTTGCGGTTTGATTTTTACATACGATCAAATCCAACCAAATTTATTTCGATTTTACATATTCAATCTAATCAAACCAAATTGGGCCGCAAAACAAATCGAACTAAACCAAATTAATTCGATTTAGACTTTATCATACCAATCTAAACCAAATTTTCAACAAAAGACAAATGTAAACTGTAAAATCGAATTAGATTACTCAAAATATAAAGCAAACATATTTAAAATCATAATTACAAAAATAATGGGAATGACAAAATAAAAATTCAATTATTGAATTAATGTTTATTATTGTTATAAGATTGCGTATGTCGTTTTGTTAGTATCTGTAGAAACACTTAGAGAATATGAACGCAACAAGAGGAGCGGGTGAATTGTTGTGTTGCCTTAAAGAGTATTTATGCCCTGTTTTTGCGGAATTTCAATCTAATAAAATACTCAAAGCAAATTAAAGAAACATGAAAAGAACACAAGAATTTAACGTGGAAACTTTATTGGCCTTAAAAGAAAGAAAGCCACGACCACTTCGGATTTCAACTTCTCTTATTTAGTTTTAAGTAATTTACAACTCAATTACATAAAACTTTTCCTTCTCTTCTCTACTAGGCCTAATTCTCCTCTTCTCTTTCTCGGTTCTCCTTCTCGTTTCTTTTTCTTTCTTTTACAAAAACTTCTCACAATTCCCTTTAGACTTCCCCAAGTCTAAATTACACACTCATAAAACCCGTTCAAAATAATTCTCTAAAATTGGATGAAAACAAAGAAAAGCACAAGGAAAAATTGATTGAATTAATTGCCAATTAAGAACAGCTTATCTTTTTCCTTTTCTTGATTTGATCTCACTTGATTCTTGAAGGGGGCACTCACCGAATGTTTGTGCCGGTTCCAAAAGCATTTTTATACTAATAGGATTTAGAAACTAGTCTTTTCCCATGATCTAAGGATGTGCGATAATGGATAGGAAACTTGGAGGTTACTCCAAGTCCCACGGTTAGTTTATGGCCAAAATAGTAAATCCTATTTTAGTGGAGATTAAGTAGGATCTAAAATATTTTATTCCATGAAAATAGGTGGTTATTTTTAGCCAATTAAAAACCCTTTGTGCAAGTCTTATTTTCAACCGTACAAGCCAATTAAAAGAAAAATAAAAAATAAAATTTATTTCCCTATTCTTCGTTGACTTAGTTCTCTGACTCGTTGTGTTAGGAACATTGTGTTGTCTCCATCTAGACTGACTTCAGTTTTGTCAATCTTGGAACTGGACTATTTGACTCAATCGTTTGACTTTGACATGCAATGCTCTTCCACAACCTTCTTAGGCACCATCGACGATTATGACAATCGAATATATGACCTATAAAACAATCTCTAAAGTATTTTGTTTGTTTATAATCGTTAAGTCATCATCAAAACTTAAATGGGCCAATAAATTCCCCCTTTTTGATGATGGCAAAGTTTATAAACAAACTTAATTAAGAAACATAGAGTAAACAAACATCTAGAACAAGCTAGAGATTAAAGCCACTCTAAACATATTTAGTAATCTAAAACGTAAAAAAAATTATAAACACATCAACTTAAGCAACTCTACTAAAGTGAAGTTGAAAGAACATAAGTAATCATCATAAGTGATAAGCATAACCCAAATAACCAGTTAATTAGAGACAGTATCCTATAAGCAAGTCTATAGCAAGTTAATTAGAACAAACAAAGACTAAGTTAAGAGTTTAAGCATTCGCAAGTTAATTAGAACAAACAAAGACTAAGTTAAGAGTTTAAGCATTCGCAAGTTTAGTTAAAGTTTATTGCCTTTCTTCCCCCTTTTGACATCATTCAAAAAGTAGGGGTTTTATCAAACCACAGCACTAAGGCAAGCGTTAGAAAAATTAAGAAAGTAAGAAGCAAACCACAAAGCAAATACCAAAACAGAATCAAGAAATGCAAGCACCAACATCATAGACCAAAGATGCATAAGGATAAAGTAGTAGCATAATTGTTAGTTATACAAATGGGCGTACCCCAACTCGGTACTCAAAATAAGATAATAAATTGTTTGGAGAAATAGTTGATGAGGCCAACAAAGTCAAATATTACATAAAATGATTTAATAATCGATAATAAATTTGGTAAGCGAGATCGAGGGTTATGGAGGAGGGCCCCAGATTGGTTATCATCAAAACCGGTGTAGTTTGGTGGTGGTAATGGGAATGGGTGATGGTGGTGGTGATGGAATAGGGATGGGTTAGGAAGTTCGGCTTTGGTGAGGAGGGTTCAGAGGTAATATCATTCAACCCCGAAGAAGCTACTCCAATCAAGGTTTTCCCCCTTCCTCGGATGTTCCCCTCACTTGCAGCTTCCCTGTTCCTTTTCATCTCCGCCTCGGAGTGGCAATGGGACAGTCTCTTGTTCTCTTCTTCCAAATCCTCCCTCTACTTCCTTCTTCCTCCTCGCTTCCTCATAGAACATACATACTCAAGATCTTCTACTACATCCTCTAGAATCTGTTTGTCATTTTATTTAAGATCAAGTTGGTAAGACACTTAGATATTTTATTGTTAGCACTCATAGGGAATTCAGGCCTTAGGGACACACCAAACTTTTAAAGATATGGCAACAAGCCACCATATCCAACCATAGTTTTCTTCTCATCTGTCGGCCAAATATGATTATCATGAAGAGGAAAAATTAATCTTAATATGATTTGCAAGCTGTAAATCAAATTTAGCATCTCTTAAATTCCCTCATTTTCGTTTTGATCCATTGGTAAGATAAATCTCCTAGCAATGTTATACAACAATTTATGGAGAGACGGAGTTGTGGTGAGCAGCTTTTATCATTTACTCCAAAAGTTTTAAATTTTTTCATTGATGCAGAAAAAGCGATTTTGACTAACTTTTTTAAGTATCGAATCCATGGTACCCAAACCATTCTCCCAAGTAAGGTCAAGAAACTCATCTTAATTTCTTTCACAATACTTGAACAAACTCCATTGTCAATCGAAAAGTTTTAATGAATTCCACCCAAATGTGGATAAATGGAATTGCAAGATAAGTCATACATAAGAATCTCCCACCTTGATTACTTCGAATGCATACTAGGACAAAATTAGAGTCATACCAGATTTGTCTAGTCCAAAGCCTCGGACATTTAGCAACTTCTTACACCGTAGGGTCCATTAGCGGCCTTTTTAATGACCGACTTGAAGCTCCTTTTGATTGAGTTCTTTTGGCTCTTGCATGGCTTTAGGAGTGGTTGATCTTTGGCGTTTTGTGAGGATGATTGTGGTATTTCACTAGGCGAAGGATAGATCACTTGTGGGGTTCGGGTTGGGCCAATTTGGGGCTTTTCCCTTGATTGTTGATGATGATTTGGGATTTCCATGGTTTTGGAGGGATGAAGATGAAGGTTTTTAGAGGAGAGAGGATGAAGTTTCTGGGCGGTTTTAGGGGTTCGGAAGAGTTGTACTTGGTAATTAGGAGGTGGGATGGATCGGGCGGGGTAAGTGGGCTTTAAAGGGATGAAAGGGCCGGTTTATGAAGAGTTTGTCAACTTCAAATGGCGGTTTTTGCATGTGAAATAGTGGTGTAACGGTAGTTTTTAAAGGGTGGTTCGATGAATGGTTTAGTGTGATTTTAAACACCCCAATGATCCGTCTTCCACTTTAAATTAAATTGGCTCCCAAAAATAAATAAAAGAAAATTTTGGAATTTATGGGAATAATACCAAAAATATATAACAAATTTTTCATTTTATAATATGGGATAATAATAATAAGATAAAATAAATTATGCTACATGGTCTTCGGTTAGACAAGCAATCAAGACAATATTCATGGCACATGCTCCGGATAGTTCGCACTAAATCTACTGATGATAATTTTCAATCTTGGTTGTTGTGGTTTTATCCAACCCTTAATTCTCTACGTTGTTTTAGAGGAGGAATTCTAGCATTAAACTTTAGTGAAGCTTGATCATACCTAGCTCCAACCTCATCTTTTCAAATTGTTCCCTAAAGTGGTTTTAGTCATTATTCCGCAACTTGTTCATTTTGTTTACGTTTGACAATAATATTCTTATGTTCCATTTATCCTTAAGAAAATGATGTCTAATATGTATATGCTAACCCTAGAATGATGCGGGATCTTTTTGATATGCATATGTAGCGGTATTATCGTAATAAATAGGAGCATTGAAATTAAATACCAAAATCTCTTATTGTTGTTTTATCCATAGTATTTTTGGGAGTAAACCGGCCCAACATATTGAACTTCCGCGTGGATAAAGGGCGTTGTTTTGTTCTTGGAAAACCCAAAATACTAAACATGAGCCAAGAAATTGTACCATTCTTGAAGTACTCTTTCTATTCACAAGATCTCCCGATAATGCAATTCACTAAAACCTTTCAAGTCGTAGACATCACTTTTTGGATAAAATAGGGATAAGTCATCTTCCGCTTTAAATACCTTAGAATTCTTTTTTGCAGTAGGTGTGATTCCTTAGGATTTGATTGAAATCTAGCACACAAACCAACACTAAACGAAATATTGGATTTAGCCGTTAGATAGTAAAGATCTATCATGCCTCAGCGGTTTAGATGACGCCCACTATACTTACATCTTACAATCTAATCTATATGTATGGCCCCTAATGTGTGTTCATTTTAGCATTATCAAGACCATACTTCTTTTAGTAGTTCTTTATATATTTTTGTTGATGAATAAAAGATCCGATGCGGTTTGTTTTAATTTGAAACCCAAAGAAATTTAACTCCCGTCATTCATTTCAAATTGACTCTTAGGTTAGAAAATTCTTTCACATACGATTCATTGGTGGTCCAAAAGATAATATCATCAACATATATTTGAACGGCTAAAAATATCCAGACCTTTATTCTTGAAGAATAAGGTCTTGTCAATTTTACCCCTAGACTTGTTTTCATCAAAACTTAGATAATGTCTCGTTATTTGCCAGAGCTTGTTTTAGCCATTAAAGGGCTTTTAACCTTGTAGGCGTGTAGAGAAATTGGGTTTTCAAAACCAAAGTGACATTCCACAAAGACTCTTTCTTCTAGAAAACCATTTTAAAAATGCACATTTCCATCATTATACAATTTAAAATTCATAAGCGGGAATGAAATAAAAATTCTAATAGCTTCTAACCTCTCTTTGGAGCAAAAGTTTCAATATAGTCAACCTTACTTGATTTACCTTTAACCACCAACCTTGCTTTGTTTCTTACTATTGTGCCTAAGTCTAGCTTGTTTCCTAAATACCCATTTTAATCTAATTATCCTTTTATTATTGGGTTTTGGCCTGGCCACCTTTTTTCTTTAAACTTATTTGTTATCTTTTCAATCTCCAATAAACAAGGGCTTCTTTATTTGGGGTTCAAAGTTAGAGGAAAGAAATGTGCAAAAAGTTTCTCATTGGGACCTTGTTTTATTCCTTTTACCCATATGGAATCAAGTCTGTGGGGAATTTTGTTTTAGCTTGGACGGGAAAGTCTCATGGAAGACAAGTGGAAGTGAAACCCACTTATTGATTTGGCTTACTTTCTTTCTTCTTGCTTTCTAAAATATCCGGGGAAGCGGGGCTTCGAGCCTTGTTCCTTTTAAAATTTGTTGTTTAGAACTTTTGTTGTTCTTCTTTTTGCCCAGTATGTTTTCTAAATTCCGGGTTAGAAGACCTATCTTAAATAACTTTTGTTACTGGAAAATTGCCATAAAGATAATGTGAGCATTTTTCCCCCAAGTTTTTTGTGGTGACTCATAGCCTTTCGGAGATAAATGCCGAAATCGCTTCATCCTCTTTTAAATTTACCATATTTCTTTTTTCCTTTCATCCCAAGCTGAACCAAATATGAAAATTGGATATTAGGGTTTACCTTTGCGTTTAGTAGGGGTTTTGAAGTGATTGGTGCAATTAAACCTTCAAATATATAATTATTAGGGCCCCCTTTCTAAGGAATAACCAATTTTAAACAGGTTCTGCCTTTCCTCAAAGTTCTATTTTTACGTTCACCACACCATTTTTAGGGGTGTCCAAGGGAGAAATCTGGCTTAAACAAAATTTCCAATATCCATAAACCCCGAATTTTCAAATTCCACCTGTGATCTTATGTAAAGGTTATTTTACGTTTTTGGTTTTGGTGGAAAATGAAAATTCTAAAGCCTCATCTTTGCTAAAATAAAATAATGTCCGAAACTTATAAATCAACAATAACAAATCACATTATCGATACGACTTTGGATTCCCTTGGCCCGAAGTCCAATTTAAAGTGGCTTTTGAGGTGGTCCAACTTTTTCGGTTTGAAGAACGACTTACATGTTTTTCCTTTGGCACAAGGATCCCTCTTCATTCTTTTGAAATTTTAGGGGCGGTAAATCCCCAACTGGTCTTTGGCCCAATGTATTAAGTAATGAGGAAACAGATACTACGCTTTACCCAGGAGGGGAGGGTCACCCCAAACAAGGCCGGGGGGAGGTTTTAGGGGAAAGGGTCGGTCCACCGTGGTGTTCCCTTTTCGATTCCCTCGTGATGTCTCTATTTGCGTTTCCTAGAAATGGTACCTTTTAGTAAAAGTTCGAGCCCCCTTTTTTTGCAAAATTGAGGGATGCTTAATAGTTGTGTTTTAAATTCTCAACTAAAAATACATTGTCCATTGCATGAACTTGGCCCCATTTTTCCTGTTGAACTCCCTTTCAAATTTTTCGTTAAAGGTTCTCCATCCGGCCGTGGGGAAACTTTGATTTCCTTTTAAACGGACGAAACATGAGGATACCATGGTTTTCCCCACCAAAACCCAAAACAAACTTTTTTAGAGGGTGGAACCCCATCCCTTGGGTTCCATTAATTATCTGAACAATTTCTTCAAACTCATAACATATATTTGGGTTGTTTTGTTATCGCCTTTTTTAAACATTGATGTTTGGGTGCCCGGGCCCAAAGACAGTTATACTTGGAGATCAACTAGGCGTTTTGTTATTCTTATTATATCCCAAAACTTGTCCTTTGGTTTTAGCCAAAAACCCATTTGGGGAACCTCTTTATTTTCCCTTTTCCTTTTGAATTTTTGCTTGGTTTTCATTTTCATTTTGGTGGATTTATTCTTACTTCTTGTTAAAACCAAACTCTTGAATGGTTATTTTAGTTCAATCCTACAATTTATTTGATATAGTTAATTTAACAGACTTTTCCTTTTTCTTTTCTATATTTCCCTTTAACATCCCGTTTTATAAGTAAAATCAAAAAGTGTTTGACATCAACCCAAGGTTTGGAAGGATATTTGGTCTTTGCTAGTCAAAAGGTCTTTTCTCATTTGGAGCATTGGGTTTTTTTTTAGATTATTTTGTGTCTCCAAAATTTTTAATCAATTTATGTTTTCATTTAATAGGTTTAGAAATGTTAGAAGACAATCCCTTTTTTCCCTTTGCTTCTGCATTGTTGCCCTTAAGGCAATGGTTGGGTTTCTTTCCCGGGGGTTTCTTTCTCCTTTCGGATTCTCCCCCTGCCTTCTGGCTTTCGAAAATAACTTTGGGTTCCCTTTATGGTTGTCTTTTTTTCCCGCCTTTCCTTTACCCTTCTGTTCTTCCTGAGGGATTCTTTAATGAAGGGAAGATTTCCATTTTGGCTTCAAAGGTTGGCTTTTAATTGGTAGTTTCTTTTCTTTAAGTTTCTTTGATTATTATATCTAACTTTGAAGAACTTTAATTTTCGACCAACATTCTTTGCCTCTTCCTTCACCTTGGAAACTCTTGATCATTCTCGGGGATGTAATTGGTGGAGGGATTGGGGAACCCTACCTTAAGTTGAATTTGGGTGAAATCGATTCTTGATGATTGACCTTACTCTCCACTCATCTTAGGTAGGCTCCTTGATTTTTCTTACGTTTCTTGGGGAATTAGCCTTCAAGAAGAAGTTCATTTTGATGAGTGAACTGGTGAACATTTCTTAATCTTTTAGGTTCCAAATCTTTCATATTTTGAAAGAAGTCAATCTTGGGCGCTTTTCTTCGGTTCCTTCAGGGTGACCTCCGGGATCCCAAATCTTTCGTTTCGGCCCTAATTGAAATGTTCATTTGGACAAGCCCCGGGAAGTAATTTGATGGCAAAAGGGATTCTCTCCATTTTCGAAAAACTTCTTCTATTGGTTATGGGGTTTGGGAGCCTCATTTGGTTGGGTGGTTACCTCAAATTCCAACCTTAAACCCCAAACTTGATGTTTCGGCTTTGATGAAGATTTCCACCATTCTTCATATGTGTAGAATTTTCCCCAACATTGGTGGCTTTGAGTAGAGTAACCTTCCCCAAAAACGTTATTCATTTTCAACATTCTAATACCAAATCGACTCACCGGGTTTCGCAAAGAGGAAAGGCTGCACAATTATAAAACACTTAAGAGAATATAACGCAACAAAGGGGGTGAAAATTTTGTTTTCCTTAAAAATATTTATCTTACTTTTTTAATTCAATCTAATAAAATACTCAAAGCAAATTAAAGAAACATGAAAAGAACACAAGAATTTAACGTGGAAACTTTCTTGGCCTTAAAAGAAAGAAAGCCACGACCACTTCGGATTTCAACTTCTCTTATTTAGTTTTAAGTAATTTACAACTCAATTACATAAAAATTTTCCTTCTCTTCTCTACTAGGCCTAATTCTCCCCTTCTCTTTCTCGGTTCTCTTTCTCGTTTCTTTTTCTTTCTTTTACAAAAACTTCTCACAATTCCCTTTAGACTTCCCCAAGTCTAAATTACACACTCATAAAACCCGTACAAAATAATTCTCTAAAATCGGATGAAAACAAAGAAAAGCACAAGGAAAAATTGATTGAATTAATTGGCAATTAAGAACAACTTATCTTTTTCCTTTTCTTGATTTGATCTCACTTGATTCTTGAAGGGGGCACTCACAGAATGTTTGTGCCGATTCCAAAAGCATTTTTATACTAATAGGATTTAGAAACTAGTCTTATTCCCATGATCTAAGGATGTGGGATAATGGATAGGAAACTTGGAGGTTACTCCAAGTCCCACGGTTAGTTTATGCCAAAAATAGTAAATCCTATTTTCATGGAGATTAAGTAGGATCTAAAATATTTTATTCCATTAAAATAGATGGTTATTTTTAGCCAATTAAAAACCCTTTGTGCAAGTCTTATTTTCAACCGTACAAGCCAATTAAAAGAAAAATAAAAAATAAAATTTATTTCCCTATTCTTCGTTGACTTAGTTCTCTGACTCGTTGTGTTAGGAACACTGTGTTGTCTCCATCTGGACTGACTTCAGTTTTGTCAATCTTGGAACTGGACTATTTGACTCAATCGTTTGACTTTGACATGCAATGCTCTTCCACAACCTTCTTAGGCACCATCACGATTATGACAATCGGATATATGACCTATAAAACAATCTCTAAAGTATTTTGTTTGTTTATAATCGTTAAGTCATCATCAAAACTTAAATGGGCCAACAGTATCGCAAATTAAAATCTTTAATTTATACATCAAGTTGCACAAGATTCACTTAACAAGTAGTTTAGCTAAATGTAAAAAGTGAGCTTCTATTTTTTATCCAGTTTGAAATTTTGATTTTCGGTTTTATTATGCTCAAACCTAATCCAAACTCAAAAATTTCGGTTTTGAAAATTCCAAACCAGTTTATAAATAAGTCTAAACCATATTTCTTATTCGGTTTGGATTATTTTGGTTTGTGATTTTTATCCGAATTACTTTCACCCCTAATCCTCATTCTAAATGGGATATACTAACAATTGTCCATTCTGAAGAGCAGAATGCTCTCTGATTTTAGGGTTTTGAACTCTGTTTTTATTGATTCAATTAACAATGGTTACAATCTCAGAATATGAAGGAAAAAAGCTAATATATTTACAAGATCTCAAATCATTGATTATATGCCTAATTATGTTGTGCTAAGTTATCTATGGTAACTATACGAAAATAAACTATTCTTTCCTTCACTCCCCCTTAAGTTGAGTTGAGAGATTCCGCACACCCAACTTGCACAATGTATCTTGAAATTGTTCTGTTTCCACGACTTTAGTGAGGATATCTGCAAGTTGTTCTTTGGACCGAACAAACGGAATGTGAATGATTTATGCTTCAAGTTTCACCTTTATAATACGTCGATCAACTTCTACATGTTTTGTTTTGTCATGATGAACCGGATTCTCTAAGATGTTTATTGCTGCTTGATTCTCATAGTTTAGTTCACAACTTCTATCTGGCTGGAAACCAAGTTTAGTAAGTAGCTTTCGAATCCATAGTACCTATGTTACTCCTTTGGCTATCCCTCGAAACTCCACTTCAAAACTGGATGATGCTACAACCTTTTGTTTTTTACTCTTCCAAGTTACGAGATTTCCCCCTAAAAGAGGGAAGTACCCAGATGTCGATTTTCTGTCATCTCTATCCCCAGCCCAGTCTGCATCCATATTTGCTTGAAATCTTAAGTGCCCATTTCTCCCAAACACTATTCTTTTTCCCGGTAGGGGTAACACGGTCCGGTTTGGTCTGGTCTGACACTAAAATCAGACCAAACGAAAAATTTCGGTCTGAAAATTTTACAGGCCGGACCTGACCCGTTTAAATCACCAAACCGGACCAGACCAAACCGTTTTGTAACGGTTCGGTCTGATCTGGTCTACGATTTTTTTTATTTTTTTATTTTTATCCAATTTAATACATGTATTTATGCAAATATTTCACACCTATAATTAATAAATATAATAATTAGTAATTAGTTGATAACAACATCATTCAAGTATATCTTGCTACATAAAAATAACTACATCTTAAAATATGTAGGTAGCAACTTAATTTTTTAAATACAAAATTATGATTTTCGATCATAGTACGATTTGCGGTCTGGTCCGGTTTGAAAATAAAAACGATGACCAGACCATAAGCCGTAATTTAATTTGAAAAAAAAACAGACCAGGCCATTTAAACCGTAGACCAGACCAAATACTAAAATTCCGGTTTGGTCCGATTTGGTTTACGGTTTAGACCAAACTTTATTCAGCCTTATTTCCAGGTGTACCCTTCAAGTACCTTAGAATCCTCAATACTGCTTCCATATGCTGACTCTGGGGTTGGTGCAAGAACCTACTCACTATCCCTACTGCATACACGATGTCTGGACGGGTATGTGAGAGATAGATTAGCTTTCCCACTGTTTCTGGTATTGTTCACGGTTGGCTGCTTCTCATCCTTCAATAATTTTGAGACCCTGGTTGACAACTATTGGTGTTTCAGCTGGCTTGCAATCTAACATCCTGGTTTCGGCTAGAAGATGCAAAACAATACTTCTTTTGGCAAATGAAAATTCCCCTTCTCGATCTTAGAACTTCAATTCCAAGGAAGTACTTCAGTTTTCCAAGGTCTTTCATTTCAAATTCACCAAACAGTTTTTCCTTTAAAGATTGTATCTCCTTTCTATCATTTCCTGTGATAATCATGTCATCCACATAGATGATGAGGCATGTTATCAAATCTCCTGTTCTTTTAAGGAATAAAGTGTAATCAGAATTGCTTTGGTAGCCAAACTTCTTCATTGCTAAGGTAAATCTACCGAACCATGCTCGAGAGGATTATTTCAGACCATAGAAAGTCTTTTGTAACTTGCATTCTTCTCCTTCTTTAAAGTTTATTGTTTCTCTATGTAGGAATGCATTCTTTACATTGAATTGACGTAGAGGCCAATCTTTGTTTGCTGCTACTGAGAAAAGAATTTGGATGGTGTCAATCTTTGCCACAGGAGAGAAAGTCTCAAAATAGTCTATTCCATAAGTTTGTGTGTATCCTTTCGCAACCAAACGTGCTTTTTATCTTTCGATCGTCCCATCACTTTTATACTTGATTGTGAACACCTATTTGCAGCCTATAACCTTCTTTCCTCTTGGGATTGTGCATTTCTCCCATGTTTTGTTTTTTATAAGCGCTCCGATTTCCTCTTCCATGGCTTGTTTCTATTTCTTCTTCTTTATGGCTTCTTCAACTGTCTTTGGTACATGAGTTGAATATAGTATAGTATTCAATGCTTTTGCTGACTCAGACATAACTTCTTGTGTCTCCATGTTGATCGGATATCTAGACCTCTGGGCCTTATATTCTGGATCATACTTTTTGGAGGAACCCCCTAGTACTCCTTGATAGGAGTTTGTACTTGGGTGGTTCTTCCAAAGGAGCAGGGTCATCTACGATACTTTCCTGCATGGTCTTAGCAACAATATTTTCCTTTTCAACAATACCATCAGTTAAAGGGAGCAAAGTTACCTCATTCGGATCACTAAACAAGGGTGATGGTTGTGGCATAATAAGTGGTTGTACATTTGCCTTAGCGGAAGTCTTAGTGGTTGTGTCCTCTTGCTCATTTTGACCTGTGTTAACTAAGGATGGCAATGGGTATTTGATCCGACCCGGATTCGTGGATCCGTATCCGTTTTCACATAATTGGGTCCTAAAATAATGGACCTGGATCCGCTGGACCGGATCCGTTAAGTTTAAGTTGGATCCGGATCCGAGAAAATACCTGACACCTACTCTAAACGACCGTTTTTATATATATATATATATATATATATATATATATATATAATATATATATATATATATAATATATATATATATATATATATATATATATATATATATATATATATATATATATATATATATATATATATATATATATATATATATATATATATATATATATATATATTATAGATTTAGGATCTAATAGGAAGGGGTTTGAAAATAAGAAGGATAGGAAGGAATTTCATCCATTAGATCTTAGATCAATGGTCCATCTTGTACGCGTTTGAGAACAGAAAAAATTGATGCTTTCTTAATTAATATGTGATACGTTCTGTATAAACATGTGTTACTAGATATTCTGCTATGATTTTTTTAGACCGTTAGATCTTAATCAATCAACGGTTGCTATTCCTTCCTATCCTTCCTATTTTCACACCCCTTCTTATTGTATCTCTACCCAATATATATATATATATATATATATATATATATATATATATATATATATATATATATATATATATATTATATATATATAATATATATATATATATATATATATATATATATATATATATATATATATATATATATATATATATTAATATATATTATATATATATATATATATATATATATATATATCTTGTTATTTGCTAAAAAGTCATTTACATTACCCTCACTCACTGTATACACTACTTCCACACTCTTCAAAGCGCAACTCCAAGTCTTCATTACTGCTTTCCAGCTCTGCAACAAGTCTTTCGTTGTACATCTTAGTCTTTGTATCAATATCAACTTATCAAGTGTACTGCCAGGGTAATTTTTATGCATTATATTTTGACTAAATACAATGTACAAAACTAATTTCGTGCTAGAAAAACTTAAAAAAATTTAGTTAATTTATTAGAGAAATGTACCAGGCCTAACTCTATAATCAAAAATGAATATGTTTTTCATCTTAGGACACTTTTTTCAAGCTAATTAAAACCTATTTTTATGTAGAGTACTAATTATAACGTAAGGAAATTTCATGTGGTAACTTTGAATTTAGTCAAGTACAAGTCAGACCCGTTTTGGACCCGGATCCGCAGTATCCACGTATCCGGATATGGGTCTTCCAAAACTGGACCCGCGGATCTGGGTCCGAAAATATGGGTCCTGCTCTTGAAAACGGATCTGGATCCGAGACCACCGAAACCCGATCCAAATCCGACCTATTGCCATCCTTAGTGTTAACTGTGAGCCAGCTTAGATAGTCACTTGTAAATTTCTCCCCTTGGCATCTAAGGTATTAGTAAAACAAGTCCTCTTGGAAATCGTAATCCATGGGGACATACATATGATTCATAAGAGGATCAAAACACATATATCCTTTTTGGTGTGTCCCATACCCTACAAAGACACATTTGATTGCTTGCGGTGTTCATTTTGTGCGATTGTTTAGGTAGGTGAACATAGAAAACACAGCCAAAAATTTTGGGGGGAAGAGAGTGAAGAGAGAGAGAGAGAGAGAGAGTTTGTGTATGAAGATAAAGTATCAAGAGGTGTTTTATGGTGAAGACTTTTAGTGGGAAGACGATTAGTGATATAGTTGGTTGTGACAATGGCTTATGGCCAAAACCGAGTCGGAGCAGAGGATTCGATCATGATGGTTCGTGCTATATTTAAGAGTGTTCGGTTTTTCTTTTCAGCAATCCCGTTTTGTTGAGGGGTATTTGGACAAGAAGTTTGGTGTATGAGACCATTTTTGGAGAAAAAATCTTGCATTCTATGATTAACATATTCTCCTCCATTGTCAGATCGAAGAATACAAATTTGTTTTTAGAATGAGAGAGAATCGTTTTATGAAATTTTACAAAGACATCAAAAACTTTAGACTTATGTTTAACGAAGTAAACCCATCTCAACCGAGTGTAGCCATCAATATACAAAACATAATATGAAAAAATAGATATTCCTCCATCAGGAGCTGGTTGTACAAGCATAAAAGATTCACTAACACGACTCAAACTTGGATAATATTAATGTCTATGACTTTTTGGCAAAATACAAGACTCGCAATTAAAAACTAGTTTAGAACTACGTAAAGAAGGAAAAAGATGTTCTAAGTACCCTAGGGAAAGGTGACCCACATGACGATGCCACGTCCATAGTTGTTGTTCCACTGATCCGCCAACAAGTGCCGCACAACCATTTTGAGACACCTCTTCCACAAAGTACAAACCATTTCCCTCAATACCACACCCAATCGTTTTTCCGGTCTGCAAATCTTGTATAACACAATAATCGGAACCTCAGCTGACTAACAGACAGGAGCTTATGTGATAAATTAGGTACAAACAAACAATTTTTAATGTAGTATTTGAATGAATTTAAACTGTCTATGTACCCTCAACTGCTACACATTCACCGTTTGCTGTTTGTATTAGGGGTTTTTTTATCGCACCAAATGAAATAAAGTCGTAAGGGTCGTATGACATAGTGTTTGTGGCCCCGAAATCAATAATCTAATTTTTACTTTTATTTTTATTTTGTAATTTTTCCCCTTGAAACATTTGAGTGCTAATGAATTAGGTGTAGAGTTTTCTAGGTCCTACTTCTCTATAAAAGTGAAATCAGAGATGGAGTGATGAAGTGGATTTCAGTCCACTTGAACCGTCTCACCTTCCTCCTTTCTCTCTCTTACTTTACCTTCTTCTTCTTTGTTCATGGCATGCCTTCCATTTTCATACCTCCCTTTTCCTGGTAAATAGTCGGCACTCAGACACGCATGTGATCCGATCTGCCTCCTTGTCTCTTCTAGCGTGGTTGATGTTCATACCACCAATATGGAACACCGATAAGCTTAAAGCACCCCTCTTTGGTATGTTTGCTAACACCACAGTGAGTACAATGAAGGTGTGTCTTGTCTTCTTCTTCTCGCCGATTTTGGTAAGATGGCTTTGATTTTGTGATGAGTCCATGTCCGATTCCTGACGAGTCACCCTCCAATGATGGTTTTTTTTACTTGTCCATGACCAATTCCTGAGGAGTTTGACTACAGCGATGGTTTTCCGGTGAGAATATCTCGCCTGGAAATTTCTCTCTTGATAATGGTGTATGTCTCTTCTACTGTGAGGAGAGGATTTTTATTAAGGATATCTCTTCGGTCTTTATCTAATGAATCGTTGATTCCCCTAAGAAATTGGTAAATTTTGTGCCTTTGCATAATGTTGTTGTAGATGTTGATGTCCTCTGTGTGTTTCATGGGATTTGGAACACGTCTGTCGATCTCTTTTTAGAGTGAGACCAATTTCCCATAAAAGACTTATATGGCTTCATCATTTTGCATCATTGTGTTGGATTTTACTATTAAGTCGTAGACTTGGAGTTCTTCTTGTCCGCTATTTTATAGGGTTTCGATCCCTTGCCATAGATCTCGTGTTGTTAGATAATCGAGAAAATTATTGACCAATTCAGACCCAATGTTCTCAATGATCCAAGAAATGACGGTTGCATCTTGTTGTGTCCATTTGGTGTATTCTGAGTCGTTTTCTTGTGGTGGGGAAGCGATGATGTGATTGAGCTTACCCCGCCCACTTATGGCCAGGTACATCAAATTGGACCACTTGGTGTAGTTCTCATGATTGAGTTTTTCGTTGAGACTGACGGTTTGATTTGATCCTCCTTCTGGGCTGTTTTTGTTTGGTTTTAGTTGTAGGATAATTTCCAGTAACTGGTTCATTATGACTGGCTGTTCAGTCCATTCCAACACCGGTTTTGCTTCACCGTTTTCCAACATGATTGCATGTAAGTTATTGGTTAAAAAACGGTTTTGGTCCCTTGAACCACCGTCGGCTCTGATACCATGAAGAGAAGAATGCTCTCCGATTTTAGGGTTTTGAATTGTGTTTTAATTGGTTCAATTATTAATAGTTACAATCTCAGAATATAAAGGAGAAAAGCTACTATATTTACAAAATCTCAATTCCCTGATTATGTGTCTAATTATGCTGTGCTAAGTTATCTATGGTAACAATACAAAAATAAATTATTCTTTCCTTCACATTCATCCCATATTTAAAACTTTTATTACAGTATTTGTTTGACTTTTTCAACATGTACCTCTGTTTATTTTAACTAACTATGAATACATACCATACCTCAGATTTGGGCACACTTATTTTTGGAATTGAAATATAAGGGTTCAAGTTGTAAATTTTTTTTTGATAAAAAACCTCAATTTTTAAAATTCGAATCATGTATAGTTGACAAATATTGGGGGCCTATTTTAGATTGGGATATAGATCATTGAGCGTATTTTAGACACTGTATTGGTTCATTCTTATATTATTTGGGCCCAAAGTTGTTCCATTGTCACAAGTCATTTTGATTTTTCTTACGATTAGCTTTGTATAGGACCATCTACCATAAGACAAGACAATATAATCAATTTATTTTCTTATTATTGAATATTTTAAGATTATGATTGATTACTTTAAGATTATAAATAATTAGTCAAAAAATGTAATTGGTCACTTCAAGATTTTATATATAAGTATCAATTTGAAATGTTAAAGTAAAGAGATCAATTTAAAAATGTAAGTGATAACTTTAAGACAATAATCAGTCACTTTAAGATTATAAGTAATCACTTTATAGTTATAAGTAATCACTTTAAGGCTCTAAATATACATTGCACTAGTCCAATAATAATCATCTCTCTATTAAACCGTCTCTTTTTTATGGGAAATTCCACTTGGTAGCATCCAGTTTTGATGAAACGCCAGTGGTAGCACTTGTTTAAGAAAATTCCACATGGTAGCATTTAGTTTATGCACTATCTAATTGCCATAGCATTTTCCGTTAAGTTCTTGTTAAATTTCGTTAAATTCATCATTTTGTAAGTTTTTTTCCACATGGTAGTATCCAGTTTTTGTTAATTTACCATTTTAACTTTTAATTCACCATTTTAATGTTTAATTCTCTGTTTAATTCATTAACGCTCATAAATGTTTAATAATTTTATTGAAAAATTATAAGAAACTATCTAATCGGGTCGAAACAATTACTTATTCGCCTATTTTTCAATACGTAAATCGAAAAAGAATTTGGCCTCATTTTTACCTATCATAATGATTTTTTTTCAAAAAACGGACGTTGCAATTATCCTTATGGGATAACTCTTTCAAAAATCCGGTCGAAACAAGTACTTATTCGCCTATTTTCCGATACGTAAACCGAAAATGATATTTGACGTCATTTTTACCCATCATAACGATTTTTTTTGAAAAACGGACGTCGCTACTATCCTTATAGGATAACTCTTTCGAAAATTCGATCGAAACAAATACTTATTCGAAAGAGTACTTGTTTCGATCGATGAATTAAACATTAAAATGGTGAATTAAATGTTAAAATTATTTTTCCGTAAAGTTATTTAACATTTATATTTTTTTTCATAAAATTATTAAACATTTATGGACGTTAATGAATTATACGGTGAATTAAACAATAAAATGGTGAGTTAAACGTCAAAATGGTGAATTAAACAAAAACTGGATGCTACCATGTGGAAAAAACTTACAAAATGACGAATTAAACGGAATTTATCAAGAACTTAACGGAAAATGCTTCGGCTATTAAATAGTACATAAACTGGTAGCTACCACGTGGAATTTTCTTAAAGAAGTTCTACCAATTACATTCCATTAAAACTCGATGCTATCATGTGGAATTTCCATTTCATTTATAGAGTAATATGTTTAGTTGTTTTGATGAAATTATAAACTTTTAATTCGAAATATGGGCTGCTTATGTAACATGAAAGTAGTAAAAATTTACTCCAATTCTTCATCGGGCCGTCTTGTATGCGACCGTGTCACAGTGAAACAACCTTAAAACGAGAAGTTTATCAACTAAAAATTTCTATAATTTGACTATTTAATCCAAGTACGAGGCATGTCTCATGGTGAGATCGTCTAAACATACAAGAATTTGTGATTCTTGATTGAGACGATCTAATGGGGAGACCTCTTATTATTCGGTTGACACATTAATTAAACGGCTATAATTCCTAAAACTAAGTGTATTATATTGCTACGTTGTTGGTTAATTTTAATCTAATAAATTAATGTTTTTGTATATTCTTCATAATTTGGGCTGATTATATGGACTCATCTCATGGTGAGACAGTCTCATTCTAGGTGCGCGGAGATGACATGAAAAAAAAAACGTTAATGGCAAGTTTAGTAAATAAAGAAACATATTATAGTTTATTATTATTGGTAATGAGACATTTAAATAGCTTAATTGATCTGTTATAAACTTAGTTTACACTTGTTAAAAAATTAAGTTGATATGTTACTATATTAGTTTGGTACACGTGTGATAGATCTCGAAAGGACCTATCCTAGAATATCAAATCCACATAGAATAATTAAAAATTTTTATTATGTGATAGAATTTAAAAAATGGGTCTAGACAACCCAAATAAGGAGGAGAAAAAGTAGTTCACTCATAAACCCAAAGTAGGTTCACTACTAAAACTAATTGGTAATAGTAGGAGTTACTCCTTGAGTATATAAAGTGATGGATACTCTTCTTTTTCTCCGATGTGGGACAACTCACATATGGGTAACACATGGGCACTTCAACACTCCGCTTACATGTGAGTGTCCTTAGAATTTTAGCCCACCAGAAGGGTTACAAACCTATTGGGAATGAACATTCAATTAAAGGCCCCTTAACCAGTGGTAAGATTAAATGCCCAGTATAAAGGCCCAACAATAAACCAGGCGCTGATACCATGATAGCATTTAGAAAATGGGCCTGGGCAACCCAAACAAGGAGGAGAAGAAGTAGTTCACTCATAAACCCAAAGAAGGTTCACTACTAAAATCAATTGGTAATAGTAGGAGTTACTCCTTGAGTATATAAAGTGATGCTTACTCTTCTCTTTCTCCGATGTGGGACAACTCACATGTGGATAAGACATGGGCACTTCACATTATGTAAAAAAATATGTATGTCATTATGTAAGTATACTAACTAGGAGTCCTAGTTAAGATAATCAACGTCTAGTGAGATAAATTGAAACAATCATTATAATCAAAATGGCTTATATAAATGAAGTAAGTCACAATATATGAACATAGTCATTTTATGATTATATTAAAAGTATTTCAAAAGAAGATATGAAATACCTCTCTCCAAAATCCAAAATAAGTCTTTTAAGATGCATATCATAGATATTTTTTCATGGGAACAAAGATAATAATTAAAATTCAGACTATAAGATTAAATTTTAGTGGATCAGATGGATAATTATGGTCGAAATATTGTGTGACTCATGTTCAGGTACGATCAAAGGTGATATCATATGGTAATTAAGATGCGCAAAAAACAGATTTAAAGTATTTATACAAACTTTGTTTGCATTGATTCATTATAAAAATGTTTATATATAAAGAAAATCTTGTGTATATAGTTTGAAGCCTTTATCCACTTTAGCTCTTGCTTACTTCTTGCTCAATTTACCATAAGTTATATCCTTATCAACATTTCATTAATATGTGCTTAATAAGAAATAAGAAGAACAAAATATGTATAATAATTAATAAGGCTTAAACTCATTAAATATTTTTTTTACCATAATATTATTCTTTTAAGAAATTACATTTTCTTTCTTAAATTTCATCAATAACACAAAGTACTTATAATCTTAAAAAAATTTTTAAAAATTTGCAGCCTTTTAATTTGATTTTTATTAGTTTTATTTTGGCTTGAACACCGTAACCTTTTAATACAGATATGAACCCTCGGACCATTGAGGCTTGCATTCAGATGTAATTTTTTATTCCAAAGATTATAATATAACATATGTTCAAATATTTCTTATTGTAATTTACTAATTCTCATGAAATTAATATGTAATCAGAATAGTGGCAAGAATTACAAATAATAAAGATTTTGAGATCCTTGATATTTTCGGGCAAAGATACTTGAAATGGAGAGTTGATGAAATGGCAAATTTAAAAGCACAAAGCCTTGATCATGCTTTAATGCAAGATGGAAATCCAACATGCACAGAACAAGCAAAAGCATTGGTGTATTTGAAACACCATATTCATGAGGATTTAAAATATGAATATTTGCTTATAGAAGATCCCAAAGAACTTTGTGAAAACCTTAAAATTAAGATTTGAAAATCTACAACGCATGATTGCACCAAGAGCACAATACAAATGGCTAAACTTAAGATTTCAAGATTTTAATATTGTACGAGAATATAATTCTGAAGTCCTTCGAATCACCTCCTATTGCAACTTTGTTGATAATCGGTAACTAAAAAAGCCATGATAGAGAAAACGCTCATAACTATGCACCCAAACAATGTGGTATAAAAAGAACAATATCGGGAAAGATGTGATAAGTTATGTTTTTTAATTGCTATTCTATTAGTCGCAGAAAAAATAATCAAATTCTCTTAGCTAATCATAAACAAAGTCCTACTGGTTCAAAACCAATTCC